>LPNX010279889.1:94185-240434 GCA_001517045.1 Pseudotsuga menziesii
AGCGCCCACAGGTTGTCCAAGTTAGCATTCAGGGGGGGTGTTAGGATTATTAATCCTCCCTTGTCCAATTTGGTCATATGTCTAAATCGGGAGTCCATCCAGTCTATTTATAGTCATTAACACCATTGGGTCCACTAGGCCTAATTGGGGCACATGTTTCAATTACTAAAGTGTGGGGAACACTAATTGAGGCTCACTGCAACTGATTGCACTTGATTGCATCAGTTTAGGAGCCTCCTAGACCAATCCCTACAATTTAGGAGCCACAGGGAGTGCCGAAACCAACCAAGGTTAGTTCAGTTCAGTTGATGATTGGTTAAGCTGAGTTAGGAGTCAGTTACATTCAGTTCTAGTCCTCTACATTCAGTTAGCGCTAGGCTTGCATGGCTACACTAAGGAGGGGCGCATTTCTCACCTACCACAGTTAGTTAGCCTCAGTCAACACTGAATGTAACACTTGAGTTGTGTTTTATAACTCCGATGAACTCCAGTTATGGTTTAGACAAGGTCAGTTAACTATTGAGTCCTCCGACAGTGATTTAAACAAGGTCTTAGTTACCTACAGTCAAGTAGAGTCTAATCAATTCGAATTTCCTCATGTGGATTCGAATTGCATGTGGCTATTTAAGCCATTGTACTTCATTGTAATTATTATCTAATTACTCTTTGATTAATGAAAAGCATTCACAGCTGCAAGCCATTTTTGCACTGTTTCATTCTTCAATAACTGAGTAAATTGTGTGATTTATCATGTGAGTTGTGTGTTTGTCCACAGATCTATGTGCTCTATTTAATAAAAGCAAACAAACTTTTCTCTCTCTCTCTCTCTCTCTCTCTCTCTCTCTCTCTCTCTCTCTCTCTCTCTCTCTCTCTCTCTCTCAATGTATGTGGTCCATAAGTGTTCCATACAATAGCTGGAAGTCTTATCATCACCAAATAAGGAATGAACATAATTGTAAAGGCTTGTGTTATATGTGGGAGTTGCATTCCCTAAAGGAACAATTTTGCAAAAAATGATTAGTATGGGAGTTATGATGTGTACTTCTTAGAATGTTTAGTTGATAAATATTGTATGATCTCTTACACTTTTTTGTAAATATGATTGAAGTGAGAGAGAAACATAATGTATAGGTAGTTAGCATGTGCTTCATTCCAATAATGGAATAAATGTAGGCTACATGGAATGTAATTTATAGTAAACATCAATAATAAAAAGAAGAAAAATAGGAATAGCCCCTTCATAAATAAGAATTTCGTATTGTGGTGTCAATGGGGCATTGTACATTGATTCACACACCTAATTCACACACTTAGCACACTAGCACATATCAAGAACTTAGAAAGCATATAGGAACTAACAAGTTAGGAGATGAGCATTTGCAATACTTATATGGTAATGTATTTTTTTTATAACAGAAACAGTAAAAGATGGTGATATTAAACATGTTGTGCACAGCCATTCATTACACAAAAAAGAACCAAGACTGAGATTTCTTGTTGTTCAGAAAACAAAAAACCAAAATTGGTCCAGAGGGGAGACCAAAGAACTCCACATATAGTTTTACATATATTCTATGGACAGTGATAGTATAAACCCTAACAAACTACTGATTTAGAAGCAAACAGAAAAACATAAACAAAGAAAGTCATTTAAGAAATTAACCTGGCGGCTTCATTGGCTGTTCTACCGACTCCTCCTCCATGGGCTGAACTGCAACAGGGGTTCCACGGGCCTGATTTGCTTGGTTCATGTTAACCAAACGCTGAAGATCTTCCTGGATTCTATCCACTTTTCCCATCATCTCTCTAAGGTTGGATTCGGTATCATCAATCCTTGAATCATGGTTGCTTATCTGATAGGAAGTATAGTTGACCACCTCACCCATATCCTTCACCTCTTGCACCAGAGCTTTGTTATCCATTATGTGAATTGTCATCATTTCATACAGGCATCTGAGGTTTTTCTTCAGGTTTGCAATCCCTGCATTTTCATTTGTCAAGTTCATAATGCCTTGCCTAGGTGGGCGAGCGACAAGAGCTAAACGAGAAAGACTATTAACAACACCTTCCAAATTTTGAGTCTGTGAACCATAAAACTCACCAAGAGTCGAGTGAAGAATGTTGACTTCTCACAGGAGAGAATCTCGGTCAGCTTTGCATTTACAGGAAAGGGTACCAACAGTTCCTTCCTTCCACCCAAAACACTTACAACCTAAAATCAAACTGTTTTCAACTGAAAAAACCTCACCTTCAGGAAAACTGAGCCCGATACCTGAATTCAAATGCCACAGAGGACCGCCGTCGTGGGGGGAGCAATGACAGGAGATGAAGGCAGCAAGTGTGAGCCTTTCTTTCACAAATGCCCTACAAAAAGGAAGAGACTCCCACAGAATCTCTAGGAGAAATCCCTCTTCAACGCCTGAAATCACATTCAACAGTGTCCTCTTTGGCGAGAATACAGAGTGAGTAAGGATCAAACCATTTTTCTGAGGAGCTGTTGAGTGAGAATGAAGTTTGAGAGAAGCCATAGCACAAAGTAAGATAGGACCTGGAGCGTGCGAGTTGTAGAGACAATAACTCTGGACAGCACTGGAGTTAATAATGTCGAGAATCGAGGAGGGCAGGAGCACACGCGGCGATTGCATGAGTAGTGATGGTGCGAGCAAGATGTGCGCTGGATTCTTGTTAAATGCCCTTAGCTTCTTGGTCATTGCCATGGTGAATGAACCGCTTGCGCCATAGTTCATTATGGGAGCCCATAGATATACCCCTTGTATCGTGACCTTGATAATGTTAAATGATCCTATTATGCAATGATATCTGGTCCTTTTATGATAATAGTTCATTATGGAATGGGTATAGGGGGGGGATTAACCCCATTGAGTTGCAAGTGTCCTTGTGGGAGAGAAGCCCCCACGTTTTCCAATTCATCAGCGATCACATTGTTTGCTCGAAGAATATGATAGAATTCAAAATGGGGAGAAAGCAGAGTGACAACTTTATCATACAAACGATGACATTTTATCGAGCCAGCGATGTATCCATTAAGCATTTTATATATGACGTGTCTAGAATCGCCAAATATTGCTACCTTGTTTATATTTGAGTCGACGAGGATCCTCAATCCCTACAGAAGGGCTATCCATTCCACCTCATTATTAGTCCTGCACCTAATTCCCCAGGCATAGGATTGTTCAATTTTTCCTTCAGGATCCAATAGGATCCCTCCCGTACCTACCACCCTCGTATGGTGATGTATTATTGCAATGACTTAGTTAAGGATATTCCAATGGATCAACATGTTCAAATTAGGTCTTTAAAAAAAATGAAAAACTTATAAGTTAGTGCAAATTTGAACTACAAAAACAATATTGAAGTAAAAGTACAACATTAGTCAAATTCTTGCTAATAAGATATAATTCTCATCTCTTTCAACTTTAACAGACACTAAGGATCATTGTGTTAAACTTAGGGTTTGAAACATAGAATTAACAACTAGAGATATACACAATGATCAATGATTATTATAATGATATGTTGGAAATGTGATGAATGATTATTGATGACTTTATTTTTTTGTATTTCGTCTCGTTTGCAACAACATAGACTTCAATACATTATTGATATCTCTACCCAATTATACTAGTGCATGGGCTAGCAAGCCTCCACACTATTCCTTACACACAAATATGATTAACTTGATTAACTTGTTTAAAGTAATTGTTGAAGTGTAAAGTAGCAGTGTTTGATAAAATTGTCTCCTCTAAGTAGAATCAAAAGTACAGTGTTTGATAAAACTGTCTGCTCTAAGTATAATCAAACTCAAGTAACCATGACCAAATGACAAAGCATTAGCGTACACAAGATGCTTTTATGATTGATTCCAATTTAGACAACCTTGATCTGGTGCGACTAGGAAGCAATGTGCATTAAAAAGGTGCAGAAGTCCTCAACTACAACAACATGGCCAGTTCATTTGGACGTCTATAGGATGCCTAAATTTAGTTGTGGGTGTGAATGGCAGAATGCAAAATAACCCTTGGATGTATGGACTCTATGATGATAACAATATGATCTATACATACACAAGAGTGCACATGCAAGGTATTCCATGAAATATTTTCTTACCCTTTGAGTTGTACTAAACTACACCTTCAGTTGAAAATAATCTCAGTGAAAATAGTATGGAAGCTAATCATGAGGCAAACCTTCAATTTTTTTTGGCAAAGCTAGTCTAAGATAAGTAAGTAACAACTATGTTGAATCTACCAGACTGAGTGCATGGAAGATTCAAAACAATGACTTCACATGAAATTAATAGATATTGAAAAGTGGAGAAGAATTCACATGGGCTAAGCGAATGGTCTTACAAGAAATATGTTACCAATGGATAATGTATTGAAATTGCATCGAATATGGAAATCATTATAATGACCAGATTCTCTTAGTTTGTAATTGAGTAGCATCTACCACACCACAAAGAACGAGCATCGAGTAGTAGGGGACGTGTTTGAATCTTTACGGGGATGACTGGAGGGAATAATCACACTAATATCTTAATGGCGCGGTTGTTGGACGTTGGTGGGTGAATTAATAGTGGCAGATAGTTCGTCGTCGCCAGGGTGACATCAAAGCTAGCCAAAGTACTCACCGATGAGAGGGGGTTGCCCGAGGAGTTGTCGATGAGGACATTGTCGTAGCCCAAAAGGTCGTGGCCGGGAAGGGGTCGTTGGATCAGAGAATTCTCACCATCTATGGGAATGGGTCTTCCAGAGGAGTCATGACAACTTTCTCGATGGCCAGGGAAGGTGCAAAGTGTTGTGTTTTTAGACTACATCACGTTGACTATGGGAAAAGGGAAACCAACCAACGGCTACATAAGGAAAGGTCGAGGGAATGCAAGGAAACTTCAGACCTAGGGATGAGACCCTAAAGGATCAAGTTTAATGCGGTCTCTACAATGACAACTACATAAGCATATAACTATACATTTTATGTAGTGGTAAAGCAAAAAGTGGAAATAAGAGAAATTAGGGTATAGGAGAAATAGACATTCTATGATCAAGTACGTTTGGAGACGATTCCATTGATTCTTAATACAGGATTTTCAAGAAGTGAAGACCATATATACATGGATATAAGGTATTTTTACTGGCACCTGAAGACTTTCACACATAACATCAACAAACTCAATGAACTTGACCAAAAATATGAGAATTTGATCAATGTTATATAGGGGTATTAGGAAATAATTGAGGACCCGTAGTAGGAAAGAAACATGAAATGAGAAAGGAAGAGGAGGAAGGAAAGCAACGGTAGATGTTTCCATGACCAATCAAGAAGGGAATACTTCACCTACCTATATCATTGTAGTTTCCAACATTTTTTGCTATGTTAGTATTGTAGTGGTTTCAAAACTATAGAAAATCATAGTCTATGTACTCATTTTTTAAATGATAAGTACTTTGTTAAATCTCTTAAACAAAAGGTTCTAAAGGAGATAGGAAGACTTAATTAATGACAATAAAACCTCTATGTTCTTTATCATTGCTAAGGCCAATGAATCGAAACACCAACAAACTTGTCAAAATGTCACTGTGATGTATATTATGGTTAAACATAAGACGCAATTGCAGGGTCTTGAAGAAGAATGTGTCAAACTTTGAGCGATGGTTATTTCCCTCAACAAAGAATCAGCTTCTTCAATGGTCAACACGAACACTTCAATTAGCTCATTCCCCATAGATTTTGAGGAGGAAGAGACTATCCATGACATTCAAGAGGGAATTGAGATTGACAAGTAGGATTTGTTGACCTCAAACCAAGCTTAAGATGATGCTACGAGAGATTGTGCTCATTCTTAACTCGTTTCAATAATGTTTTGTAAAATTGTTTTATTTCTCGGCAACTTTTGGAGAATCTACATGATCAAATGTAATAGGCCTAAATATATTAGAATATAAGGCACAGTATATGGGCGCCATTAAGCTGCATTTTTTAATCAAAATTTCCTAAGCTTTTGTGCTTCACTGTGCTTAAGTATTGTTCAATTACGTTGCAACGTTTTTTAATATAAATTTAATTCATTCTTTTTCTATTTTCTCTTTTTAAATATCTTAATGGCATAAGATAAAACACTAAAAGTATCTATTATTTTTTAGCGTTTTAATTCCATTCCCTTGCATATAACTTAATTAATGTTGTCTATATGTTATGAATAAATATATTAGCTAAATTACAAAAAGATGTTAATAAACAAAATTAAAAAATAGAATAATGATAATAAAAAAAACTCAAAAAAGGTTAATGATAATTCTATCTTAATTCGCTCTTGTTTAGCTTATCTCCACATTTGTTTACAATAATATGTGTTTGTATTATATTAACAAAAGGTTATGGATAAAAAAATCAAATGTACAAAGAAAACAAAAATGGTAAACAAAAATAAAGATTGTTGAGCATAATTGAACCCTTAATCACGAGTTTTGTTAAGTTTTCCAAGGGATTTCTGTGTACATCAAAACATAAAGCTTTCCTCTCAAACCAATAGTTATATTACCTTACAAATTACCCAAGCATTAGAATACAAGTATGGATCATGTGAGAAGATAATCAATCAAAATGATGCCCACTAGGGACTTTTTCCATAAGAACATCATCATTTTCCTAAGCATGATAACCATGTAATTGCAGATGTTTCAACATTGCTAACATTGTCTCATCTTCAACTACTCTTTCTAAGACTAAACTTAAGAAAATCAAAGGTTTTCGAGTTGTATATTAATCCCCTTGGGAGAATCCTAAGATTATATTGTAATGCATATCTATGTCATTGGCCAATTTGTTTGATTTTCAACACTACTCCTACAATTTAACCTCCATTGCTTCATGTTTTACTTCCAATCTAAATGTTAAGTAATATATTGTTCACTTCATTCACTCTCATTGAGCATTAATTCTCCTCCTAATATTTTTTTATGTATGATATGCTTTCACTTTCAATTATGTCTGAACTAAAAGTGTTAGCCATGATAAGCAAGTAGTGGGGGGGGAGGTATTTTTATTCACCGACATTCATTAATTTTGCTGATGTTTTCGTTTTCCCCGTGACTTGAATGCAGAGGGTGGACGAATTCAACGCGTCACGTGGTCGTGCCGTCGAATCCAAAGTTCGCGTTGTTGGAAAGGAATGTTATCAGGAAAGGGACGTCAAAGGGGTCATCTATTCGTTGTCAAAATCTTGCCACCACGGAGGTCGTCGTAGCCAGAAAGGTCGTGGCTGAGAAGGGGACACTGATCGAAGAATTCTCACCTTCATCGGGAATGGGTCCACCGGAGGATTCAGTCACCTTCCCGGTGACCGGGGAAGGTGCAAAGTGTTGTGTTTGTAGACTACTTGAATCCTAACAAGCAAGGCATATATTGTTATATGTTGATATGGGACATTTTTATGGTGATTTTGTTTTATATGCCATATAGGGTTGTTGACGAATGAATGCCATGGAGTTTCACATGTTATGTGGGTTTAACTATATGGTTATTATAAATTCCTTGGGTATGTCATATGCCAATGAATTATGCCATGTTATTGGTTCAAAATAGTTGTAATGCCAAAATTGAGGGAAGTAACCGAGTGTGAAAACCCAATTTTGTACAATTTGACTTAACCAATTTTTATATGGGGAAAATAAGTTGCAAGAAGTTATGTTTGGGTTCACATGGTTTACGCCTAAGGAGGAAGAACTCAAGCTATATAATACTAAGCATTTGCATGGTGTGGGGAGCCATGTGAGAGATTGTGGAGAGACTAAGAGAGACATTGAAGTTATGTAAGCTCATTGGGAGTCATTGATGCTAGGATAGTTTCATGGATAGGAAGCAGGGAGGTCTTGCTTGTCCTTTGTAGCCCCATGTTGGGTAAGTCTATCTCTTAATGTGAGAAACCATTTCTTGTTGTAAAGGAGGGATTTATCCTCGACTAGGAGATCTAAAGAATTGGTTTGACGAATTTATCCTCGACTAGGAGATCTAAAGAATTGGTTTGACGAATTGTCTTCGGTAAATGGTTTATGAGCTTAAGGAATTTAATTAAAGAGCATCACATAACATTGCAAGTTTAAGGCATTGCCAATAAAATATCTTGAAAATTTGAGGCGTCTTCATTAACATTAAATCCTTAAGAGCTAATGATTGAATGGTAGCTTGAAAGATATCTCAAATCATATTTACAATGGGGGGTCAATGTAGTCTATGATTTCTTGTTAAGAGAAGCCCTTGGATACCAAACAGGTCTTGTGATGTTCAACAACACCATCAAAAGTAAACTTGGTCTTATAGACCCATCGACACTTCACAACATTATTTCCTTGCGATCGTGGAACAATTTCCCAATTTTGATTCTTATTCAAAGAATCGATTTCAACAGTCATAGCATATTCCCATTTAGGCACTCACTAAGCATCAAAATAAGTGTTAGGATCACAGGTTTCAAGAACAAGTGTCATCGATGCAACAATGCCATGTTATTTATGACTGTGATTCTACTGACTAATACTAGCATCTGGCCTTGTGAGAATTGATTCATAGCTGGATCTAGGAGCCAAGGAAACTCTCGCAATTCGATACTGTTCACAAAATATGCATAAAATAGCTGAAAGAGTGAAAATAACATACACACGTGAAGTCAATAACATATATTATTATGATTTTCCAACATGTAACTATGTATGGATCAAATATATATTACAATAGCGAAACATCGTGAGGCCTTGGAGGCCATCTAAATGCATACAAGTGTCAGCTCATGATTTGATCCCAACCCCCCTAGGTGGAACATTCAACTTCCTAATCATCCCAAACGGTCACGAGTGCATGTATGAACAAGGGTGAGGCATGGGAGGCGTGGGTGAGCACATGGGTGAGTGGGAGTGGCCCAAGGAGGCAATAAATGCCCAAGGAAGGACAAAAACCACCTAAATCATGCACTAGCACCTCAAGTCAATCACAATCCCTGAATATGGGGATGGCGAAGCGCATGCTGGTTGACTGTCAATAATGAGGGCACCTGGGTTGTCAGAATGATCAACCTGGAGTGCCTCAACTATCAGAATGATCAACCATGAGCGCCTTAACTATTAGTAAATGATCAATTTCCTAAGTCTAGACCATAGAACATTTCATGGAAGCAAATGAAATGTGCCTAAGGTATATGACCATGATACTAAGGTGGATTATTGCTCTAACACCCCCCCTTAAGCCTAACTTAGTACAACTTAACCAAAATATCATGGAGGCCTTGGAAACTAAGGCTCAAGTCACCTTATACAACATGAAATTTTATTTATCCATAGAAACAAGGCAAGGAGGAAAACCACATAGGAACAAAACCTCCCCTAAAAAATGGACATGGAGCCAACAATATGAAAGTTAATGGTATCCATCGCCATGTATCACCCACTACAATAAGGGATATCATATAGGTGAATGTATTCTCTGTGAATCTCTTGGTGAAAATATCAGTAGTTTGCTCTACATATGGGCAATACTGCAAGGCTATCACCTGATCATGCACCAAGCTCTGGATGTAGTGCATGTGTGTCTCAATGTGTTTGGTCCTTTGTCTCTATGCTGGATCAGTGTAAATCTTGTTTGCACTTTGATTTTCACACCAAATGATTGTGGTTGAATCAAATGCAACTCCAAGTTCCTGAAGAATACCTTGCAACCACACACATTGTGTAGTTGCGTTCACTACTCCTCTGTACTCGGCCTCAGCTGAAGATAGGAAGATTGTGTGCTATTTCTTGATTGAATAACATATGAAACCTTATGCTATAGTGAATACATAACCTGAAGTGGACTTCCTGTCACTGGGATCTCCAACCCAATAAGAATCAGAAAATCCTACTAGTTATAGTGGAGAATCAACAACATAGTGTACCGCGAAGTGTCTGGTTTCCTGCACATAGTGAAGGATTCTCTTAGATGCCTTCCAATGGATCTAGTGAGGATGTTGCATATATCTAGATATAACACCTACAACATATGCCAAATCAGGTCGAGAGTGTGTAAGATACAGTAAACTCCCGACTAGTTGTCTATACAACGAGTTGTCCACCAAGGAGACTCACTAAATTCACCTAGTTTAATACCAGAAAGGAATGGGAACTTAGCTGCCTTAAATTCATTCATTTTAAACTTCAATGATAGGTATGCAAAATACTTTTTTTGTCTGATCTTGATCCCTACTTCAGATTGTACAATTTCCAAACCAATAAATTGCTTCAACAGTCCAAGATTAGTCATGGAGAATTCATTGTGCAAAGAAGACTTGATTGACCCAATTTCTTTAGTGCATCTATTTGTAATCAAAATATCATCAACATACAGTACAATTACCTAAAATACATCACCAACATGCTGCAAATAAACATTAGGATCATATTTTGATCTTTCAAGCCAAGTGATAAAAGAAAATTGTCCATCTTGGCATACCAAGCCTTGGGGGCTTGCTTGAGGCCATAGAGAGACTTCTTTAACCTGCATACAAGTGAAATATCCCCTTGGAAACCTCCAAGTTACTGCATATATNGATAAAGTCCACCTTTGCAACTTGTGCAAATGTCTCTGTATAGTCCACTCCTTGGACTTGAGAGAAGCCTTTGGAGATGAACTTGGCCTTATACTTTATATCATAACCATTAGTAGCTACTTTAGTCCTATGGACCCACTTACATTGCACTAGTTTCCTCTTGGAGGGCAAGAGAACCAATTCCCAAGTCTCATTGTCTTGCAATGAGTTGAACTCTTCTTCCATAGTTATTTTCCATATTGGGTCAAGTGATTCTTCCTAATACGATTGAGGATCATATCCAACCATCATGAAGCATTTCTCAGCAAGATTCACTTCAAATGTAGAGAAAGCAGTGTGAAATTGAGATCTAGTCTTTCTAGGATCTAGTGGATTTCCAGCTAAATCCCCAGTTGTTTCAATGGTTTTCTCAGCCTATTTGGGCCGAATGGGTGAGCCATGATCTGAATCATCATCTTCAAAAATATCAGAAAGAGAATCATCACTTACATCATCTTGGAGTGGAGGATTTGAGCATTCCCCTAGAGCAAATTCGGTCTCCTCCATGAGTTCTTATTTGAATTGCACACTCCTTTCAATATAGGTATTTTGAGATGAGGGATAAAATATCTTATAGCCCTTTGAATCTTTATCATATCCAACCATGATGGACTCCTTGCTTTGATGTTGCAAGTCCTTTCTCTTCTCTGCAGGAATCCTAGCCCAAGCCTTTGAGCCAAAGACCCCGAAATGAGAAACATTTGGTTTGTGACCAAGCCAAGCCTCATATGGTGTTTTTCCATCCACAAATTTGTGAGGAGATATGTTTTGAACATATGCATCACGGTTAATGGATTCATCCCATAGCTTAGGATTCAAATCCTTTTCTTCAATCATACAAGTTGCCATCTCCTTGAGAGCCTTGTTCTTGCGCTTTGCCACACCATTTTGTTGTGGTGTGTAGGGGACCAAATGTTGCATTTAGATGCCACATTATTCACAGAGCTGCTACAAACCTGGAGCAACCATATTCGGTTAGTCTGATACTAGTTGAATCCGACTATCATTTTTAATAATGAAATATGAATAATATATTAGATGATGATAATGATTACAAATGACACTCGCCTTTATAGGATTGAGCATGTAAAATGAAAGTTTACACCCTTTCCTATGATACTTAACTAATTTAATTAATATTTTATTTTATATTTGTTACATTTCCACTCCCTTTAAGGGAGCTTTGTCCTCAAAGCTTGAGTAATTCCTAATGTCATCCTTCATTCTAAATCGGTGTCGGTATTAGAATCAGACGAGATTTTTGGTGCAGAGACTTGCACTTCCTCTCCATTGGTGATTTTGCACTGTATTGTCTGATTGTTCCTACATTTATGGCCTGGGGTCCAGTCATCACCATATCGACGACATATGTTTTTCTTCTTTTTTCTATTATCAAAGTAATCGTTAGATGACTTTGATCTATTTTCCATTTCATAGGCATATGATTGAGGTTTGTGGCATTGATGGCCAGGTGACCAAGTATCTGCACAGTACCTACATCGTGTCTCTTTTTCTTGTTGATAATGGTTTATCACCTCTTGTTTTTATTCCTTCCAATTTGCATTCTGTGACTTTTGCTTTATGTCTTGCTACTTCTACGTTAGGTATGTCATGTAACTTTAACTCTTTTTGGAGGTATGGTTTAAGACCCCCTAGATAAGTTTCGAGTCTTTGCTTGTCAGACAACCCAAATACTCGTGTCGATAAGGATTCCCACTGATGTGTGAATTCCTCAATGCTTCCAACCTGTTGTAATCTGGTAAGTTTACTAAAAAACTCATCTTCTTTGATTCCTTGAAACCTATTTAAAAAATCATTTTTAACAAGTTCCAGGTACAGATAAAATTATCTCTCCTCCACCATAAGTACCAATTATAGGCGTACCCTTCCATATGCATTGACGCATATTTCACCTTTTCCTCGTCAGATTGAATATTGTAAATGTCGAAGTATTCTTCTGCTTTGTTTAGCTAAGCAACGCATTGGTCTTCACTCCCATTGTATTTTGACAACTCTATTTTTGCCTTAGGTGGGTACACTTTGTAAGGACGATATTAATTTCCTTTTGTCTTACGGTTTGATGGTGGCTAAAAACTACCAGACAATGAAAGTGACATATTTGAATTGCTTCCTTGTTGGTGGTGATTTTTAGCCTTTATATTCTCTACTATCTTACTGATAGCGTCTATTTTGTTGTTTAATCATGCCTCCATATCTGGCAGTACTTTTGTTTCTATCTCTTGCTTAAGTGTCGCATTGTTATTCTTTATTTCTTTTTGCAATTATTCTTGATTCTTGGCAAGTGCTTCATGTGTGGAAATATGAACTGATGCTTCTATCATGTATGGACTGCTGACTTAGTATGTTTTAGGCATTAGTCTTTGTAACACCTCGATTAATGTATTGTGGTTATGCGCCATGGTTCTGATGTTCTGTGTTAAGGTGTTTATGTTTTGAGTCATGGTACTCATTTTGTCATCTAAGTCTTTTTGTTTTTCATTCAAGATGTCAAAGTTTTCATCCAGCCTTCTTTCTAGTACCAAAACAAGCTCATCTTTGAGTATTGTATTGTTATTATGTATCTCTAACTTCAAGTTTTTTTGGTTAGTGACAAGGGGCTTGATGTCCTTCTCCATTTTTTCGATTTTGTCTTTTAGTTCTGCCATGGTCTTGGACCTTGTATGCGGAGATGTGTATTTCAACGCTATTTTGGATTTTGAGGTGAATTCTGAATAATAATATATTAATTAATTAATATATATATATATATATATATATATACATATATTTTTTTTTCATAAACTATGTCATATTTTATGTATAGTTTTTTTTTAAACTAAATATTATTATAATATAATAAAAATAGTTTTTGGTTTTAACTAAATATTATAATATAATAATAATATATTACTATGATATATAGTATTGATTTTTATTTAAAATTTGTGTTTTTTGTTTTGTTTTGTAGGTTGCTATGCACACGGGTGATGGGTGATGGAAGCGCGTGCAAAGGGAGTGAAGAAACAGTAGGAGTGAGTAGGAACGAACGGGGATGAAGGTGTCAGGGAGAGGATGAAGGGACTCGAGGGAGGTGGCATGCAACACAGGAGGATGGTGTGTGAGCGATGGTGAGCAGCAGGCAGAGCACAACGGACTGATAGGGTGAGCAGTGGCTAATGGGGATGAGCACAAAGCGGAGTGGGAGGTAGTGAGCAATAGGGGATTGGTCGCTAAAGGAGATGGAGGCACAAAATGTGGAGGAGGGAGCAGCAGGGAGTGGCGAGGAGGGAGGCTGGAGTTGGGATGGCGGCGACAAGGAATGTGAAGAGGATGGGCATGTGATGAGGATGTACAAGTCGGTGTGGGTGGTTGGTTGGCTGAGAAGGGGGATGCGCGAAAGTGGAGAGTGTAGTGTAGTGGAGTAGATGGGGGAGGTGGTGCAATGGGGAAGGTGGAGAACGCGGTACAGAGGAGGTGAGTGGTGGTGGAATGTGGACGGGGGAGTGCGGCAGTGAAGCAGCGCGAGAGGGATGGAGAGTGGACGAAGGCTGGAGGGGAAGGAGGATGGAGCGTGGAGAAGCAGGGGCGGTGGTAGCGTGTATGGTAGAGGACAACGTGGAAATGACAGAGGTGTGAGGAAGGTTGAAGGATGGGTGATGGATATAGTAGAATGAGGAGCTGACTCATGGGAGGAGCAAAAAGCTCCGATATGAAATGGAGCAACTATATCTGGTTGGTCCGATACTAGTCGAATCTGACTATCATTTTTAATAATGAAATATGAATAATACATTCGATGATGATAATGATTACAAATGACACTCGCCTTTATAGGATTGAGCGTGTAAAATGAAAGGTTACACCCTTTTCTATGATACTTAACTAATTTAATTAATATTTTATTTTATATTTTATATTTTATATTAAAATGAAAGGTTACACTCTTCTTGCATAGTTATTTTCCATATTGGGTCAAGTGATTCTTCCTGATATGATTGAGGATCATATCCAACCATCATGAATAATTTCTCAGCAAGATTCACTTCAAATGCAGAGAAAGCAATGTGAAATTGAGATCTAGTCTTTCTAGGATCTAGTGAATTTCCAGTTAAATCCCCAGCTGCTTCAATGGTTTTCTCAGCCCATTTGGGCCGAAAGGGTGAGCCATGATATGAATCATCATCTTCAACAATATCAAAATCATAAATATAAAAAATATCAGAAAGAGAATCATCACTTACATCATCTTGGAGTGGAGGATTTGAGCATTCCCCTTGAGCAAATTCGGTCTCCTCCATGAGTTCTTCTTCGAATTGCACACTCCTTTCAATGAAGGTATTTTGAGATGAGGGATAAAATATCTTATAGCCATTTCAATAGTTATCATATCCAACCATGATGGACTTCTTGCTTTGATGTTGCAAGTCCTTTCTCTTCTCTGGAGGAATCCTAGCACAAGCCTTTGAGCCAAAGACTCTGAAATGAGAAACATTTGGCTTGTGACCAAACCAAGACTCATATGGTGTTTTGCCATCCATTTATTTGTGAGGAGCTATGTTTTGAACATATGCATCATAGTTAATGGATTCATTGAATAACTTAGGATTCAAATCCTTTTCTTCAATCATACAAGTTGCCATCTCCTTGAGAGCCTTGTTCTTGCGCTCTGCCACACCATTTTGTTGTGGCATGTAGGGGACCGAATGCTACATTTGGATGACACATTATTCACATAGCTGCTACAAACCCTTGTTCACATACTCCTTTCCATTATCAGTCAAAAGGACTTTGATCTTGTTCCCACATGCATTCTCAACCAGGGCTTTCTAAACTTTGAGAGTCTCAAAAACTTCATATTTGAGTTTGAGAAAGTATACCCAACAAAAGATTGAGAAATAATATATGAAGGTCAACGCATACCTTGATCCTCCATAAGAGGGTGTGGGAAGAGGCCCAATAAGATCGGAGTGCACCAAATCAAGTACTTGAATAGCTCTCCTTGCTTTCCCTTTCTCACAAATGCGCTCTAGATGCTTTCCCACTACACATCCTATGCATGTGCCATTGGAGATATTAAAAGGAGGAAGCCCTTCCACCATGCCTTCTTTGTTGAATGCCTAGAGGTACTTATAGTTTAGATGGCCATATCTCTCATGCCACAACTTGCTTATCTCATTGGCATAAGTCAGGAGCGCATTCCCTCTAGAATAGGGGAGGAAATGAGAGAATTTGTACATTTTGCTTGATGATCAACAAACCCCAATGCCACCACTTTGTTTGTGGAAATATCTACTATATCCACTATGTCTAAAGTAAATGTTACTCTCTTGGATTCACCAGCGTGATTCATTTGGTACACTGTGAGCAGGTTCACTGCCAAGTCTGGTACAAACAAAACACTATTGAAATACCCATCATCAAGATCGATCTTGCCAATCCGTTTGGCTTGGATCTTTGAATCATCACCCATTCGAACAGTTGGACCACTGTCAAAATACATGGATGAGAAGAAATATTTTACAAAAGCCATATGCATGGAAGCTCCTGAATCAAGGATGAAGGAAGAAGAGTCTGGAGAACCAGGAACCAATGCATGGCACCTCTCCTTGTTGTTCGAGCCTGAACCTCCATCCTTATTCCCTGCACCCTTAGGTAGTGGGATGTTGTTCTTCTCAAGCAGTTGCACCATCATTTCTATGTTCTTCTTCATACATTCACTTACTGGATGCCACCCTTTGTGACAATAAGTGCATTTGGTATTCTCCTGATTCTTCTTGTCCTTGTCCTTGTCCTTGCAAGGATTCAAACCCCCATCTGAAGATTCGAGTCTTTCTTGCTTCTTCTTTTCATGTTACTTCGAATCCTTGGTTTTTTCCTTGCCTTTGGATGGATTTGAAACTCTTGCAACAAGATCTTGATCTTTACTAGATTTGATGGTGCCCAACTTCATTAGCTTGTCTTTCTCTTGAGTCAGTGACTCCATGAAGTCAACTAGTGATGGCATGCGCCAGTTTTGAGCTGTGAGCTTGGTAGACTGGAATGTGCTTACAAACAATGAGTACTCTGGCCCTAGCTTCTAAAGTATGGACAATATGAGTTGTTCCTCCTTCTTCTCTATTCCACATTTCTTGAGATGAAGCACCAATGATTTAAACTTGGTGAAGAAGTCTTGGATTGTCTCAAAATGAGTTGGACTTAAGGAAATGAGCTCATTTTTGAGCTGGTGACCTCTCATCTCATTATTCTTCCCGAACAATACCTCAATCTTGATCCATACTTCATTGGGAGTTGATAGACTGTCTACATGAAAAAGTAAGTCTCTCGAAATGTTGAGACAAAGCATTTGAAATGCTTCATCAAGCTTATTGAAAAACTTTGATTTCCCAACAACAGAGTTGGGTTCAACTTATGTCCCCATGATGACCCTGTACAAGCCTTTTGACCTCAATTGTATCACCATCTCAGCCTTCCATTTGAAATAGTTGAATGGGGTCAATAAGACATGGGTCTGCTTCATTTCTTCTTGCGCTCTTGGTGACAAACTGTTGAAATGTACCTGCAAACAAACACTTGAATCTATCTGAATATTCCCTCAAACAACAACTCATACAGTATGGATTTTATTTGTAGCTCCAAATATCTCTAATTCCATGTGATAATTTATTCACAGTTGGATCTAGGAGTGAAGGAAACTCTCATAATTCGATATTGTTCACAAAATATGCACAAAACAGTTGAAATAGTGAAAATAACATACATAGATGAAATCAATAACAGATAATATTATGATTGTCCAACATGTAACTATGTATGTATCAGATATATATTAAAATAGGGAAAATTTGTGAGGCCTTGGAGGCCATCTGGATGCATACAAGTGTCAACCCATGATTTGACCCCCAAACCCCCCATAGGTGGACCAATCAGTTTCCTAATCATCCCAAACCGTCACAAATACATGTGTGAACGAGAGTGAGGCATGATGGAACATAAATAGAGGCATTTCAGGTGTGGGTGAGCACATGGGTGAGCGGGAGTATCCCAAGGAGGCAATCAATGCCCAACAAAGGCCAAAAACCACCTAAATCATGCACTAGCACCTAAAGTCAAACACAATACCTGAATACGGGGATGGGGGAGCGCATGTTGGTTGATTGTCATCAGTGAGGGTGCCTGGGTTGTTAGAATGATCAACCTGGAGCACCTCAACTATCATAATGACCAACCAGGAGCGCCTCAACTATCAGTAAATGATAAATTTCTCTAAGTCCACACCATTGAACATTGCACAGAAGTAAATGAAATGTGCCTAAGGTATATGACCATGGTACTAAGTTGGATTGTTGCTATAATAGGTCCAACAACTTCAATTCTTTTTGCAGCCCATCGAGGTATACAAGTTGCTAGTGATTTAGTTCAATGATTAGTTGATTGAGTCAGTGTGTCGACATTTTTAATTAAGGTAGACTGTCTACCAGTTGACTCAGGAGTAGAATTCATCGGTTTGGTCGAAACTCCAAAGAGGGGTACAATCAATCCAAATTCTTCAACAATATTAAATGGATCATTGTGCAACTGACCAATGAGGAATTCAATAACTTATTACATGAAATAATCTCATCAAATATCACATTTTTACTCAATGATTTGTTTTTTAACAAGGTGAATAGTCAATACGCTTTTGATTCATCGGAATAGTCCATCATGATGCAATCATTAATCTTTACATCCAATTTCTTCTTGAAGTTATCGCTAATATGAGCCAAACCAACACATACAAAAGGTTCTCATGTGTCCAACAAAAGGTTTCCTTCCATTCCACTTCTTGGTTGAATTAATTTCGATGACAACTCTAGTCGGTACAAGGTTCATGAGATAATTTTAACTATAAACAATTTTTTCGCGAAATTTAGTGGGAAGATATTTGGTCTATAGTAGGAATCTAGCCATTTCTACCAAATTCTGATTCTTTCTCTCTGCGACTCCATTCTGGTGAGGGGTGTGATGACAAATCTTTTCCAAGAAATGTCATTCTACAAGAGATATCTTCAAACTATGGACTCACATATTCACTACCATTGTATGATCTCAAACATTTGATGGTTTGGTCAAAATTGATTTTCAATCAATGCAGTAAGTTCCTCGAATCTTTCAAAGACATGACTCTTATTCTTCAATAAATATATCCAAGAAAATCTATCGAAAAATTTAATAAAGGTAAAAATATACTTTACACCTGCTAATGAAGGTTTGTTCATGCAACAGAGATCACTGTGAACGAATTCCAGTCAATTATGTGCTCGCCATGCTTTCCCGAGATAAAAGGGATCTTGATGATGCTTTCCAATTAGAACACATCCTCTACAAACTCCATTAGGTGGAACGATATTTGGGATATAGGTAACCACATTGTTAGTTACCATCTTCTTCAAACTCCGAAAGTTCAGATCTCCAAGTCGTTCATGCCAAATTCGACTTTTGTCGTTGGTTTGAGCAATGAGTGCCGTTGGTTCAATCGATGAGAATCATAGAACTGGTAAAGTATTTCTTCTAGATCCAAAATTTGAAGTGAGAGTTTCCCCCAAAGCCTCAAATCCTTTACAATACGATAATTTGACCAAAACTCAACAATCTTCTTGGTCTGTATAAGTTGAGAAACTGACAACAACTTTGCACTCAAGCTAGCCACATGATAAAAATTGGATATTTGAACATGTTAGTATTCAACATTGTTGCTTCCAACAATCATGAGAGCATAGTCGTTGCGATTTAAATCTTCTATTATGAAGCTCCAGTTAAGGAAGATTATAGAAAAGCATCTTTAGTCATATGATGAGTACAACAGGAATCGATTATCCATTCTATCTACATGGTACATGCATGTAATTCCTAGGAAGTGATAACAGAGACGGTAAAATTTTAAGTAGGTCAGTTGATCGAATGACCTGTCAATGCACTATCTTGAAGGTGCTTGATGTTTTTGTCTAATTCCTTCATCTTCTTCCAACATGTTTTCTTGACATTTCCAACTTTTCCACAATAACGATGGGTTTTCTTCTTTCAATACTTCTTTGTTGATGACGAGTCTTTAATCTTTCCCTTAGTAGGTCGGCTGATAAATTCCAGTCGATGATTTTATTTACCATGTTCTCTATAATTTCTCTTAACCTTGCCTTTGATCAAATGATCCTAATGTTTGGTTCCAAGCTTCCCTTCTTCAAGTAGCCTTTTTTCTAGTGTTTAATCAACAAATAACATAAGATATCAAAGGTGAAGTCCTTATTATCTTACTTGGATGACATCCAATTGGATTGAAAGGAGGATCAAAAGACATCATAAGTTATCCTCGAATTCATCAGGGCCAGTTCAATGACATGTCCATACTTCTTTGGATAATCCTTACCACATTTGTTTAATTTCAATGGTAGCTCCTTGATGTGAGATAAAATAGTCCTCAGTCCTATCAAAGGAAAGGAATTTCAAATATATCAACTATTTGAAAATGAATCTCTCTCAAAGGACAGTGGATCCCACTTGTTTGAAAATGAATCTCTCTCAAAATGTAGGTCATGATGACCCCAACAACCTCATCCTTGTTTATGTTTATGACAAACTTAGCATGGTAATCTGTTAGACATGGAATAATGACCTTTGTATACTGCCACATTCTTTTGCTCTTAAACAAAGTTTCCATATATGGTTCCCATATTGTATAGTTATTTCCATTCAGAACAGGTTCGATCTTGGAAGTTATACTTTTGATTAAACAGATCTTATCAAAGTTCAAGAAGAGGTAGTAGTCTACAAATATTCATCCTGGAGTCGATCAAACCTAGGTCCGACTCAACGCAATTCAAAAACAATAGGCTAGGTCAAAACCAATAGCTTTGGTACCATGTTGGGGAACCTCTTCACCTTAAACCATAGAATAGAAAATAAAATAACATAAGGTAATTGTATTCCAAGAAAAGAGGTGGTGTCTAAAGACACCGTTACAACACTTAACCACAACGCATTGTGATTAGAACAGCACAATGCATTATCAACATATGATTTGAACACATCCAAAATGTCTACAATATCTAGCACATGAACGCAACCCATAGGGTCATTCTTTATAGTCTCCAGATCTAACGAACTCCCTTAAAGTGAGGAGGATCTAGTCCATGTGCTAGTCCACAAATAGGGGTCGTTGTTTCTAAGTGTTTCCAAGAAATTTGCAAGGTCCCATAGTTTAGTCGACTGTTCTACTTGAGCAAACCATGGCCTCATAGACCATTCATTCTACCATTTAGTAGAGCCTTTGACTCTCCCACTTGATCCACCAGTCGAGTACTTTTCTAGTTGATTATTGTCTATCGACTGACTATCTCCAAAAGATTCAAAGGTGTAATGATTCTACATAAACTTGGGTTCCAATATGATAAAGGTTGAGGTCAAACTCAACAAATCCAAACAAAGAGATTTTTTAACAAAATGACAGTCTTGTCGACTATATAGGCTATTGTTCCTTCTCCTAGAAGAAAGGTAGTTCCAAACTATAATATTTCTATTGCTATATATTCACCATAAGGTGTTACCTATCAAAATGCATTTGCAATACATATTAAATGATTAACAAGAGGATAACTTGCATGCTTAAACGTACACGTCTTGCGAGGTCGTTTCTGGTGCCAGAGGTCGTTTCCAAATCCATCAACTGCAAAAGGCTAGAGAAAGTCATGCCCAATGACAAATTCTTGAAACCCAAATGATCCTAACCAAATCCATTTCAATCACTAGAAATGAATCATGGCTTGTTGGCATAATCAACTAAAAAAATCCTATAGCTGTCATACAGAGTCCATTAAAAACCAAGATGCAAGGATTTCAATCTTTTCTCATACCAACTTGATACTAAACTCTATCTTCTAAAAATGAGCAACAACAACCATAATAAACTCGTTCAACACATTATCTAGTGCATGATATGGTCCCATACATAGTTGAATTTGTTCCATCAATGCTTCAATGTCCTACCCATGAGTGTGACAAATCGAGCTCTCCTAACTTGCATCTCCATTAAATGCATGATAACCATGTTTTAAAAACACGCAGAGAAAGACTAGAAGGGAGACGAAATAAGGAAATAAAGAAGCATCACCCACAAAACAAACTTCCCATATACCAAATTACCCATAGCTCAAAGCAAAGGGCAATCCATTATTTCATTAGCTATAAAACTCTAAAGACTAATCACCACATGATCCTTATTATGGATGTTCGACACTGAAGAATGGCTTGATTTAATACCCTCATTCAGATGACAATGATCACGCATGCTTCCCACACGTTCAAAGATATCATATAAAACCATTTGTTGATAAATTCTAGAGCCAATTAATGTCGAACAACCAAGCTTGCTGAGACAATCACCAGAAACCATCAAGAATTTATTAATATTGGGAAGTTATTAACCTACTAATATTTGGCAGTCCATTCAGGCTTTATATTTTCTTCCAAATGAATGAACAAGGAGGACTAGCTATGTTTTCAAGAAATTTTAAATATCCTTACTTTACTTGATAACTTGTTGGGCTCCCATTCAAGGAACAAGAGTCTTGTTAGGAGAGGTTATGTGGAGAAGAACCTCTAATGGTTGAAATAAACTTTTGTTTTTGAACCATGAGTTCAAAGGGAACCCCTTCTAGATCGCAACCAATCCAATCCTCAGCTGAAGGATCCCACCTAGAGATATCCAAAAGGGTTTGTTTCCCTTTGGAAAGGAGCCATGCTTTTAAATCTACCACATGTCTTTGCACTTCGCCAGTTAAATGTCGTGCAAATTTATCGGTATAAAGATTGATATTTTCACCATTTCTTGTAAACCAAATGAGGTTTCCCGTGATAAAATGTGTAAAAGGCCTTGCATAAGCACCAAATACCAAAACCTTTCCTCGTCCAATTGACTCTTTCAAATGATGACGAGTTCATTAAAGGGAAGTATTTGATTCAAAAATATTGATTCCACCAAGCATCGAGACCATTGAAAACTCGCCAAAGAATATTTGCACCCAATGCCTAATTGAAAATATGAGAGTCTCAAATTCCTATTCCTCATTTGATATTAGAAGCTCGAACAATGTTCAATTTTACTAAATGGAACTTCTTTGAGTTTGTCTTACCTCCTTCCCATAATAACTTATGGGGGAAAAGAATATTGATTTGAGTAAAGAATACCCTTCAACGCCAACAACCCAAAACATTGGAAAATAGGAATATAGCATAAAATTGACTTCAAAAGAGTGAGACGACTTGTCATGTTTAACCAGCATGAACCCCAGACACTTTTTTTTTAAATGTATAGATTAATCCTTCGCAACTTTTTGAATTAATTCACCCAATGGAAATGGGAAAACCCAAATGCTTAAAGTGGGACTAAGAGGAAGCAAAAGGGAAATCGAGGATAATCGAAAATTCCCTTAAAACATGATATAGGCAATTCCACCCAAATATTTGACATTTCCTGTTATTGACCTTTGCTCTGGAGACCGCTAGATAATCCTCCAAAACTCCTTTAAATCTTTTGTTTATGATTTTTGAAGCTCCTCCCAATAATAAGTTGTCATCTGCAAATAATGTTTAATTGATCTTGCATTCATGGAAATTTGGATTTCCGCCAATCTACCTAGATCACATTCCTGCTCAAGTCTTCGTCTAAAACTATCTGTATGTTAAATTATTGAACCATTGATCTACATGCAAATGAGAGCAATTGAGAGGTGAATTGTGCAGTGGAATATCAAGAACAATGTACACTGAACATGCCAAATTTGAGACAAATCTAATAAGAATTGATCAGTAAATTACAACATTAATATTCATTAATTCAGCAGTAATACAACAATGTTACAATAAGTAGAATCTGAATCATGTGGATAGGATTCAAATCTACCAACTCAAGCTGACTGAAAAGATAACTAGGAGTGTCTAAATCACTGCATGGGACCCACTAGTCTAACTCCTGATGTCTAAATCAGTTCGACAATGAGTTAAAATAGTTAAACCAGTTAAACTGATGAGGTAGGTGAAAAAATCCGCCACTTCCCCATGCAACAATGCAAAACTGGCGCCAGACTAGCAAAGAGTGATTTAATTGAATGTAACTAAAGCTTGAATCAGCATAACTGACTACCTACCACAACCAACTGATGGAGGCTAGTGGTGGCACTCATAGTGGATCCTATATTGTAGGGATTGGTCTCAGAGGCACATAAACTCATGCATGAACATGTAGTAAGTGGCAGTGAACCTCTATATGTGTTCCCCACACTCTAGTATAGTAATAATGTCTCCCTAAGCTAGACAAGATGATCAAATAAACTATATTTGGACAAGGGGGGATTATATAATCCTAACACCCCCCCTTAACCCTGACTTGGACAACTTTGGGCCCTGGAAACTAGGCCAAAAGTCACCCATACAATCTAATGAAAAATAAAATTGCTTAATAAACTAAGGAAAATGGGGAAAACCTCATGGGACCCCCCCCCCTCCCCTCAAAATAAGTAGCAAACAGGAAAACAAGCTATACTTAGGAGAAAATTTTCCTCTTTGGGTAATAACTTGTAAAAATTTTACTGCAATTCGCAGCACTATGTAGTAGTAATGCAGTATTTTGGTTCCTATGTGCATCAACATCTTGATATTGTACATGTGAACCTCTCAATTTTCTTCCGATCTAATAAGTGTTCTTTGTGTTTCTTCTTTCTAGAGGAGGAATGGAATGATCAATTTTGTTCTTTTGTGGGCCAAATGGTTGATCATTCGCTATCATCAAGTAACACTTTCCTGGAATTTTGTTGCACCACTCTGTAGATAGCGAAGTTGTGTGAGAGAGTGCAACATGCTCATTCTGATACCACGACTGTGTTCTCCTTCTGTCTTCTGGATTCCCAGCACCATCCTCAACTGCTTCAATGAACCTTTGGGCCCATTTAGGCTTAGGACACTGATTTGGGATGGGAGCTAGATCTGGATCTATATTCTCATGAGGTACAACCTCACTATCAAGATCATGTTGATATTGTTCCCCTTCATTTGAATCTGAAACATGTGACAAAAATATCATCATCAAAAGGAAATGGAAGAGTGTTTATACCTCCTTGTGCTTCGTATTGTGGTAAATCAAGCAACTAATCTTCTCCAAACTGAACACTTCGCTCTATGAAGCATTTCCTAGTTGCAAGTTCCATCAACTTGTATGCTTTTGAATCCTCAGCTTAACCCAACAGTACTTGAGTTGTACTCAAACCACATCATAATATGAAACAATCCTTTCCTCAATTTTGAGTTTCTTGTGTCTCATGTTCACATTGCCTTATTTCTCCACTCACCCTAAACAACTCTAGCCAAGCCTAACTTGACCA
The DNA here is from genome assembly GCA_001517045.1 of Pseudotsuga menziesii. Taxonomy (NCBI): domain Eukaryota; kingdom Viridiplantae; phylum Streptophyta; class Pinopsida; order Pinales; family Pinaceae; genus Pseudotsuga; species Pseudotsuga menziesii. Next base: position 119,224 of record LPNX010279889.1, read on the forward strand.
TTCCTGGTTTCCAGTCCATAGAAATATTACCAGCTTCTTTTACTAATTCATTTCCTGAAAAATCTTACCCCAACATTAGCTTTACCTGCTCTTCCTAGCTCTTCACAGAACTTCAAAGAGTTCCATTCCATCTCCATTTGGAGTCCTTTGAAACTTCACTATCTTTCAAACCATGCCAAGGTCAATTTCACTTTTCACTTGTATGATCTCTTCATAATTTTATTTTGGAAGTCACTATTTTAGCTTATTTTTTTATCTTTAGGTTCCATTAAATTATGGAGTTGTCCTTCATTTTTCCATCAAACTTCTCAACACAATTATGAACCACATAACAAATTCACCCACTAGAATGTATTATTCCATCAATTAACAACTTACATGTGAGTGGAAGCTTGTCACATATTCCCATTCTTTACATATAAGTTGTTGGTCCATATCTTGCAACTCTTTTGAGCATGCTTACACTTTTCCACATGGACAATTCACTCATCTGATGTATGGGTTGCATTGCCCTTTACCCAATGATATGTTCCATGTTCTTTACCTACTGATATGTTTTCGTGTTGCCATTAGTTGTCATTATTGATTGCCTACACACAAAAACCAACTATATTGGTCACGATTCCCACTCATCTTCTCTACTTGCAATGTCTTCAATACATTTTCTATGTATCCCATCATGACATACATTATCCATTCGAATTAACAAAAGCTCCCTTGGATCTACCTTGGAGTTCAAATTGCACACACTAATCCCAATCAATACCTGGAATGCATTCTTATTCCAAACACCAACAACCATTATTGGTATCTTGCTTTCTGCTTATTGAGATATGATAGCCACTGCTCATCAATAAATACTCCATGTTACAAAGCATTCAACCATGCTTGGTTTAATCTTTCACCTTTCTAGTTAGACAACAATTTAATGTGCATGCTTTCCTCATTGTACATTTGCTAAATTGTGAGAGCACCAAAACAATGTTCATATCAATAGACTTTGCCAATTTTTCACCTCTGGTACCCTCCTATATCTTCATATAATTATTTCTCAACATTTCCCTCCTATATCTTCATATAATTATTTCTCAACATTTAGGTAATTTTGGAAGTTACCCACATTAAACACTAGCTTGTCAAAATTAGCTCAAAGGCTCTATTCTACTCACATTGTCAAATAACCTGAAATATATTTCAGAAATTGGAACCTTCCATTGTATTTCATCTGCCTTGTCTTTTCAATTAATATAGTTGTACTGCATTATGAGCTTACATCCAAAAGTTACATCCCTCAAAAAATTGCAAATTCATCCAATTTTGCATTGTTCTTTATCTGATTAATCCCAAAGGCTTTGCTGTGTGCACTTTTCTTAAATAAATAGAAACATATTTAAGATATGAAAACTATTTGTTGTGTTCTCTTCTGTATTGCCTTTCTAACGACTTTACTTGTTCTTAATTATGGGTTATGAGCTAAAATTTACTGTCATGTTCCCTCCCCTCCGAGAGGACTCGACTACGACACTGCTGCTATCATTTAAGTGGGGATCTAAGTCCCATGAACATGAATAATAACAAAAATTGCATTGAAACATAAAATACATAAACAGATGCATTATAAGTGTAAATACACGACGGAAGAAAACACATTCATCAAAGCATTCAACAAGTTCATCATAATTCATTAAACAATTATAGTTGCAGAGATTAAACACAATAGATACTTATCTTGAGAAGAAGCTTGTCCCGCAACCAGATATGTCGCTGCAATGTTCCACCCAACCATAGGCCATTGTACTCATCAATCTCTCAGCAGCACTGCCACCCCCGAGTTGGGCATGATTCCCACAAGGAACAAGGGAACAACAATAGGCTCACACATAGCCAAAGACACGTCAAAATCCAGCCAAGCCAAAACTACATTCGGGTTTATCAAGCTGTTAAGGAGGTGGAAAGGTTGAATTGCTAAGCTAGTGAGCTCAACCACAGAGCTATGGACACCTACACAAGATCTAGCTTGGCTTTCCCAACACCTACATACCCAACACAAGGAAGCATCCCCTTCTCTGCTACACAGTCCCTCAGGCTGTGCCTTCCCTTATAGTGCTCTTAAGGGTGTGAAAGAAAGAATAACCAACCCCTCTTGATCTCTCTATGAGGTTCCTTCCTACACTAGGTTTATCAAGCTAATTCTTCCCTCTTCCACTCCAAATCGGTTCAGACCAAAACACAGGATGCACACACACAAAATACAAGTTCTGGGTTTGAGGAAAAACGTATTGGGAGCCAAAAATGAAAATGGTAGATGGGTAAAACAACCCTCTGATACCAATTCAATTTCCAAAAATGTTTATGGGCTTCAAGTGGGCAAAATGGCCTCAACAAACACCCGAAAATTGTGGGTCTCTTCTACCATTCACTGTGCAACCAAAAATGGGTTTTCCCTAGCCGGGTAATGAGAAAACAACAACAAAAAATGTCAAGGAAAGAGCCAAGCCACTGAGCATTGCCAAATCGACCTCCCATCCATGGGGAAAAAATGAAGAAAACTGCCAAAACGTGAATAGGAAAATGCATAGGAGCTCCAAAAACGTGAGGAAGAGGAGGACGAGAATGCATAATGGAATGGGCATGCATTTATGGGGTTTTACTTCCCCAAGGAGTCAAAACACGATTTCCAAAATCCGATGGCTTCTCCAATTCGAATTTCGACTGCCATACTCTTCCCATCACCATGCATTAACTAACTCAACCAATTTATGGAATAAATAAATGATTGGGCATAAAAGACAAAATGGGTAGCTGACAGTTTTGTGGGTTTTCCCTTTGACATTTGACTTTACCCTAATGGCTTAAGGGTTTGAATATTCCCCCCTATTCCTTATGAAGTCATGCCCCCATCTCGTTAATGTTGTATTGCCATAGCTGGTTGTGGGTATTTTAATTAAATTGCATATTTACATGATGTCCAAAATTATAATGTGTCTGGCTAGCACAAAATACCATCGACATCGATTTTAATCGTCGAAACATAAAACACTAAATCGATGATGGGGATTTTGCCTTTAGCTCCACACCATGATTAATTGCAATATTTACATCATATACGTTTTTAATGCAAATGAGGTCAAAACCGGGGTGTTATAGTTACAATTCCCCAAAGTTAGCAGTTTTTCCCAATTCTACCTTGTTCATGTGGTTGCTTTGAATCTCAAAAAACAACTTTGAAGACATGTATAAGAAAATTTGTGAAGAACTGGAAAAACTTTTATATCGGGCACTAATAACCCATATGATTTTGAGTACTCATCAAACACATTGAAATCCCTGATATGATGCACAATCCAGTTTCTATTAAATTTGGAGTTGTCAACTTCTGACTTTTTCATTTTCTCCATGCTTAGATTTTTTTAGCAAAAAATGTTATCTCACAAACTAACCATTTTGGGAAAATTTGACTGGAAAACCAAAGAAGGATACTGGGATTCATACTTTCTAACATGAGTTACCCTAAGAATCTGGTGCCACTAGGCTCGATGCCCATCTAAGAGAGACTTGGCCAATAGGTGGACTTCCTGTGACCTTAACACGAAGACCCCTTGGCCAACCTGTGCTAGAGCATTGGAAGGGGACGAGGATAACTTGGGGGATTGTGGAGCAGATAACGGGGTACCATCCCTTGTGTTGTGCATGATGATGGGGGATAAGTGCAGAGGTGGGGACAATTGTGGAGTAGATTTCTTCACGAGTGGGTTGTGTGTGAGTGTGATTGATTAAAAGAAGTGGAAAGCTTGCCCCTTGTGGACTAATAGCCCTAACTCCAGGGTGACATCTATTAAAGAAAGAGAAGGCTTGACATAGTACCTACAACTGGGAGAAAAACCCTTCACTTCTAGCTGGTTAGAAAAAAATTGTCTTAAAGACAAGTGTTTTTGTGCTTGAATTACTTGTTTATATTTTTGTCACTAGTATATTTAAATTGTTGTGTATGAAAATGTGTGGCTACATGAATTTCATGCGTGTTATATGAATATATTCATGACAATAAGTGGATATGCATTTTCAAAATGGTTAGTTAGTTAACTGTTGCTATAGTTATTCCACGGAAAATACCAACACCTGTTATTAAAACATGAACCAAGGTATGGCCATCTTACATCATCAACTCATTTATTACAAAGGGGCTCCACAAGAGCATATCAAGCATTACATAGGGGCTCACAAGAGCATCATGTCACTTACGAGAATTGAACTTGGGTGGGGAGGGTAACAATCATTCCTCCCAACCACACAAGCTACATCCAATGGAAAATTGTTGCTATAGTTACTTCCACTGTTAGATAGATATCATGGAAACCAATGGAATTTAAATGATAAAATTGAAATCCTTAATTTAGAAGTGAAATTCAAATACCCATCATCTCAGTTTTTAATTCCTAACTGTAGATAGGATAATTGGGAGCAATGTTGTATCCTCCCCACACGAGTTCAAATCTCACTTTGTGACACTTGCTCCTTAGGACCCAACTTTAACTATGTATTGCTTGAATAAATATATATTTAGCCATACCTTAATTCTCCATAATATCAACTATTGACATCTTTTGATAATATTTTTTCCTTTTATATAATTAATTAATTAATTATATAAATTTAAATAAAAATTTAACTTTAAAAAAATATAAATAAAAAATACAAACACAACTCAAAATTATAACTCCACAAATTAATTATGATTATAAGTTCCTATCCAAGTATCAATGCCCATGACAAAGATACCTCTCTGCCCCATCTTGAATTAGGTATTGACATTCACAGGGAAGTTATTAACTCCATTGGACTTTTTATACTTATAAGGGTGGGCAATGCCTTTCGAATATAAAATCACAACCAATCAAGCAATAGGTAGTTGTTTAGTGTGTTTTTGTTTCAACAATGAAAGTTATTTATAACTTGACAAATATAAAAATACTCTAAGTGGTTTAAATATACATGATATCATAAACAAACATTAAGGAAAATGCTTTTTAAATGAAACCTTTATATAAAAATATTAATAAATAATTTTGTTATTTAATTAATATAATAGAAATATCAATTTAAGTAATATAGAATATATTAAATATTTTTGTTATTTAAGTATGATAAAAGTATTAATTTAAGTAATATAAAATTTGCACTATATTATTTTTTATATTTATAGAATTTGCATTATATTGTTTTTTTTTATGTTTGTAGAATTTGCATAGTATCTTTGTATATGGTCACTTTCATCTTAAATTGTTGTTGTAGTAGTAGTGTGAGAGTGTAATTAAAAGCTATAATTATGATAAGTGGTGTGTATTATTGTTACTGAATTAAATATATTATAGAAAATGAGAGTTTTTAAAGTATGCTTGAGCGTTTATTTTGGAAGTTGTTTTTACAAACATACTTTGAGATTGAGGGTTTTATCGTACGACACAAGTTTAGGTGTTAGGTTTGAGAAGTATCTAATCCACTGAAATCTCCTACGACTTATCTATCCTCATTCTCTTTTGGATATCTATGTAGATGGGGCAAACCACAACAAGAATGAAAGTGGACAACTTATTACTTTGTTGACTTTACTAGTGAACTTGATCCTTAGACTGTTGTGGATATTCCATTGGAACAACTTGTCACAACGAATCTTACAACTTAGTTCTTTTTGTTAGCCTATGTCCATTGGATGCTAAATAATTGGAATTGAAAGAAAAATAACTAGAGCATATATATACTCAATCTACACCATCAACACAATATTTGCTCCGGGAAAATCGACTATGGGGAAAAACCCAGTTAGAAATGAGGACTATGCTTTGCTCTTTTATATATAATGCAAATACAAAGAAAGTGGTACTCTCTATGGAGTTACCAATCACTCTGCGAGCATAATTACTATTACAAGATCTCCTAATCCCTATGTTCTGCTTTAATATCCATTCTTGTGTTGCTACTAAACTATGGAACAATATAATAAGATCATAAGAATGGAACCCCTTCTTCTCTTAATGACCTGCTATTTAACATAGTCTCATAGTTATATAGTGTTAATTTTAGGGTTTTTGCATGCCTCAATTTCCAATTAAAGTTAGGGTTTTGGACCTTTTAGAATGTTCTTAAAAGTCCAAATGTGACTAGTTCTACATGTGTGAGAAAATAGAGCGGATGTGGAATCCACTCGGTACCATGGTGGTCAACTGGATAGTTCAACTTGTGGGAGGCATAACTTCCACATACAGACTCCAATTGAGGCGATTCTTGCACGGTTGGAATGGTCTTGGAGTGTAGAATAATGTCAAGAGGTGCATAACTTAAGCAATGAACTTTTGGCCACAAAAAAGCATCATTTAAGCCCTCAAACATGTCTCAAAATGTTCTAGACCCCATATATGCAAAGGGAGACTTGCCCTTAAAATGGCCCCTACAAGGAAATTCATCTAATCTTTCCACCCAAAAAGTACAAAATATATGAAAAAAACACATATTTGATCCATTTCAGATAATAACTAAAGTCTCATTAACATGGGTGTAATTTTATTTATTTATTTGTTAATTATATATACATTGATCACAAAGTGACATTAATGCAATATGTCTATTTTTTACATGCTATGTTTCCTCACATGTAATCTATTGTTTTTATAAAGTGTTTCATTTTGAGATTAAAGAAGAAGGGAAACATTTGGCCTACGAGGCTCAACACCAAAAAGTGGTCTAAGGTGAAATTACTCTCGAGGGAAAAACATTTAATATAAGCACTTTTGTTAGCTAAGTTGTCAATAAAGTGGATCTTGCTTGTTGTACTGACCATAGACCTATCCCCTTAGATATCCATTTGGGAAGTTTGTGTCATGTATTACTTGTACAAGACCCTCCTTAGGACAACACAAAGGTTTTCTATCTCATCCTTGCAATGACTTAGAGGTGCCAATGTTTCCTCGAGGTGGGGATGAAGATCGATCAATGTGTGGATAGAGAGAGAGAAAATATACCATAAGATGCAACATATTGATCAAACAAAGGGAAGCTCGAGCCAATAAGGAGGAGACACCAACAATATCAATGTTCAACATGTGAAGAGTTGATGGAGATAAATAATGCAAGCAAACCAAGTGCAAGGAAAGAGATCATTAAATCACAAAGGAGCTTTTAATTGAACAAGATTATAACATGATTAAGAGAAAGTGATCCAAGACCATTAACAATGAGTAAGGGTGGTCACCGTGGAAGTGATATTCCCACCATAAAGGTCAAGTTGTGAGTTTTTAACTTGATGAATTGCAAGAATTCATACTAAAGAGGAAACCACCCTTTGTTCTATAGGTACAAGCGAATCGTGAAACACATGCATGGTACAAACAAGGAAAGTTACGACTAAGAGTCCATACCCAAGGCACTTAAGAATAAGGAGAGTGTGACCAAGTAAACTTCTTAATGAGCACGCCCTAACATGTTAGGGACATTCGAGGGCCCTATCAGCTCCCTAACTCAGCATGCGTCCATTTTGGGGCATGAAGTTCATAATTAATCCAATTGATTAGAGAGTGAGCTAATCGAGCAAACAAAGAGTCCATTAAGGTCAAATATGTGACAAAGGGTTAAAGTACGGAAGTCAAAGCCATGAGAGCTTACCGTGGTACTAAATATAGGGGGCCAAAATCTCATGTTTAGGGAAATCAAAGGAGAACCTCAACACATTTGAGTCATCATAAGGATGAGATGGAGAAATTTATTGTCCTCTTAGAACAAGTTTGACATGACCAATATACAACACTAAACTTCACACAACAATATTTGAATAAACCATACCTTTTTGTCAAAATTATCCAAGACTTACACCTCTCTCCAATAAAACTTAGTAGAGTATGTTACTTTAATATGCTTAAGTAACTTTAATGGTGAGGATAAACGTCTTCGAAGACAACAAAATGCTACACGGATTTTAAGTGGTGGTCTTACAACAAAATGTTGACAAGTGGGATTGCTTCACATGCATTACTTGCTAGAGATAGACATTATTGTCATGTGACATCATATGAAGTACTGCCCCTACTAATCATCACCTACTATCATGGCATTATCCTCCTCACAACTTTTTGATACAACAATATTTATCCTCTATGTAATTTTTTTATTCTTGAATCCTCATCGTACCACACATTGAAGGGATTCGAAGGGATTGGACTATTATTATAAGAGCATGCCTTATAATCTTGATGCGATATGCTCACATTGAAACAACTTTTTGTTTTTGTCAATGTAAGCCATTCTAAAAGCACCATTCCTACATTGAAATAACTTAAGAATTAGAGTACCACAACAACATCCCTGAGTTCGACCTCATGTTCAAATTGAGACAACTTTTTTATCAGTGTAAACCATCCTAAAAACATCCTTTGTTTAACATCTTAAAAATTAGAAAACCACAACAACATACCCCAGCCATACCCTCATGGAAATAAACCCCAACAACATACCCAGCCATGCCCTCATGGGAGTAAACCCCACACATAGAACTAACTCTGCCTACACCAAGGGGTATCATCTAATTTTAAGGCCTTGAAATAAAACATTTGTGTTTGAAGGAGATATGTGCCACATCCAAGAGAACCCACCAAGCGCTATTCTCAGCCACTTGATCTAGAACCAATGGTAGGGACTTCCACTATATATATTTCCAATCGTACATGACTTTTCAAATCCGATGTGAATAAGATATATAAACAGAGAAATCCCGAGCTCTAGGGTTTCAACTCGCACACTTCCAAATAGTAGCCACACATTTCTCTGCAAATCTGTCTCGGCTTGGCTCGCAACAGGAACGCGCTTAACGGCTCTTCTGCTTCAATTTCGTTCAATATCAGGTGAGCTATGTAACATCATTTCTCTTACAGCCTTCCATGGTTTCTGTAATTAAGAAGCAAGTTAGCTCGAGCTAGGCTTGTTAGTGTTGCTCTGGTTGGTATTTGCGTAGATGTATTGCATTTTTCTGTTCAAGTTATCGTTATAGCTGTGAAGACAATGAAAACCTTAAACCCTAACTAGGGTTTTCTTGAACGGTGGGTATTTTCAAATGGTGGCCAACGAAGGCTTTGGCGAAGCATAACAAGGGCTTCATCTATGGTGGGCCATTTAGATGTGTTAGCCAACACGGGTTCTGGCAGTTTTTCTCTGTGGTTTTTGGGCTAGTTATTGCCTAGGTTTTGGCGGGTTTTTAAACTTCCATCTCCGTTAAATCTTCACCTCTGCAATCAAAGTTTTTATGTTAATGAAATCGGTCATTCTGCTAACAAAATATACATCTGTACTGTCTACCAATAAAACCTCTGTTCTGGTAATATTTATCCATGCTAACAAAATATCGCAGTACTTCTTTTCTTTGGTCAACTGTGGTTTGGTTAGATGGTAAAGCTATTGATTGAGGTTGATGCCTCACCAAGATTTAAACCCCCGAAGATGTTACACTCCCAGTGGACTGTTTTGCCTGTCTAAAAGGGGCATCAGAAGAGGTGCAGATTCTGGGTTGGGGTTATATTAACCCCCCTGCTTCCAGAGAATCAGAAGTCTGTTTATTTCTGCCATTACTTACTGGAATTTTAAGTGCCATTTGCCTGTTTTAGGGGAGCATTTAAGTGGTTGAGGTCCGGTGCAATTCCTGGGCAACTTTGACGGAACATTACTCATCGGGGTTGGGTCGCATTGGTCTATTTTGGTTATTTGTGGACAAATATAATTTTGTTTCATTTTATTTCATTTGCCATGAGTACACAGGCTTACTGTATTGGAGTTGGCCTAGCCTTGCCTGTGAAGGCGTAACAATCTATGGCAACCCTCCACACGTCTCCATATCTACCCTTAACTGTAAAAGCATGATCAACCAAAGAGCATTATAAATCTGCCCCTTGTATGAATTCTAGCTCCATTTATTACGCTCTACCTTCATTTTGGCCCCTCAGGAATACATATCATCTTTTCAAATCGGGATCTTTGCCTAGCTTTTAGAAACAAACCGCAAAATACCTCTCCAAGATGATACGTCATGAAATAATTCCTCTTTATCTGTATGTCAATGCCGTTTTGGTCTATTGCTTTCATACTAAGAAACATGGCATAGTGGATAGGGCTTGTGTGTTTTCAATCCTAGTATTGCCGATATTGATTTGTGGACATGTGGGTCCTATATTACGACACATGCTGTACTGGATGCTGAGGCACTCGGTCCCCATATGTTTTGTTGTGTTTGAAACTTCAGAAATATAAAAAAAGGTGTGCCAAAAATGTGTCCCAACATAACACGGAGCAGTCCAGAACAGGGTCATTGGTGTCTGTGCAGATCAACCTTTCCTTTGAATCTTGTATACAGAGCAAGGGGAGAATGGTTGTGGGGAAGAACAAATATATGTGATGCATTTCCTGATGATATGTGTATGAGATTCAGGAGGATGAGATATCCAGCAGTCCATCACCCAACATATTCTCTCCCATAGAAAATTTCTGTATCTCTTTCCATTTATAAATAACTCTGTATTTCGTCTTATCTAATACATTTTGATGACATTGAATGTGAACAAAAAGCTATAGAACTTCTGATTCATGAGTCTATGGTTCTATCATTAATTCTATATACATATGGTTTATTCTCATGTATTTGGTCACTTCATGAAGTTCTATTTTCTATTCTAAATGATTAAAACTGTTATGTTCCTTCACTCCTGTTTTCGGGGCTCCATGCACCTGTTTTGGACCTTCTTGAATTTTTGTGTCAAGTGGCTTAGCTTGAATAGTACATTTAAAAGATAGATTTAGATTTTTATGAGGGTCCTTATAGCTATTTTTTGTTCTGAAAAGATCTTGCCAGTTTGTGTGAAACTTAATGACTGCATTTTCATCTGGGTCCAAAGTAATCTGTGTTTGTTGTAATCACAGGTTGGAAGGTATGGCAGACATAGAACCTATCGCTACAGCAATTGACTCCACTGTTTCAAAGAAAGAACAACTTCAGAAAGCCATTGAGGAGCTTGATGCACACAGAGATGGCATACAAAATTGTACCATACAGTGGAAGGATTTGGAACAACATTTTTCTTGTATTCAAGAAGCTTTGAAGAAGAGGGTTAATGAATTAATTGAAAAAGAAAAATCATTTGAGGCCAAGGCCTTGGAAACTCGGGAAATGCTTGAGAAGCGTGATGAAGCTGTTGCAGTTAAGGAGCAGGCTTCTTTGACCCGTCTACAGGAGCAGAAAGATGCTGCTCTTGCTGTCATTATTGAGGCTCGATCAAAACAGATGGAAGTGTCCATAAACGCTACTGCAAAAACTGCTGGAGATGCCGAAAATAAGGTAAATGATTCCTCTGTCACAGACTTAGAATCCATTGTTCCTACCTCTGACAAAGAGGAAAAAACTCCTGCTAAATCTGGGGCTCCTAAAGCAGGAGCAGCTTCTGAAGTGAAGCCACGCCCCCAATTGAAACAATTATGTGAAAAAATGGATGCGAAAGGGCTTCTCAAATATATATCAGAAAACCGGAAATTTCTTGCAGCCCTTAGGGATGAGGTTCCTGCAGCGCTGCAGTTTGCAACTGACCCTGCCCGCCTAGTTTTGAATGCTTTGGAGGGTTTTTACCCTACAAATCAGCCATCCAATCAAGGGAACAAAAAGGAGACTGGTCTTCCGGCTCAACGCCGTTCCTGTATTCTGTTATTGGAATCTCTTGTGCCTTCGTTGGCAGATCCTGAATTGAGTTCTGATCGCCCTATGGTTGACTCCGATATTAAGGAGCAAGCTAAGGGGATTGCAGATAATTGGAAGTCCAAGTTGGCAGATCTTGATGTTGATGACGCCAATGGCAATTCGTTGGAAGCTCAGGCATTCCTGCAGCTTCTTGCCACTTTTGGTATTGCATCAGAGTATGATGAAGAGGAACTGTGCAAGCTTGTTCTTGCTGTTTCACGACGCAGGCAAACACCTGAGCTCTGTCTCTCTCTTGGACTTGCAGCAAAAATGTCAGGTTGGTGTTAACTTGTTAAGAACTATGGCCTTTGTGGCTTGACTACCCATGCTGTTTTTTATGTTTTGCATAGGAGTTTTTGTCTCTCAGTGTCGAGATCAGCATTAATTAAATTTAAACAAGAATTTCACGAGGATCAGCCCATTTGAACCTCGGAAGATTTAATGCTGCTATAAAAACAATTAAGGCAACCTGTATAGTGTTGTTTCGGCAAAAATTCAAACCTGTAGGAACTTTTGCAGCTTGGTATAATTGAACTCTGTTCATCATTTTTATGTGACAGCCTCAGTTAGGTTAATTTTAGTTTAGGTTGGCTTATTTTTCTTTCTATTATGGCCTTTATTTCCTTTTTGTACTCATGCCCATTTGTCTCTGTAGACTCTCATGTTTCGTTAGTCTGACTTGTTAGTTAAATTTGTCTTAATATATGCAGGGATTGTCGAAATATTGGTCAACAGTGGAAAGCAAATTGAGGCTGTTAACTTTGCTCATGCATTTGGACTGGTAGATAAGTTCCCACCAGTTCCTCTCTTGAAAGCATACTTGAAGGATGCTAAAAAAGCTTCACAGGGTAAAAGTGGAACTACACAGGTGTGAGTCAGTCCTTTTATCACCATGAGAGTTAACTACTATTTTTCTACTATGTGAAATATTTCTTTCATCAAATAGCATGGCTTTGAAACTTTCTGATTGCTGGAATCTCCTATTGCAGAATGAAGCAATTGCAAAAGAGCTTTCAGCATTGCGGGCTGTTATTAAATGCATTGATGAGCACAAACTTGGATCTGAGTACCCTGTTGATAGTCTCCAAAAGCGTGCAGCTCAGCTAGAAAAGGAAAAGGCAGATAAGAAACGTTCTGCAGATGCTGTTAAGAATCAGTCTAAACGACCTCGTACTAATAGTGGTGGAGGGTATTTGCCCCCACCAGTTGGTATTGAAAGATCTGGTGGCTATGCTTCATCCAATGCTGTTGATAGGAGCTTCTATCGACCTGCTGATAGAGTTCCATATCCTACTGCAGCAGTTGCTCATACTGCTTACAACATACCTGGTCAGAGCAGTTATGACAGGTCTAGCCAAGCTATGTATGGAACATCACCTGTTCCAAGATCTTACATGTACCCAAGCGATAATATGGGTTCTTCTGGGTTGGGATCCGGGTCTTATAATTCAGCTTCTAGTTACAATGGCTATCATCATGGTAGTGGTCTGCCTCCCACTTACCCATCTTCATATTTGCAGTAGATATGCTTTATCTTTCCTTATAGTTCAGTTGTCTGAGCTATGAAGATCTGTCAATGTATGTGAAGCCCCCCTTTGGTAGAAAGTTTAGCTAGGCCGATGACCAATTTAGCTGTTTTGTCAGCTAAGCATCACAATGTTAAAAGGATGACTAAACATCTTTCTTCTGAACTTGTACTTTTGTTTGGGTAAAATGTACATGGACAAAGTTCATTGGATCTTCTTTTTGCTATATTGTAATGTGTTTCAGTAACAGAAGTGGGACTTTATTATGGTTCAAAGTTACGTATCTGTACCTAATGTTATCGAGTTATTAGAACCAGGTTTGGTAAATATCCACTCACTTGTGCTTGTGTTTCTTCTGAACTGAAGGAAGGTCACTGTTGCATTGCAATTGATGTCTTGAAGAAACTTTGTAGTAAGCTTTGATTGATAGCTTTATGTTGGTTTACAGGTTTGGCATGGAGTAATTTTCTATATAGATGTTGTTACCCTCTTGTTCTAATTGGACAAACTTTTCTGCTGGTTGTTAATTTTCTTTTGGTTTCTGTGCCATCGGCAATATTTTGTGTGTACGGGTTATGAATAATTATCCATTGATTTATGTCTATGCTCGTATAATGATAACTCATAAGTGGACACACCATTACAAATATGCTTTTATTACCCCTACAAAACTTTGTTTTATATCTCATGTCAGTTTTCTAGTTGATCAAAGACTGAATTCCAGCTACTGAAACCCAAAGATTGATTGGCAAGCAGCAAGACGTCAAGAACATGGTAATAACTTATCAGTTATGGTTCTTTGAAATTGTTCTTGGGTAATTCTAGAACATAACTGCAGCTGGTCTGATTTGAAGTTTAAATATAGTTGTTCTGATCTTTACTGTTAATTATTTTAAGCAGTTCCCTGATGTCCAAAATACATGATTTATCATGACTATTCACCAGGCCTCAGCATGTGCCCAATGATTATTTCAGCAGTTCTCTGTGGCCCAAGATATTTATCCATTGTTCAACATGCCAAATTAATTTCTGGTCTACACTGTTTTGGTTAATGTGTGGATACTATCATTTTGACAGATATTCTCACTTTTTCTGTTAAGTTTTTATGCCAGAGGAAAACCAGGGAATTGCTTAGCAATCATTGATGGTCATTTAATTGTTAGTGTTCTGTAATTTGTTGTAGCATGATAAACATAGAATATTAGTGGAAAACGTTTTCCTACTAACTTCAGGTGGATCAAGGACTTGTTGAAAATCTCCACCAGCATAAGATTGTTTTGGCTTGTGAGAAAACTAACAGGGGATGTTTTTGTTTTTCCAATTAGGAAGGCGTTCCGATGTAGTCATAGTGATGAGATGGTCAATTATCATCTTTTAACTATACCTTTGGTCAAACATTTTCAATCTTTTCACGATGCCTCTGGTCAAACATTTTCATCATATGGTTGCTTCAGTTTTTACCGACTATAAATTTGGAGATTCTACTCTATTATAGGTTTATCTAGTGTCACCTATTTGATTCATGGCCAGAGATTAAATTTAGCGATGATGGGACAATACTTCAAGAAATTTTTAGTTTGTGTAATTTATATTGATTTTGTGAACTTTTCTCTAAAGAAAATAATCTTTGATCAACATACATTTATTAGTATGTTTGTCTGTTGAGAAGATACTTTTGTACCGAGTCTGTCTTAAAATCGATATTAATTTGTTCATAATTTTTCTTTACCTCCAAGAATTTGTTCAGACATGACCTGGAGAGAAGTTTCAAATCTCACAGTTGTCGTTTAACCAGTCCATTAAATGTTTAGATTAAAGCAACAACTTGAAGCTTTTCAATACCGTTATCTGCAGTGGTTTTCAAGATTGTGTTGGTTTTCTGCTTTGGTTTACAACTATTTCCATATGATACACCGATGTGGTGGACCTCCTGACCTTGAGGCACTTCCTTGCCATGAAAAATCTGTTTTTTTCTGGTCAGCCTTGATCCCCATACAACAAAACAAGTCAAAGCTTTATGCTCTGATTCAGATTTGTCTAGAATCCAGTACCCAAAACATTTTTACAGATTTTTTAACCAATTTGTCCTAATTCTCATCTCTCTAACAAAGAATTTTAGCCACAATCCCCTTAATGGTAAAAGGGAAAGTTTTATGCTCTGATTCAGATTTGTCAAGATTCTATTTCTCAAAATATTTTGCAATACCTCGTTCCAAACAGCATTTGGAAATAGAAAATGAATAAAAAGATGATCCATACTTTCACTGGCAGCTTTACAGAGCATGCAGAACCTAGTTCTATCATATATCCAGATTCTTTTCTGTCCATTGATCCAGGTTAGAATATTGTTAGCTAATTCAAGCCACAAGAAGATTCTTATTTTAAGTTGGGCTTTCCATCTTCCACACTGTGGCACCACCATAACTCTTTTCCAATCTTGGCAGCATATCCTAACATTGCAGTGAAAACTCCAGATGCTTTGTTCTTACACCGTTTTAATTCATCAGCCTGGTCTAGTAGATGAACGGAACTATTCCTAGATATGGGGACCACTGTGCTACAGTTTCACCTTCAAGATTCAATTCATTTGCAGATTTTCAACCCCGAGACCAATCACTTGGGACTTCTTGACGCTTCAGTAAGCTTCATGATGATCCCCTTGGCATGGGATTTTTGACCAAAGGAACAAAGAGTCCGTAGTTGCCATTACACATCCAATCCATAGATCGTCAATGATTCCACCCGTGATTCCTTTGCCAAATTTTCAAGCTTCACATTTACCATTCAGTGGGAATGCTTTGACCAAGCTCGTTAGACAGACCTTATACATTCTCTTAATGTCCATTTTCAGACCACTCTTAATTCCTGACCATTTTACTAAGAGGTATACCTTCAGGTTTCCTCTATCATGTACATAAATGCCGGGCCTTCTAATTTTACGAAGGATGCGTTTTGAAATATGAGTCATCGATAGCTAATAAACTTAATACATTTTCAACAAATATTTTACCAGAATTAAGTTCACCAGATGATCACTTTATGGCACTAAGAAATTCAAACTTTGATCTTGTTAAACATGTTCGGCCTCCACGAAATTTTGGTGTAATGTATAATTGCCAGCTAGTCTCTATAAATAATCTTGACAAGAACTGATGGGAGCTTTTAGATCTTGTAGATTTTCGGAATCAGTGGGCACTCTTCGTGTATTTCCAAATTCAAATTCCTGCGCTAGTCTTCTTTGTCGATGAAAATTCTGACCTGATGATAGTCAGAATTTTGCCTCTACTGTTGTAGAGGAGAAATAACAAATCATCCAACTTTTGTTTTGAGAACATGCAAAATTAAACTTGTTGATACTCTTGACCTTTGCAGCCTACGAATTAGCACATTGATTCTTCCTGCTGAATTATACCTGCTGAATTATATAAATAAAAATCTAAAATCGCTCTTTAGTTGAAATTCTGTATAATCTCAAGGGTGAACTTGAGGAGATAGGAAAAAAACAATAGAAATGATGAACACAAAAATTCAAGAGAAAGGTGGTGTTGACAGACATCGTTTACATGTAAGTCAGAACAATGAATAGATTACTAGCTTCTTAATATTATAGATTGATCCAAGGTATCATCTATAAATATCGGAGGTTTATTAATCGCTTATTGTTCCGACATCCAACAAGGTGAGGTTAACCAAGAACTCCTGTTTCCAACATCCCCACCCTCCGTAAACTCAGCTCCGAGGATAACACAAATTACTTAACATCCCCTTAATTTGTTATGCATTGCAAATTGTGTGATCAACCACGGTACAATAGCATTTTACAAAGAAAATCTGAACAACTATCGACGTCAAACACACAGTACAAAAGCATTTTCCAAAGAAAATCTGAACTATCACAGTCAACACAAGTCTAGACAATATTACTTTGGCCAACAATATTCAATCAGCCTGCTGTAGAGCATTTAATGCCACTGCAGCAAGCATGCCAATCCTTGGATTAAAACTGTTTAAGATCTGAGGGTTGGCATGCCTGCTGCAGTCGCATTAAATACTCTGCAGCAGGCTGAGTATTGCTGGCCATATTACTTCTATAAAGAAACTTGAATATTGTCACCTCAATCATTCAATCCATCAAATAAGGTTGCAAACTGCTGTCCAATTTTGTCGAAACTCTATCTTCAGGCGAAAATCAGTTGAACTCATTTATATTTGAAACTCTCAATCATTCAATCCATTGAATAAGGTTGCGAACTGCTGTCCAATTTTGTCGAAACTTTATCTTCAGGCGAAAATCAGTTGAACTCATTTATATTTGAAACTCGTTGATCGGTAGTTTTGGTTAAAATCCTCAGTCAACCACTACAATGGATCGATTCCAGGAAACAAGAGCACTATATTGTTGTACAATCAAAGAACTACAATGGATCAATTCCAGGAAACAAGAGCACTATATCGTTGTACAATGAAACGGATCAATTCCAGGAAACAAGAGCACTATATTGTTGTACAATGAAACCAATACATCTGTAAGAAGTACTCAAACATTGATTCAAATATTTCCATGACCATTCTTCAATCCCATCACAATTAATCTAAGTAGTTGGTACTTGTCCACAGTTTTGTCTTTCATATATATTTTCTGAAAGTTTTGAAAGCATAATTGCCATTGTCCCAATAATGATGGCGAATTCCTCACAATTAATCTAAGTAGTTGTACTTGTCCACAGTTTTGTTTTTCGTATATATTTTTTGAAAGTTTTGAAAGCATAATTGCCATTGTCCCAATAATGATGGCGAATTCCTCTGATTCTTATGATGATGAAGATGTGATAATGATTTATTTTATAATTGAACAAATAATATTGGCTCAGGTTTATGTAGATGAAGATATGATAATGATTTATTTTATAATTGAACAAATTATATTGGCTCAGGTTTATGTAGAGATGCAAGAACATCATAGCCAAGACCTAGGTGGCTTTATCTCAGGGGTAATTGGGACACAGCAATACCTTGTCCATTCTTTTGAAGTCCTTTGATATATCTCATCTTGTTTAACAGTCAAGATTAAATACTAGTGGTGTGTTTCTAAAACTAGAATAAATAAGATAGTATACAAAGTATGAGGTGTACAATCATTGATGTTATGTTTCTTACAAACAATTGGCCACAGGTAAGGACATCATCTTTGCGTTGAGAGGCGCTCTACAGCCCAGTATGGGGGAGATCTTGTAACAGTATGGGGGAGATATTGTAACGTTACATAACGCTCTGCCATAAATAATATTATATATTAATAATAAAAATATTATGTGGACTTTAAATAAAAAGATGTGTCTTTTGGTTTGAATCAAATCAATGGCTATATATAGGACACACCAAAGTTGATAGCTCATTGAGTGCAATACCTAAGAAGAGGTTTGCACCTCGAGAGATTTGATCCCTCTTGACGCTTGATAGAGCTTAGGATTTGGATCTAAACTGGTTCTTACAAACAATTGGCTACAGGCAAGGACATCAAAGGTAGGAGTAATTGTTGAGTCAGGGGACTCAACAATATCATTTTTCTTTACATTACTTTGTAGTCTATTGACTTGTAAATCGAGGTTTAGTTTGCAATCTTGCAATTTTTGAATAGTTTCATCTTTCTCAGTCATTTACAACAATTTTTCTTTGAAAATTTGATATTCATCAATCATGTTATTGACATCTAAATCGAGGTTTAGTTTGCAATCTTGCAATTCTTGAATAGTTTCATCTTTTTTCAGTCATCTACAACAATTTTTCTTTGAAAATTTGATATTCATCAATCATGTTATTGTTGTAACATCCCCGGTTTTGACCCCGTTCGCATGATGTATATAATGTAATTAATCGTGGTGAGGAGCTAAAGGCAAAAGCCCCACCATTGATTTGGTTGTGTATGTTTCGGCAATGGGGATAATTGCTGATGGTATATCGTGCTATCCGGCACATTATGGTTGGCATCATGTAAACACGCACATCAATTAAAATAAACCACAACCAGCTACGGCAGTGCAACGTTGAATGAAAAGGGCATGGTTCCAAAGGATAAGGGTGTGGGGGATGTCAAACCTTGGTTTATGAGGGAAAAACCCATGTGTTGCCACTTTGTTGTTTTGTCACCTTTCTTGTCTTATCCAACCTCTTCCAACCTCTTTATTGTTTTGGTTGAGTAGTTGAGGCAGTTATGACTGGTGGTGGTTGGGGGCAGTTATTGCTTTGGGAGTGGGGTGACAGGACTGTCAGTCTCTTGCCCACACGCCCACTCCACCCACAACTGCGTTCACTCCACTCTCCCACGACTCCATTCTCGCCATGGTCTATTGGTTCCTCACGTCCTGCTGTTCATCCACGCGCATAGGAGGTTCGGCTTCCTCACGCCGGTTCACTCCCAACGCAGGAACGCGCGCAGCAGGAGGTCGACTCAGTTCCCTCACGTGCTGGTCGGTTTATTGTTGGTCCATCTCCTCACGTAGGGGCTGAGTGAGGAGGGTGTGCGATCTCTGTTCGGGGGATCCTTATGCAGAGGTCGGGTCTGTGTTTCCTCACGCACAGGCAGTAGTTTTGTTGGATCTCATGCAGCCAGGAAAGGAGCTGCTTATCGGTGGTCATCCATGTTTTCCACAGAGTGGAAGCGGGTATGTTTTCCCCTGTGTTTGTGGTTGCTGATACGTTTTGGGACTGTTGTATTCCCCATACCGTGAGATGTGTTGTTGTTGCACTTTGAGGCTGCTATGGACTGTTGGAGTTTGTCTTCTTCCCTGTTTTGGGACTGTGTATAGCAGCCATCGTTTTATGATGGTGAGTTTGTGACTGTTGGTTGCCACATTCGTTGGCTGAGTTTCCCATGGCTATGCTGAGAATTCTGTTTATTACCCATTGTGGACTGTGGATTGTTGTCATCGTTTCATTGTGTGTTTGTGGCTGCGGAGTACCCTGGTTTTGGGTTGCAGCTGAGTTGTTTTGGCCACGTTAGGGCCAAGCACAACTCTGAATTGCCTTGTGGGCTTGAGCCTTGTTTCATCTTTGGTTTGGGACTGTCCTCGGTTGTCTTTGCCTTCTTCACAGAGCTGTGAAGGAATCGTTTTGCTGCGGGTATGTAGTGGTTGTCCCTTGGACTGTGCTGGCTTGGCCGATCTGTTGATGGCCTGATAAACCCAGCTGTGTTGGCCTGAGGAATGTTTCCCTTGGCTATGTGTAAGCCTGCATTGACCCTTATTCTTGGAGGAATCATGCCCAGCTCGGGGGTGGTAGCGTTGCTGAGAGATTGATGAGCACGCTGACCTATGGTTGGGTGGAACGTTGCAGCGACGTAGCTGGTTGCGGGACAAGTTCTTCATCAGAAGATAAGTTACCTTGTCTATTCCATCTCTGCAATTATATTGATGTCAAATGAATTGTAATGAACATGTTGAATGCTGGAATTGTATGTGTGTTTGCTTCAGTTGTGTGATTGAAGAATTATCCATCTGTGTATGCTTGTATGTTTAGCATCCTGTTATGTTTAAGTTTCTTTAATTTCAGCATTGATGTCTTTTGTCAATGTTCATGGGGCTGTTTGCCCATGTTAGCTGTGTTGGTCGCGTCCTCTTCGCCGGTTTAAGGGATGGGGACGTGACAGTATGGTATCAGAGCAAAGGTTGCAACAGTGGGCCTCTATGGGCCATGAAGGATGCAGTGATAGAGGCAAGACTTCATTCTGCCCAGCAGAGATCAGAGTTGATGGCAACAAACTTCCAAAAATTATCTAAGTGCTTGAACAGTCGGATCGTTGAAACACTTAGCGGATTAACTTCCGCCGTAGCGGAAGGGTTAGTGGAAGAGACTTCCGCTGTAGCGGAAGAGCTAGCAGAAGCGCGCCCGACGAAGGATGTTCGGAGGGAAAAATTTGGAAAATCGCCTAAGTATTCGAAGTTCGTTGGAAGAATTAGTGGAACGGACTTCCGCCATTGTGGAAGGCTAGGCAGAAGCGCGTCCGACGGAGAGCAGTAAAGGAAAATCGCGGCAATTTTTCTAAGCGTCCATCGAAGGGAATTAGCGGATTGACGTCCGCCGTTGCGGATGAAGAAGCGATTAAGCATCCGACGGAAAATGGTCCGACTGCCGACATGTGTTATATTCGGCGGAAAGAAGAAAGACAAAACTTTGATTTTTTTTTTTCTTCTAAGTGTTCTCCAATTGGAACAATTGGCGAAGTGAACTTCCGCCGTTGCGGAAGTGAAAGCACAAAGCCTTCCGAAGGGCAAAGACCGCCGACGCCCGAAGTTAAAATTTCTTTGAGAAAAGAGCGGCCAATCGGAAGGGAAAATGGTTTGTACGCCGCCGTTGCGGAAGTCTAAACGACTAGGCGTCCGACGGAAAAGTCTTCCGATCGCCGACAGAGGTTAAGACTGTCGCCGGAAGAAGAAAGGGTTCTGCGTTCCACCGTTGCGGCTGCGGAAGGGATTCCGTCGCCAATTCTGCGGAAGAACTTAACGTTGGACAGTCCGCCGTTGCGGCGGTTGGAAAGATAAGTCGTCCGATGGGCAAGTTCTCCGACGCCATGAAGAAAGTTCTTCGAGCATCCACCGTTGCGGAAGCCAAAGCCATTTGGATTCCGATGTAAAAGCCCGCCGATGCCGATCAGGTTGGACCGCCGTTGCGGAAGAAAAATGGCTCCGAGAGCCGCCGTTGCGGAAGAGAAAATGGTTTGAGAGCCGATTCTGCGGAAGAATAATTGGGGAAGAGACCGGATTGAACAAAGGAAAATTCAGTTGCTTTTTGGAGAAATTTTTAGTGAATTTTCAGGGCTGAAAATTGAGAAAATGGCAGTGATCTAATGCGCTAGATTGCGCGAAAACCAATGATTTACAAAAAAAAAACAAAAAAAAACGAGGGCGCTGCGCTTGACCCGCCCTGCAGTGGCGCAGGGAAGCCACAAGGGGGCAAGCCCCCTTGACCCCCTTCATCCCCGGAGACAGTCATTCATCTGAAAAGAAAATTCTATGTTTTGGGCAAATTAGTTAAACCAAAAATTCATAAAAGATGAATGGTGCATCAGAAATGAGGTGGCTGAAGTTAGCATTCTGGACCAAAATACAGCTGTGTGTTTTGCCTGAGACTTGGTGAAAGTCTTCATTCTTAGAAGTGGTGTGGTTTTCACATCCGGGGTCGGAATGAAGCATGTGGACAGGCGTTGGAAAGCTTATCCGGTAGGGAACAAGGATAAGTGACCAGAATCGGAGCATGGAGCAGCAAAGTGCTAATGATGGCCGCTGTTATCAAATGGATAAATCTGGACAATTGCATGCCAGAAGTAGTAAGGACTGTGAAGTCAACCAGCTGTTGTGTGGACAAGGAGTTCCATGCCAGGATGAGGGATTTGAAAGGGAAGTTTTTCTTAAAACTCTATCTTGCTGATTATAACTACATTTCCTAAGTTTATGCATGAAATGCATGAGGATATGTATTGCATGCATCAGGATCTTGCATGTTGGTAAGAATATTGGAAATTATATATATTATAATGAACCACTAATGATAATCATTGCTTTGATGTTGGCATTAGTGGGAAAACCAACGATGACATGGACCTGGATGAATATGTTGCTGATGCTGACAGATGTGACTAGCAACCCTATGAAGAAAGGGATAAGGCAACAAGTCCATAACAAAAGTTGGTGAGCAAATTCTGCAATCTCCTACAAAGGACCAACTAAATTGGTCATGACAAGGGTGTAAGTATGACCCATGCAGGTACGAATTTGCTTATGAAAAATTCCATGGATTGGTACAGGTAAGAGACCTCATACCGTATGGATATTTGAATATAGAAAGGTGTTATGCCTGTATATGTTGATTGAGCTTAGTAGCCCAAGGAAAGAAGTACTGATGATCTTGATTATAATAATGCATCCTATATGAGGTAGTCATGGTTAGGCCATGGTATGGTTGAATGCATAATCAATGCAAGGTAGCGTTGAATGGACATGCATTAAGAAGATTTTATGAATCTTGTAGTTATGCATTGGATGTATGCATATGAAGGGTGTGAGTGACTAATTGCATAAGCATAGGTGCAAATGTTGTGGTGCATTGCATGAATGCATTGAGATGAGCGCATGTAATATTATGAATGACTAATGACCAAGATGATGAATTGATGACAATTCAGGAACCATTTCAAAGGTTGTTATGAATGCAGGATAGTCATGATCAATTGGCTACTAGAAATGCTCTATGGAAGAGCAAGGTGGTATGAATGATACGCTTGTGAAGTAAGGAGTATCTAAACATTTCATTTAATTGCATGAATGATATGACTATACCTTGCAACGTTAGTATGATGATGATTGCATGAAGTAAATGAGTTTTGGTAATGTTGATGTGACTAACCGCTGAAAGTGTTTGAATTTTATAAATTCTGAAAATGCTTCAGTGATGGTTGTAGCAATGAAAATGTTATATGCATCCAGACTTACCAAGTGTTTGGTTGGTTGAAGCTCATGTTTCAGGTAGATTATTTCGGGCATGGCAGTGAGAGGTAAGACCCTGACCAATGCCAGAATCTACCATGTGAAAGAGCTTATTAAATTGGAATTGTGAATTTCAAATTTAAGGAATTGCTAACAACTACTAGTCACTATTGGCTTGCATAAGCTTGTGTTGGATGTTTGAAGCTCGTGTTTCAGGTAGATTATTTTGAGCATGGCAGTGAGAGGTAAGACCCTGACCTATGCCAGAATCTACCATGTAAAACAGCCAAACCTTATGAGCAGAGTCTCATAGTTGTAAAAGTAGTTGGTATGGGTTGTTAAATTGGAATTGTGAATTTCAGATTTAAGAAATTACTAACGACTACTAATCATTGTTGGCTTGTATAAGATTGTGTCAGGAGGGACGCATGGTAAGTGGGTACTCGTGTTATGATAGTAGGCATAAAATTATAATGGGCATAGTAGTGCTGCTTACAAGAAACCCACAATTAAACAAGTCAATTTCTGTAGTAGACAGAATTGCAAATTCTTATTGAATTTGATTACCAATGTCATTGCTTGGTTATGGAACGATCAATTGGATTGTATTATCAGGTAATGATTGACTGTTTGGCTATTTGATGAATGTGTCAGGGATACACACTGCATGAAGATCATAGGTGATGACCTGCAAGAGCCAAACTTCATGGGAAGGTTTTCCCTTGGAAATGGGTTTCGGGTGAAACGCCATTGGACATTTTGGAAATGTCTCATCTGCACTGCATGTTCGGTAGTAGCATGAGTGAGGTGGTATAAATTACGTCGGTAAGACATGTGTGAATATGAAATGTAAAAAGGAGTTGGGATGGCAAACTGAGGGACTGTTAACTCAGGGAAGGAGCCTCCATTCCTCCTTAATAAAGGCAAACTGCGACGACAAATGGATAAGTGTTTTGTGACCCTTGCTATGAATATGCATGTTTAATTATTAAATTCCATATGCAGAACATGTTTTGATTTAATATCCATTATGACCGATTGCTTGAGTATGCATAGGGCCTACATGGCACACACCGGGAATGGGTGCACACTTTTCCGATGTTGGATCATGAAAGGGTTTTCAATATTGATTACACCCTAGGGAGTGGGCGCACTCCTGGTGTCTCAATACTTGATAGTGAATGATGAGAAATGTGATTACAGTTTTTGAGCAATAACGCTGATGAGTTTGCTTGCATTGCTTGTGTTGCTTGTGTTGACAGGCTAAAGGTAAAATGTATAAGGTAAAATGGTAAATGGTTGTTGTGAGGGGTTGCGGAGTAAGGGTTATTGTTGATATAAGTGTATGTTGATATAAGTGTATGGTGGTATAAGTGTATGATGGGCTGTGATATGCCTGAGGATCCATAGTAGATCCTAGACCTGGAAACGGTCATGATAAAGTTCCAAGCCCAGTTGACATGAGAATGTACTGGCTGGACATTAAATATTTGATGTTGTGGAGCAGCCGGCGTGCTGACCTAACATCTAAGTCCATAGGCGATCCCAAGGCTTGCAAAGCGAAGCAGGATCCTGTGGACGAATGAGGAAACGCACAATACAGATAAGTATTGGATTATTTTGTTTATGAATGTACATATGTATATGATTGGTTATAATGTTTTAAGCTCTTGTTCTAGAGATAAAACTGATGTGAATAAACTAAACATGTGAAGTTATTCAATGTTTGGATATAGGTATCACTGGGAGCGAGGACCATGAGAGCATCCTAGGGGTGCATGTGGACATGTGACTGTCTTAGAAAGCTCGGAATGAGCGGTAATGAAAAAGGTGCTAGTAAAACAGGGGAGTCCTAGCAGCCGAGACAAACCATGTGGAGAGACTCCATGGTTTAGAGGTCTAGAATGGACCGAAGACACTAAGTGTCATGACCAAGAAGGATTGGTCCAGCATTCACGGTGAAGTGAAAGAGGTTGAGAGCATGAAAAGCCACTGTGATGGTGTGGGTTCCAGGATGGAACAAAACAAAGAGGGGAAAAACTCTTATTGCTCTCTTGCCTTCTGATTACATATATATATGTTTATGCGTTGTGAAAACAAAGGATTGTTGAATGCATGATTGAGAATGAAATGTGTGTATTTTCTTAAGTAAAGTTGTGAATGCTGGAATAGTTAATTCCCTGCCCAGGAATGGACATGAATGAGCTCATGTGCCTGTTCGGAAGGCATGAAAAATATGAAAGCCTATAGATGAGACTTGGACTGTCATGCCAATTGGGTAATTAACTGACTGATTTTAATGACTATATTATGCTTGGTCTGATAGGATTTCAATGGCGCATTTCACAGGTGAGAAAAGTGAAACCAGGTGGTGCACATTGATCATGGCAGCAGATCAAAAGTTGTTGGACTTAGCTGGAAGTCTCCTTCAAGTGATTGCCAAGACCCAAGAGAATCTTGGGGAGATGCTCAAGATACAGAGAATGCAGAGTGAAATGAACCACCAGATTTTGCAAGACTCTATTGGTTTGCAAAGGGAGGTGAAAAGCCTTCTGGGAGAAATCGACAAAGGAAAGGAAGGTGGATCAGCAATGGGACAATTGTCCAAGCGACCCGATAAGAAACGGTCCAGGCATGAGGACTCAAAGGAAATTGAGCAGGTAAAGATGAACAGGTAAAAATGAAGCAGCCAGTGAGATGCTGCAGATGCGGAGGACATCAGTTACGCCGGGACTGCCCAATGAGGGAACACGGTGAAGGCAATAGCCGCAAAGTTCCTAGACTTCAGGATGAGCTGGAAGCTGATGACCAGCAGGAAAAGTCCATGGAAGCCAAAGGGCTTGGTCTTGAGCGTTCAAAGTAGATGATTGAACGTGGGACATATTTGGAAAATTTTGAAATGTTGATGTGCAATTGTATATGTATTGTATATAGGTAATGGAACACCAAGGACGGTGTTATTCCAAGGGGGAGGGGAATGTAACATCCCCGGTTTTGACCCTGTTTGCATGATGTATATAATGTAATTAATCGTGGTGAGGAGTTAAAGGAAAAAGCCCCACCATCGATTTGGTTGTGTATGTTTCAGCAATGGGGATAGTTGCTGATGGTATATCGTGCTATCCGACACATTATGGTTGGCATCATGTAAACACGCACATCAATTAAAATAAACCACAACTAGCTACGACAGTACTGCAACGTTGAATGAAAAGGGCATGGTTCCAAAGGATAAGGGTGTGGGGGATGTCAAACCTTGGTTTATGGGGGGAAAACCCATGTGTTGCCACTTTGTTGTTTTGTCACCTTTCTTGTCTCATCCAACCTCTTCCAACCTTTTTATTGTTTTGGTTGAGTAGTTGAGGCAGTTATGGCTAGTGGTGGTTGGGGGCAGTTATTGCTTTTGGGAGTGGGGTGACAGGACTGTCAGTCCCTTGCCCACACGCCCACTCCACCCACAACTGCCTTCACTCCGCTCTCCCACGACTCCATTCTCGCCATGGTCTGTTGGTTCCTCACGTCCTGTTGTTCATCCATGCGTAGAGGAGGTTCGGCTTCCTCACGCCGGTTCACTCCCAACGCAGGGACGCGCGCAGCAGGAGGTCGACTCAGTTCCCTCACGCGCTGGTCGGTTTACTGTTGGTCCATCTCCTCACGCAGGGGCTGAGTGAAGAGGGTGTGCGATCTCTGTTCGGGGGATCCTTATGCAGAGGCCGGGTCTGTGTTTCCTCACGCACAGGCAGTAGTTCTGTTGGATCTCATGCAGCCAGGAAAGGAGCTGCTTATCGGTGGTCATCCATGTTTTCCATAGAGTGGAAGCGGGTATGTTTTCCCTTGTGTTTGTGGTTGCTGATACGTTTTGGGACTGTTGTATTCCCCATACCATGAGATGTGTTGTTGTTGCACTTTGAGGCTACTACGGATTGTTGGAGTTTGTCTTCTTCCCTGTTTTGGGACTGTGTATAACAGCCATCGTTTTCATGGTGAGTTTGTGACTGTTGGTTTCCACATTCGTTGGCTGAGTTTCCCATGGCTATGCTGGGAATTCTGTTTATTACCCATTGTGGACTGTGGATTGTTGTCATCGTTTCATTGTGTGTTTGTGGCTGCGGAAGTACCCTGGTTTTGGGTTGCAGCTGAGTTGTTTTGGCCACGTTAGGGCCAAGAACAACTCTGAATTGCCCTGTGGGCTTAAGCCTTGTTTCATCTTTGGTTTGGGACTGTCCTCGGTTGTCTTTGCCTTCTTCACAGGGCTGTGAAGGAATCGTTTTGCTGCGGGTATGCAGTGGTTGTCCCTTGGACTGTGCTGGCTTGGCCGATCTGTTGATGGCCTGATAAACCCAGCTGTGTTGGCCTGAGGAATGTGTCCCTTGGCTATGTGTAAGCCTGCATTGACCCTTATCCTTGGAGGAATCATGCCCAGCTCGGGGGTGGCAGCGTTGCTGAGAGATTGATGAGCACGCTGACCTATGGTTGGGTGGAATGTTGCAGCGACGTAGCTGGTTGCGGGACAAGTTCTTCATCAGAAGATAAGTTACCTTGTCTGTTCCATCTCTGCAATTATATTGATGTCAAATGAATTGTAATGAATATGTTGAATGCTGGAATTGTATGTGTGTTTGCTTCAGCTGTGTGATTGAAGAATTATGCATCTGTGTATGCTTGTATGTTTGGCATTCCTGTTATGTTTAGGTTTCTTTAATTTCAGTATTGATGTCTTTTGTCAATGTTCATGGGGCTGTTTGCCCATGTTAGCTGTGTTGGTCGCATCCTCTTCGTTGGTTTAAGGGATGGGGACGTGACAATTGTTTGTTTGAATGAGGGTAGCTTCACAAAATCCATGAAGATCATCAATTCATAATTGGTTGTAGAGCATCAATTTTTAACTACATAGACAACAAATTTTTGTTAGAGGTCATCTCCAAAAAAAAGTCGATGGGCTTCTAATTGCATCAAAGAATTAGGGAGTGCTAGTCATTTTGGGGTGTAAAATTGGCCTCCTAAGGAAAATAATAAAATAATAAATAAGAGTAAAGAATTTTGGAGAAAAATATAATTTTTTTTCATCATATTTTTAACTTCTCCTCCAATGGTTTTACTCAAATTTTGAGAGGAAGCACTCATTGGATGTGGAATTCAACTTTGCATCTAAGGAGTACCCACATTGCATACTTTTGATTAACCCCACCCCAGGAAAAATGATAAATACATAAACAAATATAATATGATTTTTCATCTTTATGCAATTCTTGTTTTTCGTGGGGTGGGGTCTATCAAAAATATGTAGTGTGATTACTTGTTGGTTGCCGAATTGAATTCTGCATTGAGCATGTGCTCCTTCTCGAAATCTGAGTAAAATCATAGGGAGATAAATTGAATATACAAGTTATTATAATACTTTTTTAATCATTGACTCATTTTTTTGAAATTCTATTGGTTCTTGAATTCCAACTTATCAATGACTTTTTTTCTTACAAGGCCCATTTTAGACCCCAAATTGACTCTAATGAATATCGCTTGACATCTATAGAGAACAAATGTGAATGATGGTTGAATCCAAGATTTCCTTCAACAAAAACACCAATGTCAATGGAACTTAGTCATTCTTCAAAACCCTAATCATGAACCGAAAGTCTCTATTGGAACTTTTCATTTTAAGTAGCCCAAATCAATAACCCAATAGCTTTGATACCATGTTGAGACATACATAAAATAATGGAAATAGAGAACAAAAGGTTCCAAAAGAAAGGTCCATAATTGAAATCCCAATGTATATGTTTGCACTCCATACTTACTCCATAATGTGGATTTCAATTATCTTAGTTGGGTCCACATGCATCGGTTTTGAAGTGTTGGTATTTCAACAAACAAAGACTCAACTTCCCATTTTTCTGATGGATTCTCTATACAACAATTAAGAAGCCTTTTCTTTAATGGAACCAATTCTTCAAGAGGGACAATTAGTAAAGAATGCTGAAATTTAGAAACCCATTGATGCAACTTTTGTTTTTTAGCTTCCCTGCCTATGAAAGTACTGGTTCATAGATACAAGGATTTGTATTTTAAATTTGGATAGCCTTTTGTTGAACTGAATGTATGCCATCAACTCTAGGAATTGCAAATTTTTTCTTGTTAATTGAAGAAAAAATACATTAATTGGTAATG
The DNA here is from genome assembly GCA_001517045.1 of Pseudotsuga menziesii. NCBI lineage: Eukaryota > Viridiplantae > Streptophyta > Pinopsida > Pinales > Pinaceae > Pseudotsuga > Pseudotsuga menziesii. The sequence goes on from LPNX010279889.1 coordinate 149,151, forward strand.
ATATAAGGTCCTAATTTTTCAAACAAAGGATTGTTGAATACTAAATTCATAACCTATAGCATCTGAGAAAAAGTAGTTTAAACTGCTTCAAAACCAATAACAAGAGAGATAGAAGCAGAGCTTCAAGTCCCTGCCAAAACTTAAAAATTAAAAATAAAATAACTAAGTTCCTTAGTTCGATTCAAAAGAATTATCCATATAAATTTGTTTACTTTGCGATATTTATTTGTAAAATCTTAAAATCATTTTAATCGATTAATAAAAAACAAAAAACAAAAAATCATTTTACTTGAAATCAAAACACATGCTAACACATGCTATTACATGAAACAACTACAAAATACATGAAACAACTACAAAAGACATAAGCAATCAATAGTTTTTATGCTATGCAAATAACTTGAAATAAAATCATACCATTATAACTTTGAAGAAGTAGATTCACCAATATAAACACAAGAAATAGCTACACAACCATCAAATGGATTCCAAGAACATTACAACCTCAAGGTTCCTCTATTATATGTTTTGTATCAAATTTAAAATATTCTTTTAAAATATTTAAATAACTTTAAAATTTTAGAATTTTTTAATTTTAATTTTTTTTAATATATATATATATATATTAGAAAAATCTTCTAAAGAAAAAATATTTTCATAACAAAACAAATTTCCTTGTTCTCATTTATTTATGTAAATCTACTCTTTACCTGTGTTGCATGGGTACCCGTATCGGGAGTCGAGTACACGAACCAGTATCGGCTACACGTACTGGGTACTTCAGTGGTACGTCCCCAGCTGTACCCAAATCCAACCTCACGTACCAGGTACTTCATGTATGAAAATATGGTACTCGCATGGATTTTGGTACGTCGTACCACGTGTTTGGGTATGCGACCGGTACAACCGTTGGACAATTTATCTTAGCTCGTCGTTCGGGGTGAGTCAATTTGCAAAGTTTGAAGTTCAAAATTTTAAAAATTAAATAATAAAACACTAAAACACATGTTATGTGGGCCCTTGCCCCTTACCTAAACCAACGCAACACCACATTTCTCACTGCTAGTGCACTGTGTTCACTACTTCAGCGACGACGAGACAAAAGACCTTAGTTATGCTAATGACATTGATCCTAAGACTGCTGATGACATGGCTTGAGGAAGCCAAATCAACTATCTTGTTCATGTTCAATGTTTATTGTTTTGAACTTTCTTTTACATGTCTAAAAATGCATTTAGGCAAATTTTGGATGTAGTATGGCAATGAAGTTTGAACTCATGGTGTCATGGACATATAATATTTTATGTTGTTAATTATATTAATATAACTTCAGTCTCTAGTTGATATCTATTATGAGTCTACGTCATATGATTTATCAAATTTATTATTTTATGTTTCAAATTTTCAATGAGAATGTTCATATAAATCATTGAATTTAGAAATATCAAATATGCATGTATGATGTAACTATGAAATGTTTTATTTTTATAAATTTTAACACACATATGGCACATACATATAGGTATCGGATATAACCATTATCCATTAACTATGTTGTCTTCTATTTCATAGGTATTATTATAATTCAACTCATATTCCAAACAAATATACAGTGATCCCTTTAATTTCCTAAAGGAATAATCACAATGTTGTTTTTAGTTGTTGTTTATGTATAAAAAATATCTATAACTATTAATTAACTGTTAATTTCATTGTTGTTTGGCTTGGTCCCTAAGCTCTGGTTCATGACATTATGAGGATGGTGGTGACGCTGTGAGCTTTTCTGGTGAACCTAAAACCCAAAGTTTTAAACAACAATAAAAAGCAAATAAACAATAAAGTTGAATTAGAGGAGGCACTCAGTAAAATATTATAAGAATTAGAGGAGGCACTCAGTAATATGAATTCATTTATTTACATTAAAAAAAATATTATATATGAAATTCATTTACATATAAGAAGAAAAATCTTAGTTTACTTTTTTTTGTTTATTATAAGCTGGAGTTTAAAATTGAAAAAAAAAATTATATGAAATTCATTTAGATAAAAGAAGAAAAATCTTGGTTTACTTTTTGTTTATTTTATTTTATTAAAAGTTGGAGTTCTAAATTGAAAAAAAAAGAGTACCGACATTAATTATGTTTATGGACATTTAGATATTATTTCAGATTTTGGAATTGTTTGACTTATGAAATATTATCCGGGTTACTGAGAACAATAAGTTATGAATAATTATTTACAATCATTCTTTCCTCTCTATAAAGGGCTTGAAATACCCACCATTATAATTGTTATAAAAGTAAAACCTTCCATACCATCCATGTGAAGCCTTTCCTCCATTCATTATATTTGCAGTGATCAATAAGATTAATCCAGATGTAACAAGTGTGTAGCAGAGATTCATTTCATGGTGGTGGTATTTTGTTATGCTTAAATGCATCTTGTTTAAGATTTAAATAAGTTTCAGTTAAATATTAGTTAAAGAAACTGATCACAATTTGTTTTTGTTTTTTTCATTAGTTTTTATTTTTTGTTTTGTTTATTAAATAGTATTTGTTTGGTGTTAATTCTAACAATTTGGTATAAACAATGCATATAAACTTATATATTTTAGCTTTGGTTTAACAATCAACTATCTTCATAAAACTAAGTGATCATTCACATTCACCTGCCACTTTCACTTTAATTGTGGTTGTGCTAGTTTATTAAATGGAAAATAAACTTTTAACAAGATAGTTTCAATGTCATTATGATCGAAGTTTAAAAGGCACACATCCGNCCCTGCCACTTTCACTTTAATTGTGGTTGTGCTAGTTTATTAAATGGAAAATAAACTTTTAACAAGATAGTTTCAATGTCATTATGATCGAAGTTTAAAAGGCACACATCCGTCTCTAAACTCTAGATTATCTTCACCATTTTCTTGGCGAAATTTCTGACCAAAATTCCAGAAGAATTGTTGAAATTGCAGTTTTAGTTTGTTGAAATTGCATAATCGGGGTACTCCAGGGGTTAGCCCAGAATCTATTTTTGCAACCAAAATTGCAATTTCAGCAAACCAAAGTCGCAATTTCAGCAAAAATTTCCTCCCCTATTTTCAACGAATTTCACCTTGCAAAAGGTGCAAATGGTCTAGAGTTTAGCTCACTACGATTGTTTTTTCCATGGCAATTCAAGAGCATAATCAAGTTGGTACTAGTTGCGTCGAGAGGCACTCTACAATCCAGTATGAGGGAGATCTTGTAACGTTTGTGGATATTATGTCGGCCATAAAAACAACCTAATATGGGGGAGATCTTGTAAAGTATGTCCATTGTGTGCCAAAGAAACAACCTACTATGGGGAGATGTTGTAACGTTTGTTACTAACAAAATAATAAAAAATAAAATTTTAATTATTGTCAAAATAAATGTCCACCAGGAAAACAACCTAATATGGGGGAGATGTTGTAATATTCATACCTAACAAAACAATAAAAAATACAAATTTAATATTTTGCAAAAAAAAAAAAGTATGCTAGAAAAACAACCAAATATGAAGGAGATGTTTTAATTTTCCTACCTAACAAAATAGTAAAAAAAAAAAAAATTATCCCCAAAAAAATGTTGGCCATGCACATGGTTTTAAAACCATGTGCTAAGCCTCGTAAACAACCCATGGTTTAGGAGGGCCTTGCAAATGGTTTATTGTACATGGTTTAGGTTGGCCATGCAAATGGTTTTAAAACCATGTGTAAGGCCTTTTGAAGAACCGTATACGGTTTAGGAGGGCCTTGCATATGGTTAAAACCATGTATTGGGGAGATGTTTTGAATACAATAAATGATAGCATATTAACATTATGGTAGATCCTCACATGAAGTTAAATTTATGATAGTATTAAAATGTATGTAATATCGAGGTTTGAAACAATTTAATGTTTGTATTTATGATAGTATTGCACTCAAAGAGTTTTTCATATTCTCTACTTTTCATGAAAGAAAGCCATAAAGTAATTGTTCGAGGACCTACAAAGCCTGTAAAATATCAATACCACATTGTAAAACAAAATTAAGGCAAATGCATCTTTGTGTAAAGACTGCAAAACAAACAAGTTTAATGCAATTAAAAAAAATATTTTCTTATCTACTTTCCATGCATTTACAGGAGCAACATAATGCATTCATACTAATTTACAGGATCAACATAATGGACTAGAGAATCTGAAATAAATGTCATTTCCGAAAATATTTACTTGCTGTGAGTGTTGTGTGTAAATTATACTATGCAAAACAAACAAATTTAATCTAGGCACTAGAAAATATTTGCTTCTGTGTTTAGATTCAAGGCCTAAAATGATTGAAAATTTTCAATTCTTTTGCCAAATTTGATGATTCATGTTGTCAATTAACAAGAAAATGTAGAAGATAAAAAGGAAATTACCCGCTTTACATGTGTATTCACATTATTTATGTAAAAAAGCACATAGTGTAAAAAATCCTGTGAAAGAAATACTTTGTAACTTCGAAATGTATTCACTTGTATTGTACCCTGATGTTTTTATCGGGAAGTATCTGTAATGTAATTGAGTCATGTCATTCCCGATGTTCCGATCGGGAGATTCAATAATGTAAACAAGTCATGTAAAGTCATTGAGGATAACCCTCCATTGTAAGTCGAGGCAATAGTCCCCACAATTGAGTTAAGGTTAACCCTCCTTGTTGATCGGAGGGCAAAGTCCCCATAGTTGTGGGGCACTAGGGTTATTAGAGTCTCCTAGAGATGTTGGTCGTGGTAAGTAATTGTTATGTGAGGCCGACATGTTGGAGTCGACATTAAGTGAATGAAAGAATATAAATAGAGAGCGGGCCTCTCTATTTATCATACACACACTCACTCACTGGGGCGCATGAGTGAGAGAGGAGAAGCTCTCTCAAGTGTGAGAGAGAGAACAACTGTGGAGATCATCTTTTCTGTCTTTTGGTTTCACTGTTGCCATTGGTGCTCATTCTATCTCTGAGGAAGTTACGGGGTTTCTCCTTTATGGTTTCCCTGAGGAAAATTCTTTGTGTCTTTTGTCTCTTGTGATTTTTGCTGTGCATGTTATTCTCTCAGATAAGATCTTAGATAATACCGTCTTAAATGATAAAAATCTAACATGGTATCAGAGCTAACCTGGGAAGAAGAAATTATGCAGCTGCAGAAGCTAGGGTTTCTTACTTTTTGGGTCTCTCTCTACAATCCATTAGCAAAAGGAGGCTAGGCTAACCTTGCATTGAAGGGCGCATCTTTTTGTCGGAGCAGAATTTGATTCCGACATTTTCAGTTTTTGGTATGGGAAATTAGGGATTTTTACAGAAGAGGAATTTTTGAGTGAGCCCGGCATAGGATTTATCTCCTCATCAAAATCGAAGTTTAGAGACCTAGTTCGAGATTTTTGGTTGGGTGAAACTCCGGGAAAGTCAAACCCTAGTTTGACCCCAGGCCTGAAAAACCCTAAAATACTGAAACTGATAGTTTTGGTAGATTTGCTATATATCACTATTGGAGAAGGATCAGGTTCTGAAACTTTCACAGGTCGAAGATAAATTCCTGATGTACACTGTGTCCAAGTTTCAGCCTTTGATTCTTTATATTCTAGGAGATATGATTCCTCCAAGTTAGGGTTCCAACCTCTCCCAGGATTCCTCCCCAAACAGGACACCTGGGGAGAATTGCTATATCTCGGTCTATGAAGGTTCAAATGAAATTTATCAAGATGTTCCAGAAAGGGCACTGAATTTACGTTTCGTGGTAAAGGTTTCAAACCCCAAAGGTGAAACAGTGACACGTGGAAGTCCATACAACTTCGCTATGTTGAAAAGTCCTGAAATAGGTCACCTTGGGAAAACGCTCATAAGTCCCAATTGGTGAAATCAATTATGATGAAACCTATGGTGTTGGAACAGGAATAGATGAGGATACCTCAATATGAAATTTTAGACACAGAGGATTATTACTTTCGGATATACCACAGAAACAGTATCAGGCATTTTTGCAGAAGAAATTGGTAAACTAGGGCTTCATGCTCCAGGAGCTTCCCTCCACTGTTTTCAGAAAAGGAGTACATTGGACAGCTCACCTTGAAGAGGTTTATATTTCTATCCAATCAAATCTGAAAGATTCCAAGTTTTGAAAATTAGGGTTTCTCTGACAAACCCTAGATCAGCTAGCTCCGGAACCAGGATGGACACCCCAAATCAGTAAGATCTAATATTTTGCTATTTATAGTTGAGGTTCTCATTTCAAGATGACTAATCACATTAGCTTGATGACAAGCTTGGTGAGGCTGACAACTTCCAAGAATGGAAGTATAGGATCTCACTAGTTCTTGAAGGAAATGAATTGGACACCTACATAAGTAGAAAGGTTCCAGTTCAAGAGGGAGATGAGGCTAAAAGGCTTACACAAGAAGAACTTGGTCAAGGCCAAGAATATCATTGCTGATTCAATCACGGATCACCTTATACCACAAGTATCTTCCCTAAAGACACTGAAAGAGATGTTTGATTCCTTGAGCAAGCTATTTGAAGGGAAGAACATAAATCAAAAGATGAATTTGAGAAAACAATTGAAGAATGTGAAGATCCATAATGCAGAGACCATATAGTCATAATTTACAAGGGTCTCTCAAATCAAAGAACAACTTGAAGCGGTAGAAGAAGAAGTGGAGAAGGCAGAAGTTGTGATAACCACTTTGAATGGCCTCCCAAAATCATGGGATTCATTCATTTGAGGAATGTGTTCCAGAAGGAAGTGATTACTTTCAGAAGACTCTGATAAGAGCACACACAAGATGAAGCTAGACCCATAATAAGAAAAGATAAGATGGGATCAACTGAAGATCAAGATTTCACGATTCAAAGAAGATACCTCAAGAGATGAGGAATACAAAGGACTCAACTCTTGAAGAACGTCTTATCCATGTTAGCATTTGGATAAGAAATGATGAATGAAGAAGACGATGAAGCTGAAGGCTCAAGAAGGAGTCTACCCACGAAACAAATAAAGATAAGTATTCAATTGTCATTTCATGTTATTGCTTTGTTATGCACTTGTTTATATTCAGTTGATGTGTTATGCATGATAGAATGTTTGCATTAATGAAAGTACACTACTAATATGCATGTGATGGGTAAGTAGCTCATGGTGCTATACAACTCTCCATTGCTACTTATCTAGAATGAAACCTCTTTGCTGACATATTGGATTAGTGCACAATCTCAATGTTGTCCTGGTAGAGATGGAAGGCATCTAGAAAGTTTCCGTGAGATATGGATGAATGTTGTATTGGCTAAAATAGTTGCATGATTATATCTTTATGCATAATAATTTACCATTATTAATATGCATTATGAAATGTTTCTAGTCATACAACCGGTGCATTTGACTTGTAGGAAAGATCGCATATAATCGCCTACAAGAAAAGAAGGATGAGACTTGTTCCGAAGAAAAAGTGACGACAGTTCAAGATTCACTCTTGTTGGCATGAATTGTCAATTAAGAATCAAATTAGAGAGATTATAGGTTAAGAATCAAATCAGGGAGATGATAGGAATAGCCATAACTGTCACCCATGATTCTAGCCCTAAGATCTGTATAGCCAAGAATAACATATCAAATCTCTCTCTATATGTACACAATATCCCTATAAATGAATATATGGTGAATACAGTGAAAGTAAAGTTTTACATGGTATCAGGGCCTCTCACGATCTGGCTCTCGGTTCATGCCCATCACTAGCTTCTAGCATCCTTCCACCCACCACCTTCTCCTGTGGCAGCCACCGAAACCCCAATCCAGATGGAGGAATCTCCCACCAACCAGAATACACTCCTCTCTGAATTATTCACCGCCACGATGGCCAAAGCTCTGTCCAAAGCTCAGGCTCCTATCGTGACTTCTAAACCTGCGGCTCTACCGATTGGCATCAAGTTGGATGGTTCCAACTATGCCCTATGGTCCCAAGTTGTCGAGATGTACATCTCCGGAAAAGGCAAGTTGGGCTACATCAATGACGAAATAACCCCGCCATCTCTAACTGACCCGTCCTTCCGTAAATGGCGCATTGACAACGCCATTGTCAAAGGCTGGCTGATCAACTCCATGGATCTGACATTAATCGACAATTTCATTTGCTTTCCCACAGCCAAACAGGTTTGGGACTCTGTTTCTACCACCTATTTTGATGGTGGTGATACCTCTCAGGTCTATGATCTCCGGCGCCGTGTCTCACTTCTCTGCCAAGTAGGTGGCTCCCTGGAAAAATACTACATCGGCTTGCAAGGTCTTTGGTGTGAGATCGACTTTCGTCGTCCAAATTCGATGGAGTTCCCTGCTGATATTCAATGATATAATAATCTTCTCCAAGAAGATAGGGTTTATGTCTTCTTGGATGGTATTGATGACAAACTGGACAATATTCGTAGCGACGTGTTGCAGCTGCACCCGTTTCCCACCGTGGAGCAAGCGTATGCTCATGTCCGCAGAGAGGCCCTTCGCCAGGCGGTGATGAACGTCGGGGACCATGAACCACCGTCAGGAGCAGTGCTTGCTTCTAGAAGCCTCAAGCTTGGGTTCTCTGGACCAACTCCCCAGCATACTGGGAAATCTTCTTCTAAAGCTTGTTCCTCATCTGACAGTCTCAAATGCTCTCATTGAGGCAATGTGAAGCACACACGTGAAAATTGTTTTCAGTTGCATGGATATCCTGATTGGTGGCATGAACTCCAAGCTCGAAAAAAATGGGATACTGGTAGTATGGCTGAAGGCACGGGCAAGGATGCTATAGCGGCAGCCAAACCATATCTTTGTCTAATACCACCCACTGCCTCTTCTCAACATGATTTCTCTCATGTGGATCAAGGTAATCTCTGTCACGCCTTACTTAGTGATAGCCACGATGTCGACCATTGAGATTGGCTTCTCAACTCTGGGGCCACGGACCATATGACTTTTGACCCCGCAGATCTCTCTCACCACTCATCTCTAAGGCGCACTAGCATTGCGAATGCCAATGGGATGATCTCACCGGTCACAGGGGCTGGATCTGTGACCCTATCACCCTCTCTTCATTTATCTAATTCTTTACTTGTTCCCTCCTTGTCCCACAAGTGTTATTGTCTGTTAGTCAAATTACTACAGAACTAAATTGTGTGGTGTTAATGTTTTCCAATTTCTGTCTTATTCATGATATTCTCACCAAGGAGATAATTGGGCGTGGTACTAAGAAGGGGGGATTGTACTACATGGAAGATTTCAGTTTGGGTCGAGCGCATCACGTGTCTTCCTTGCTTGGTTCAAAGCCTCAACAAATTTGGCTATGGCATCGTCGTTTGGGACATCCATCATTTGGGTATCTAAGGCATTTGTTTCCTAATTTATTTTCAAATGTAAAGACCTCTGAATTTAACTGTGATACTTGTATTTTAGCCAAAAGTCATAGGGCTACTTATCCATTAAGCATGAATAAAAGTGATACCCCTTTTGCTTTAATTCACTCTGATGTATGGGGACCATCTCCCATATCTATTGTATCTGGTGTACGTTGGTTTGTGATATTTGTTGATGATTGCACCCGCATGACCTGGTTATATCTGCTGAAACATAAGGATGAAGTATTTAGGGTTTTTCAGTCATTTTGTGTTATGATTCAGACCTAGTTTTCCGCTCAGATCCGGATTCTTCGTTCAGACAATGGTGGTGAATATGTTTTTTTATTTACTAAAACGGTTATAGGCCTTTTATATTATCTTCTGGCTAAACAACTGGTAGTAGCATTACACACAGTGATTCTGATCCAGAATATGCATAGTGTCCAGTGATACGGGCATAGTTATACTAACAGATCCCTTAACAAAACTTCTGGACTTTGCTAAACAGACATAGAAATTCATAATAACGCATACATAGCAAAGAAAACTAGTGTTGCAGGGTTAAAACCAAGCAGAGAGGAGGGAGTTCTGCTGAGTTTGGCTATGAGCCTGCCTCAACGTTCTGTCTTTGGAGTCTTCCCATGCTCCCTGAGCAGTGCGTCTACCTTCTTCTCTAACTCTGCCATCCGGTTCCCAATTCCACCTGAGACGTTGGCAAGGTCCTTCATACTCGTCATATTGTCCTCGTCTATTTCCTCCCGAAGTTCTTTGAGTTCCTGGTTCATGCACTCCCAGCGACTTGTTCCAGTTTTTTGCATTCTGATCTGCTTGGTCTCTAGCTTGTTTACTGCGGTCTTCACTTCATCCAAATTGGTCTGAATTTGAATGAGTCTTGCCTCGAAATTGGAGGACGAGCTTGCTACCATTGCTTGGCTCGACCTGCGATCCTCCTAGACACCTGCGCGAGTTCTGAGAGCAGCCCAGCGATACCTTCATCGTTTGAGAGTGCAAATTGCAGTTAACAATGGGAAGGAGCTTCCTGAAACGGTGGTGAATATGTTAATCACCACTTTCATTCCTATTTTCAACAACATGGCCTTATACACGAGACCTGATGTCCCCATACCCCACAACAAAATGGGGTAGCTGAATGGAAAAATCGACATATTCTTGAGATTGCTCGGGCTCTCCTCCTTGGTGCTCATGTCCCCACACGACATTGGCCCGATGCTGTTTCCACTACTGTCCATCTGATTAACAGCCTCCCTTCCAAAATATTAAATTTTCAAACCCCATTATAGTCCCTCTCAGCCTCGGTCTCTCTACCTATAGCCCTCATACTCCATCCTCACATATTTGGATGTGTGGCGTATGTACACCTGCCTAAGAACCAGTGTACCAAACTTGACCCATGTGCTCTTCGGTGCCTATTGTTGGGCTATGCTGCGCATCAAAAAGGATACCGCTGCTATGGCCCTGCTACTCAGCGTACTTATGTGACCATGGATGTCACCTTTCTGGAGTCCGCACCATTATACCCTTACTCGACCTCCACTTTCATTCTCCCGAGAATATTCCTAAGGTAAGTAATATCGACACACCCTCCTTTATAAATGACATAGATACTTCCGCTGAATATAACTTACCTTTCAGGCATAATCGGGGCAAGCCACCAAACATATATTCTACAGATATTGAGGAAAGATGATCAAGGTACCCAATTGCCAACTATGTCTCCACCGAAAAGCTACCTGAGCCTCTCAAGACATTTTCACATGAGATTTTTGCATGTCGTATTCCCACTACAGTTCAGGAAGCATTAATGGATCCCAAGTGGACTAAAGCGATAGAAGAAGAAATGGGAGCACTACTAAAAAATCAAACACGGACCTTGGTTCCACTACCCCAAGGGAAGAAGGCAGTTGGGTGCAGGTGGGTCTTCTCCGTTAAACACAAGGCAGATGGATCTATAGAACGATACAAGGCGAGGCTAGTTGCAAAAGGATACACTCAAACATATGGTGTAGATTATCAAGAAACCTTTTCACCAGTAGCTAAACTAAATACAGTCAGGGTTCTGCTATCTCTCGCAGCCAACCTGGACTGGCCATTGCACCAGTTAGATGTAAAGAACACATTTCTCCATGGTGACCTTGAAGAGGAAGTCTACATGGATATCCCTTCAGGCTACACAACATCTTCAAAAACTGGAGTTGTGTGCAATTTGCAGCATGCACTGTATGGACTGAAACAATCACCTCAAGCATGGTTTTGGCGGTTTAGTCAAGCAATGAAGAAGTATGGCTTCTACCAACGTAATTAAGATCATACATTATTTCTGAAGCACCGACGGGGCAAGGTAACAGCTTTAATTGTATATGTCGATGATATGATCATCACAGGGGATGATACAGAGGAAATTGCTAAGCTTCAGAAACAATTGGCAACCGAATTTGAGATGAAAAATCTGGGAGGACTTAAATATTTCCTAGGAATAGAGGTTGCTAGATCAGAACAAGGTATATTTCTTTCCCAGCAAAAATATATATTAGATTTACTATGCGAGGTTGGAATGTTGGATTGTAAGCTAGCAGACACTCCAATTGTTCAGAATCACAAGCTCATAGAATATCCAAGCAAAATGCCAGAAGACAAAGGAAGATACCAGAGGTTAGTTGGGAAACTTATTTACCTCTCACATACCCGTCTTGATATTGCTTACTCAGTGAGTGTAGTAAGTCAATTTATGCACCAACCTAGTAAGGATCATATGGAAGCAGTGATCCGGATTTTATGATACTTAAAATCCTCCCTGGGAAAAGGGCTTATGTTTTCAAAAAATAACCATTTCAAAGTTAATGGTTATACAGACGTAGATTGGGCAGGGAACACCACAGAAAGAAGATCCACCTTAGGCTACTTCATGTTCGTTGGGGGGAATCTTGTTACATGGAGAAGTAAGAAGCAAAAGGTGGTGGCATTGTCAAGTGCTGAAGCAGAGTTCCGTGGAATGGCTAAAGGACTGTGTGAGATTCTATGGCTCAGAAGACTTCTAACTAAAATTGGATTTGCTCCTACCTCCGAGATGGACCTTTTTTGCGATAACAAGGCAGCTATTGCTCACAATCCTATCCAGCATGATCACACTAAAACGTGGAGATTGACAGACACTTCATTAAAGAAAATATCCAAGCTAAAATAATTTGGTTTCCATTTGTGAAGTCCGAAGACCAACTGGCGGATATTCTTACAAAGGCCGTATCAAGCAAGGATTTCTACAACTCACTAGACAAGTTGCGCATTCAATATTTGGATGCTTCCACTTGAGGGGGAGTGTTGGCATGAGTTGTCAATTAAGAATCAAATCAGAGAGATTATAGGTTAATAATCAAATTAGAGAGATTATAGGAATAGCCATAACTGTCACCCATGATTCTAGCCCTAAGATCTATATAGCCAAGAATAGCATATCAAATCTCTCTATATATGTACACAATATCCCTGTAAATGAATATACGGTGAATACAATGAAAGTAAAGTTTTACAACTCTAATAATCCAAAATGAAGAATGATGTCTAGGATGCAGTATCGAGACCTGAAGGGAAGTTCATAGTTCCATCATGCAGTAGATGGAAACATCGTGGGATACAAGGTAGGATTCGTAGCACGAGGCTTCTCACAGAAAGAAGGCATAGACTACGAAGAGACATTTGCAGCCACCAGAAGTTAAGACACATGACAGACAGAATCATGTGTGCAAATGAAAGAAGGCTTTGTACAAGATCAGAAGGCACCCATGGGATAACACATATATGAGGAGCTTGAAGATCACCTAGAGTGATGAATATCTTAACATTTGCTACAAGGTTGAAGATGAAAGCCTATAGAGGATGACAAGCTCACAGATGGGTGCGAGAAGAACGCTTTTAGGATAGAGGATCTTGGTATCCAGTGACCGTAGATGGATACATAGAATAATAGTAGCAGAGCAAGCTACTTGTCACTCCAGTACAAGATAAATAGAGTACAAAAGACAGAGGAAGAATAATGCTCCACTTCATAGGGAGTGACTGTAGAAGATCCCAAGGTTTGACATGGTATGACATGATGGACAAATTACTGATGACTCTAGGCTTTACTGAGAGTAAAGCGGATTCCAACCTTTGCTTCAAGGTTGAAGCCAGAAGACCAGTGATGCTCCTGTTATATGTCAATGACTTGTTCCTGATAGAAGTTGCAAGAAGGAGACTTGCTGCCGAGTTCGAGATGAAGGACTTGGATATGATGCACTACTTTCTAGGCATGGAGGTGTGGCAGAATCTCCCTGGGACAAGGGAAGTATGCAGTAGAGATCCTGAAGAGGTTCAAGATGATGGACCACAAGGCCATGACCACACCTATGGCATCGAACATGAGGCTATTGAGTGATGCTTCATCAGATTCGGTTGATGCCACGATGTATCGTCAGATGATTTGTTCCTTGATGTACCTGATGAATACGAGACCAGATATTTGCTTTGCTGTGAACACATTTAGACATGTTCACTTGATGGTTGCAAAGCATGCAGTGAGGTACCTGGAGGATACAATTGATTATGGGATCAAGTATGAGGCGGATTAGAATATTAACCTGGAAGGTTATGTTGATTCAGATTGGGCAGGTAGTGGCATCGATAGAAAGAGCACTTCGGGATGCTGCTTCAGTATGGGATCATGTGTGATCTCTTGGTTTAGCAGGAAGCAGTCCTGTGTGGCACTGAGTACAGCCGAAGCAGAGTATGTCACAACTTGTTCGGCTATTTGTGAGGCAGTGTGGCTTAGGAAGCCACTATCTGATTTGTTTGATCTCTAAGTTGATGCTACTTGTATATATTGCGACAACTAGAGTTGTGTGGACTTGTCTGAGAACTCGGTGTTCCATGACAAGTTGAAGCATGTCGAGATCAAATATCACTATATCAGGGATATGGTACAGAGAGGAGCAGTGAAGCTTCAGTATGTTGTGACAGACGAGCAGACAACTGATGTGTTGACCAAGCCATTGGCTAGAGTGAAGTTTGAGTACTTCAGGGAGGATATTTGTGTTCTCCAGATCGAGGTTCCCTCCAAGGGGAGGTGATGAGTCCGAGATCCTTTCTGACATGGTAGGATTGGTTCCTTCCATGGTCAGATGTAAGTGCAGAGCCATTCTGATTTGACTATGGGATGTGTTTCCACATGATCAGATGTAAGTGCAGAGCCATTCTGATGTGATTGTGGGATGTGTTCACACATGATCAGATGTAAGTGCAGATCCATTCTGATGTGACAGTGGGATGTGTTCCCACATGATCAGATGTAAGTGCAGAGCCTTTCTAGCATGGATGCGAGACATGTTCCCCACATGGCTAGATATAAGTGCTAAGCCCTTCTAGCATGGATGCGGGAATTGTTCCCCACATGGATGGATATAAGTGCCGAGATTTTCTGACATGGTTCTTGGATGTGTTCCTCCCATGGTCGGATATAAGTGTTGAGCCTTTTCGACATGGTTCTTGGATGTGTTCCTCCCATGGTTGGATATAAGTGCCGGGCATTTCCGACATGGTTCTTGGATGTGTTCCTCCCATGGTCGGATGTGAGTGCTAGGCCTTTCAGACATGGTTGTTGGATGTGTTCCTCCCATGGTCAGATGTGAGTGCTGGGCGTGCCTTTCTGACATGGTTGCTGGATGTGTTCCTCCCATGGTCAGATGTAAGTGCTAGGCGGGCCGTTCTGACTAAGGGTCAAATATAAGCACCGAAGAATACCTACATGGAGGCTAGGCCTACAACCAACATGAAAAAGGGCTGGCTCGGTAGAACTTCCTATGACGAGAAGAATTGAGAGATAGCACCAGTTGATCGAGATGGTAGAAGTAGTGATGTTGATGATGATCCAGTGATGCTCCAGACCAAGTGATGATCCAGACTTGATGATGATCCAACGATGGTCCAGATCTAGTGATGATCTAGACTTGATAAAGATGACTTGACAATGAAGATGACTTGAAGATGAATATGACTTGATGATGATCCAGATGATACAGAGAAGAAGACTTGTGCTGATAAATTGTGTCGAGAGAATACCTTCCTAGTTAAGAGGGAGTGTTGATGTATTTGTAACTTCAGAATGTATTCACTTGTATTGTACCCCGATGTTTCTATCGGGAAGTATCTGTAATGTAATTGAGTCATGTCATGCCCCGATGTTCCGATCGGGAGATTCAATAATGTAAACAAGTCATGTAAAATTCATTGAGGATAACCGTCCATTGTAAGTCGTGGCAATAATCCCCACAATTGAGTTAAGGTTAACCCTCCTTGTTGATAGGAGGGCAAAGTCCCCAGAGTTGTGGGGCACTAGGGTTATTAGACTCTCCTAGAGATGTTGGCCCTGGTAAGTAATTGTTAAGTGAGGCCGACATGTTGGAGTGGACATTAAGTGAACGAAAGAATATGAATAGAGAGTGGGCATCTCTATTTATCATACACACACTCACTCACTGGGGTGCATGAATGAGAGAGGAGAAGCTCTCTCAAGTGTGCAAGAGAGAACAACTGTGGAGATCATCTTTTATGTCTTTTGGTTTTACTGCTGCCATTGGTGCTCATTCTATCTATGAGGAAGTTGTGGGGTTTTCTCCTTTATGGTTTCCCTGAGGAAAATTCTTTGTGTCTCTTATCTCTTGTGATTTTTTCTGTGCATGTTATTCTCTCAGATAAGATCCTAGATAATATTGTCTTAAATGATAAAAAAATAACACAGGTTGAGAATGGAACTCTAGTACTTGAATTAACATCTCTATTACTTTAATTAGCATCTTACATCTTTTGATTTGGGTCACCTTTTGTTACTTTTAGCTACAACAACGTCCCTCCTTGAGAAATAACTATTGGAATTGAACTAACATTCTTGTATTTAAACTACTATGAAATTGGCATTTGAGTTAAGGCATTTATAGTTATCTCACAAATTCATATTTGTACCTAAGCACATCATAGATTTGGCTTGTTCTACAGTCTTAATAATGCCTCACTATGTACACATCACAAGGATTGTGGTTTTCTGTTTGAATATCACGTGCTCCATTTTTTCTATCGATTAACATCCCATTGCATTATATTATAGTTGGAGAAAGTTGCAGCTGTTATAGATTAATAGGTCATATATGACCCATTAAAACAACAACTCCTAGTTTGGTAGAGAGATTTTGATTCAAATTCACTTGTTAAAACACCTACTCCTGGCTTGGCAGAAAACTATTGATCCAGACTCACATTTTCACACTCATTAAAACACCTACTCATGGTTTCGTAGACACCTGTTGATTCGGGTTGACATTTCACAATAATATCTCTGTGAGCGTGTCATACTTTTGACATTAAATGAAATACTTGTCTCTTCTCATTCGTTTCTACTCTTGGTTTGGTGAATTAAGTTTTACATTATCATTGTATTTTCATGTTTTGGATAAGAAATCCAAGAAAGTTTACAATAATTGTAGAAAAGCGAGTAGGATAAAAAGACAACTAAAATGCCTCGCTTTTTTGGCGATTTTTTAATAAAAACCGGTCAAATTGTTACTAGAAATTGCTCTTTCAGTAATTTTGCATTTTCAGCAATCATGATTGTCCATCCTAGACTAAATCCCCGATTTTAAAACTACCTAGATCACTCAAATTGCGATTTGACCACTCGAAATTGGAATTTCAGCAAGATTTGGTTTGTGGAATTCCGACAGGTTGGGGACGTTTTGGTTAGCGCTTATACCGCAACTAGAAAAGTATAATGCCTATCCTATACTATAATCCCTTCCGTCATCATCACCACCCTATCACGAAACGTTCTTTCTCTTACTTGTTTGACCTTATACTTCAACTTAGAATGCCTCTTATCACTCTCGCTTTTTATGCTTTGACAAAAACTTAATTGACATTTTCAATTTTATACACTTATGAATGTTCATAGAAATGTTTTTTGATATCTGATAAACAGTCCCTATAAGACTACAGAGGTTTTCCCTATAATACAACAGAAGCCTTGATAGATGATAATAAATGTGTTGTGTTTTGATGAGTGCATTAATTGATTAATGATGGAAACAAAATAAACAATTGATTCATTGAAGTTCTTACAGACGTTGTCCCTATACTTGATAGATTATAAATGTGTAGTGTTTTGATGAGTGCATTAATTGATCAATTATGGAAACAAAATAAACACTTGATTCATTGAAGTGTGATGGGTGTTTAGGAAATTTAATTTGTGTTCACTTTGTTAATTGCTCTTTTCTTGTACCTAGGCTCAAAACTTGTTCATAAATCTTTAACTTCTTCATTTTATTCAATCTCTACACATGAAACATATTATTAAACATATGTTTTGTCAATAAAATAAGGTTTAAACTAATATATAAGCTATCGAAAAGCCTTAAACCAAAACAATATTAATGTAATTGAATTAAAACTAAACTAAACTAAACTAAATAAATAAAAGCTAAATCTTAGTGACTGATGATGAACTCCCTACAATATGTTCATTTTGAGGATCGTTTCGAAAGTGTGATCACATGCTATGGTGATAAGCTTGAACGTGTGTGTTCTATTATCTAAGATTATTCATGAATTATTATCGATATAACTTCTAGATTTAAAATTGCCTCCCTGGCTGCAAATTGAGACTGCCTCCACTTCATCCTTTGATTATCAAATTAAATGATCAGGTCAAATCAATATATGAAGACTTGTATGTGATCTTCATCCTTCTCCCAAGTAGTTACAAGGTATCAAGGCTCTTTATACATAACAAAACTTTTTTCAAAAAGCGGGCCATTTCTTCTATTCGAATGCACAAAAATGAGCCGATGATCTGACAATTTGGGAATAAAACTGATATTTAACACATTCATTTCCAGTTGTTGGGAGAAGCCATGGTAGCATTGGCAGTGATTTGAGATTTGAGTGCATTTTCATCGAGATCTAATGAGATACCTCCTTTATGACTTGGTGTTTATCTTTGCATGGAAGGTTGTATCCTCATGCTCTAACCACAAGGAGGAGAAAACAATGTGTATTGAATAAATATAGAATAGCTCCATCTATGTATACACACAAGTGTGAACTTTTTTCCTATGCAATTGAAGGTCGCTTCCAATATTGATGCTAACTTCAAAACTAATGGCTTAATATTTTTAATCATCTGATAAGTTAATGATTTTGTTTTTTTAGTATGATTGATTATGTGACATCGCATAACATTTGAATTTTGAAATTTAAGGATCCTCAATATTACTATGACAACATTAAATGAGATGCCACTTGCAAAATAATTTTCACCAAAAACCTTCCAAAAATATAGAGTTGAATATAAATCAAAACCTTTTGTAAAATTTGATCCATTTTGACAATTCGATATTACTTTTACAATTTTAATGATATTACATCTTGATGAATTTCCCTTTCACATAACCGACCATCCAAACTTGCATTGTGTTGACATGAGATAAAAGCCTTCAACCCAAACTTGCATTGTGTTGATATCATCTTAAATTATAAGAAGAAAATAATTATCAATTCAAGTGTCTATCCTTTATGAAAATAATATAATTTTAAACTCCTTTAGTCCATAAGATAAAAGCCTTCAATCCAAACTTGCATTGTGTTGACATCATCTTAAAGTTAGAAGAAAATAATTATCAATTCAATTCAAGTGTATATCCCTTAAGAAAATAATATGATTTTAAACTCCTTTCGTCCATGTAGTCTCTTATTTAAAAACACCTTTACCAAGAAGAGTTTTGAGCTAAAATATAATTTGATTAATGTAAGATTATGTAGAAGGAGTTTTCAGAGCAATGTTGAATTACTATATGACTGCTTTTTTTTAATGTGTTGCGTGCCTTAAACTATAAGGCATAAGGCAAAGAAGTTAAAGCTTAGTTTCTATTTCCCTGGTTTATTTTTAATTTTAAACTAAGTCAAGGATTTAAAGCTTAGCTGGTTTATTTTTACTTTTTGCTGAGGGTTTGAGTGGATT
Organism: Pseudotsuga menziesii; assembly: GCA_001517045.1. NCBI lineage: Eukaryota > Viridiplantae > Streptophyta > Pinopsida > Pinales > Pinaceae > Pseudotsuga > Pseudotsuga menziesii. Next base: position 168,599 of record LPNX010279889.1, read on the forward strand.
TTTGAGTAGATTTATACTAGCAACTAAGAGGGCTACGAAGATTAAAGGTATTAATGTTGGTAGCTTAAAGTATCTTATGCATCTACTTTTCATTTATGATGTTTTACTTTTTACATATGGTTTAGTGGGTGAAGCTAAAAAAACTTTATTACAAATTGTATTTGTTTTAACGAGGGTTTGAGTAGGTTTATAAGAGCAATGAAGAGGGATAGGGATAGGAAGATTAAAGGTATTAATGTTGGTACTAAAGAATCTTACACATTTTAGTAAAGTTTCTACATGGAATATTCTCCAACATAAAAATAAACACAGGCCTAGTATATGTTTATTTTGTAGGAGGGAGGGATGAAGAAAATGTAACTCATTTGTTTGTGTTGTGCCTTTTTCTCTTGATAGATTTGGAAATATGTTGATCAATGGATTGGGGGTAAAAAATGTGTGGTATAGTAAATCTATGGAGTGTTTTGATCAATGGTTCTAGAGATAAGAGATGAAGCTCTTCGACCTCTCTTATTTATTACTACGAGGGGTATTTGGCTAGCACAAAACACAAGCATATTCAAGGACATAATGCTCCAAACATTTCAAATTTATGCTTAAATAGGTGTCATTTCAAAGTCTTTAATATAGTCTATTAAATTAAAGGGAAAAGTTCCAAAACCACATGTGATTGGTGAATTAATTGTCGATGAGACAATCCATTGGGATTTTTTATGGAGCTTTCTAGGGAGATAAAGCATATTGTGGTATAAGTGGTACGATATATCTTCATGACCAACATTTTTATTTTCATTTTAGTGCAAATGTTGGATATGGTATTAACAACAGAGTTGAATTTTTAGCCTTGAAATATTAAACGAAGCTAGCATTATCCAAAGGTATTTTCTAGATTCAAGTCTATATTACTTATCATTAGTCAAAGTGGATGAAGAATAAACAACACATTTGAGTGATTGCACTCCATACTTTAAAAAAGCGACTCAATTCAATGACACAATAGTCCACAAAAATCAATTTAAATCATATCTTCAAAGAAATGAATATTGTTGTTGATTATCTCTTCAAGAAGTTTTATATATAAAGGAATTCAAGGAAGGGAATATCACTGAACTATCTAATGATATATAAAACTTTTAATTTTTAATTTTTATTTTATTTTAGCTTACTTGAATTATTTTCGAACTACAACATATTTTTTAACTAAATACTCTATAAAATATTGTAATATTTTTTTAACTATATAGACTCTTGTGAATGTTTTTTAGGAACACTTTTATAACAGCCAAGGGGTTGATCTGATAGAAGATATAGTGGTTAATTCCTACTGTTTGGAATTATATTGTAATAGATAGGGTTGTCCTGTTTTGTTAAGGACAATAATATGAAAAGATGAGATGTAACTTTCTTTAAGCAGGTACATAATGCATTTTTAATTCTCGAAAACAATGTTTCATCTTTTTTTGAAATTGACATATAATGGCATCCCCACATTACAATATTTCTCCACATTGTATTGTAAAATTACCTTTCATGTAATTATTTATCTATTTATTATTTATTATAGAGGGTTAAATTTGTGATTTGATTATATATATATATATAGTTAATAAAAAATATAAAACTAAAAGTACGAGTGTGGAGTCTAGGGTGAAGTGCACTTGTATGTAATTATTTATCTATTTGTTATAGAGGGTTAAATTTGTGATTTGATAATATATATATATATATATATATTGTTAATAAAAAATAAATTAAGAAATATAAAACTAAAAGTATGAGTGTGGGGTCATTTATATTTGACTGATATATAATATTATTATTATTTATATAAATATTTAAATTTGTGATTTGATAATTTTTGAAAATAAGTACTTATAAGTTTGTTTTTATATATATATATAATTTAAAAATTGTCAATAAAAATTAAGTAACAAAATAAATTGAAAAATATAAAACTAAAAGTATGAGTGTGGGGTCTAGGGTGAAGTGCAATTGTATGAAGTTCGACTTCACACTTGGTTAGTGTATTTAAATTTTGTTAATAAAAAATTATAGTAAAAAAATAAATTGAAAAGTATAAAACTAAAAGTATGAGTGTGGGGTCTAGGGTGAAGTGCAGTTGTATGAAATTCGACTTCACACTTGGTTAGTGTGGGGTAGGATGAGGTGGATGAAAAAGCTTTGTAAACTTGGTGGGTGGACTTTACACAAATTTATGTCCCTACCACCAACTCATTATTGTGGAATGGGGTGAGGGTTCATGATAGAATTTGTATAACTTCAATCTCTACCTTCACTTTCATGGAGTGGGGTTGTGTGCCAAGTAAAGTTAATCAAAGGTTTTTTAAAGCAGCGGTTCTCTCAAAATGCCACATCCTCTAAGTTTTATGCATTCCTTGAATTCCAATGCCATGTTGGATACATCATTTACCAAGCAAACAAGCGAAGTGTTATCACTAGAGTCTGTGCCTAGACTGCTAAGGCTCAAAGTCTAGATAATCTTAAAGGTTTTGATTAGATGACTAAGTTTTGGTTTATGAATATTTTATAAGATAAAGTGGAGATCAGGAACAAGGTATCAAACAATATAAAAGACTAAACTATGAGCAGGAAAAAAGACTATGAGTATGCATTATATAAAAAGAGAGTTTCAGATCTAAGGTACATAATAAACATTATAACTTTTTTCTCTGATAAATGTTTTATATCCTAGAATTCTTGTGAATAGATCTTGTCCTGATTTACTAAAAACAATAATATGAAAAGATGCGATATGACTTGCTTTAAGCGTGTAAATAATGCATTTTTCATTTTCAATGAAAACAATGTTTCATCATTTTTCAAATCGATATATAATGGCATCCATATTATCCACGTTACAATATTTCCCCACATTGCATTGTAAAATCACCTTTGGATGTAATTATTTATTTATTATAGATGGTTAAATTTATGATTTGATAATTTTTAAAAATAAGTATTTGTAAGCTCTCTTTCTCTCTATATATAATTAAAATTTTGTTAATAAAAAATTATAGTAAAAATATAAATTGAAAAGTATAAAACTAAAAGTATGAGTATAGGGTCTAGGGTGAAGTGCAGTTGTATGAAGTTCGACTTCACACTAGGTTATTGTGGGGTAGGATGGGGTGGATGAAAAAGATTTGCAAACTTGGTGGGTGTACTTTACACAAATTTATGTTCCCGCCACCAACTCATCATTGTGCAGTGGGGGTGAGGGTTCAATTTAAGGAAAGAATTTGTATAACTTCAATCCCTATCTCCACCTTCATGGAGTGGGGTTGTGTGCCAAGTAAAGTTAATCAAAAGTTTTTTTTGGAGAACTTTTGATTGTAGTTTGCAAACTGCTGCTATATTATGGTTTTGCCAAAATCTGGTAATTTTGGAGAACTTTAGTTTGTAGATTAATATATCATAGCACGATATATTGCCCTCCCGAATCATTGGCTCATTTATAAAGCATTACATCTTGCCAGGAAGAAGAATTGTTGATGATCCTTTGTGAGGTCTATCCATTGTACTACTTTTAATGTCCATCTAGTAGGTTTGATGAATTCTTATCATCTTTGACCCTCAATTTCCTCCTTCACTTTATGGTGGAATCTAGAGGTGAAATTGGTTGTTTTCTGTTCTTCTTACTAGGGCAATATTGTGAGTTTGATGACAGAATTAAGAAAGGCTAAAAACAAAATAGATTACTTTTCCATGCAGATCAAAAGACGGTAAAGAACAAAAATCAGGAACACCAAACAACAGCTCTAGTGAGATTCTCTGTAATTCTGTTCTTTCAATACAGATCATCTGTCTTTTCTATTCATATATAACTGAGAGAGAGGAGTAATTTACCTTCTTCAATATAGAAGTTTATCAAACGATCGATCTTATCCTAAAGGCTTGGACAACCAGATATATGATAAAAGAGAGATATGCAACTATTATGAAGACCAATAATATTGCAACCCATATGCTGGTGAGTTCATTCACAATGAAGTCCTCTAAAAGGTATCCATTCATGATAATCACAAGGAAAGCTACCAACCAAGCCACAACCTGCACAATTAAAACCTTAGCATTTAGATTCCTTGTGAAATAATGAGAGAAGAATACCACAGAAACATAAAACACATAATTTTCAAAGAAGTAATGAAAGTCTGAATACTTTGGTTAAGGTTCCTTTAGCATAGTCATGTCTCTTAGGGTACTATATATGTCAGTCTTCTTGACTACACATCAACCATTCTTGTATCATTCACATTTGTTAGTCATTATTTCTCTCCTTCTCTACAATATGAGATTGTCACTTTCTTATGAATGCCTATGGCATCCCAATCCCATGACTACAATAAGGTACATCACAAGCAGGCATAGGGCTATCCTATAAAGAAGTGTTTGTTATGGAAAGAGACCAAATGGCCTTGAGAGGCAGATTGGATGAAGTAATAAGAATAATTTAGTCCACATGCATGGAGATCAAGATTCAAAACAAACAGTGAACAAAAATTTGGCTGAGCTAGAGACCATTAACTCTCGCCTTGATGGACTTTTACAGACCATCAATCTTGCTCTTTGTCAAATTCTTGATCTGGAGACTAAAATTACTTGCATTGAGGAACAAAATGTAAACCAAATGGACCAGGTTGATACCCGGATGGTGATAGTGAAAGAAAATTTCATGAGGCTAAAGTTCTTCCTAATAAATGAAAAAAGGACCCCAAGTTACAGAGAATGAATTCTTGCCAAAAACTCCCCAATCTTATCTCCCTCACCATCCTACGCCTATCTCCATTACTACCCTCTGGGGGAAAAAATGGAAATGCGAGTGCCAGTGGATATAACCAAAGTGAAGAGGAAGGCATTGAGCTTGACAGAGAGGATGGCAGACAACAGTTTAGTTCTAAGTCACATGATTTTTGTTTTCTTTTTCATTTTCACAAAAGCCTCCTCTTATCACAATGCAACAAGCATACCCTTTTCCAATCAAGGAATATCAAAATGAAAGTAGCTGGCATAGAAAACTAAAGATTCCTTTGATTAAGAAGTCATGGGTTCAGGTATCTATTCTGCCAAAGTTTCCCAAGACTTGCACCTGGCCCCAACTGCATGAAATGGCTAGCTTTCATGGGCAAGATGGGCCCATGAGGGACAAAACATGTTTCTGGGGTGATTTGAACCTTGGTGGCAGGGATATCACCACCCCAACTTAACCATCAAACCAAGATCCTATTGACTTGTTTCCATTTTTCCGAAAAATAATAAATATAAAATGTACTAAATCTCAATGTCACACTTTGTTATTATGTTATGTAAGAACAATGTCTATGTCTAGACCTCTAAAAAATCTGCTATAGGAAAACATGGCCAATCTTGAAAATCTTGTCATGAAAGAACGGTTTAGGAATCTGGTTAGCTAAGAGCCTGGACAGTAGAGATCAAATACTTTGGAAAGAAGGCTACAGGTATGGTTTGTCTGACTGTAATTCTGGAAATGAAAAACCCTCTTTTCCTGTAAAAAAATAACCACAAGGTATGATACAGGTATGGGTTGTCTGACTGTAATTCTGGAAATGTAAAGCCCCCTTTTCCTGTAAAACAAAACCACAAGGTTTGATTCATGTAAACAGTCTACTGAGTCTATCCTTTTAGTATCTAAGAGAAGAAGCTTCATTACAGGAGAGATCGTGGATTTTTAATTCCCAACAACCTAGAGGAACTTAATGCATTTAGAATGAAATCAGCAACTACTTTTCTTCTAATAATAAAAAATAACAAGTAAATTCTTAACAAAAGTATTTATGATTAATACTCACTAACCTTTTAGTATCTAAGCGAAGTTATTTTATTACAGGAGAGATCATGGATTTTTAATTCCCAACAACCTATAGGAACTTAATGCATCTAGAATGAAATCAGCTACTCTTCCTCTAATAATAAAAAGTAACAAATAAATTCTTATCAAAAGTACTTATGATTAACACTTACCTTCAGGGTTTGGCTGATCTTGAAAAACCCCATGATTTGTTGTCTGGATACAAGGGATAGAAGGGGAATAAGAGAAAAAGGAATTTGCATCGACTGAAGCACATTAAGCCACTCATTCAAAACGTCTAGCTTATCTTCAGAAGTATCAAACATAAGTGCGACAATCACAGTTGGCACAATTGCAAAACTTCTAGTGATTACAGCCCTAAGCCACTTCTTTATACGAAGATTAAGAAAACCAGCCATGATAAATTGCCCTGCATATGTCCCTGTTATGGTACTACAGTGCCCAGATGCTAATAACCCAATACCCCAGATATAAAGAATTGGAAATAATCCTCCTCCATACTTCTCTTGAAGGTAAGCTCCAGCATTTACAAGGCCTATATCCGCAGATGCTTTTGTACCGTAGAACCCCTTTGCAAACACTGTCATAACAAATACATTGATAATGAAAGATACAAAAAGCGCAATACTTGATTCAATGGAAAAGTAATTAAGAGCCTCCTGAACTCGTCCTTTCTTATTTGTATCAACCATCCGTGACTGCACCAAAGCTGAGTGAAGATAAACATTGTGGGGCATAATACTACAGCCCACAATACTCACAGCCTGCTGGATAGCATTTGAATGTATGCGTGGGATCAAAAGCCCTGCATCATATGGTTATTAATCAATTGCTCAAGTGAAAAAAAATCACCCAGCACTATTCTACCAAAAAGAGCTAACAACTCATTCAGACCTTTTTGGTACAGAAAATATGAACTAGGCAATCACAACCAACTTCTACATGTCTGGATGAGCATGTATCCTTGAGAATATGGAAGAAGTACCTAGTAGCAATTCCACTCCACTAGGCTTAGCCTGACCAAACATCCATCCAAATGAAAGTGCCATTACTGTAATAAGCAATCCAAACAGGGCTTCCAGCTTCCTCACTCCATAGTTCTCTAGAAATAGGAAGATAAAACTGTTTACCATACAACAACAATATTTTCATTAGAAGAATATTAAACAATACATGCAGAGAAATCCTTGACAAAAGAGATATCCAATTTCACAATCAAAAGCCCTCATGATTTTCATTTTACTAGAAAACCATGAGAAACAAGGCACCTAGTTCTAGTTTTAAAATTGAAATGTACAATTACATCAGTAATTAACATTCTGGTGTTGAAATTAAAGCAAGCAGGCATAAAAGTTCAATAAAGATGTTTTCAGACAAAAGTTATGATCTTTATAAAGATATACATTTCAAGATCAACCAATCCCAATTATGACCAGCCAGTAAAGAATTAATTATAGATTATCATGATTCGAATGGACAAATAAAAACAGCAACAGACCATAAGGAATTAAATATGTTCGAGAAAATGGGTTGTACTGGTAGTACTCCTGTTTATCAGCAATGAATTAAGTGAATCCTTGCATGTGCATGAAATTAATGGGGGAGAGAATTTTATTCTTTGTGTTGTAATTTGATTTATCAGAGTCGACCTAAGTTGCCAGGGCTTGTAAGGGATGGGGACAGTGATGGGAATGCTATTTTCAAAAATCAGGGTGTGGGGGAATGTCGGGGTGCATCACATATATAGAACTGAAATTTATGTGAAACAATAAAAACTAAAACATAAAACAGTATGATTCATTAACAGTAAAACTCAACAACAATTATAACTCATGAGGCCTGTTACAGTGTTACCCCATGACTTGCACAGGTGACTAGAGGATTGATGCACTTGTGAGTTTCATCACAGACAGTAGCTCCACAGAGGAGATCTATGGATTGCCATGGATGTTTCGCAGAGACACTTCTAGCATGCTCAGATGACCACCCACGGTGTCGAATGTTTAATGGAGGTTGTATTAGATATTTTCCAGTGCTGTGCTGTACAATTTCCTCCTTGTACATGATGATGCTCTTTTGATGTGGGTTGTGACCCATGGTGATCACCAGTGTGCTCTATACTGGCTCATAATTTTTCCACGGAACTATACTGGCTCATAATACTCTAAATTGTTGCCTCTTACTAGGTTGATTACATGGTGTGTCCATAATTTGCCTCTAGACAAGTGTGTGGATTGAGTTGTATCACTAGTGGCCCAAGTAGGTATCATCCTTGTACCATGTCATTTACATTATTTCCCCTAGCTATTCTCTCATTTTACCACCATTTTCACTCATTCTCATCATTTGCTTCCATGATTGGCATATCATATGTCATGTTGCAACGTTTTAAAAAATGCCTAAGTCATATCAGAGAGTCAAATTGCTCAGGGTAGAAGTGTCTAACATCATAATTATTATACACATGAGCCATGTCACATTGATAAAAAGCCTTATTCCCTGTGTCCCATGGTCAAATTAGAAAAATGGAGGGACTAAGCAAGTATAAAAATAGAAATAAAAGGGAATACAAAAAAGAAGGCTCAAGGAATGATAACTCAAACTAAGCAATCCTTCTAAAAGCACACATGTCGAACAAATATGACAGACCCTAGCTCTCGAAATCTATGGGGAGGACCTTCACTCATGCTATGTGACTATGAGGGTTAACTCATGAAAATACCCCTTTCCCTCACCATATTCATCTTGTCACCAACACCCAACTTAATGTCCTAGAAAAAGCATCTTATCTTAGAGGTTTCACATATAATAATGGTTAATGATATCCATCTTGTTATGCCCCATATTCTCTGCAACGCACCCTACTAGATGTGCCAAGGAGGGGGGTCATTTTGCCATTCTAAAAGGCCAAGTTGGGGTTGCTTTATGTAAATGTGTTGGTCTATTGGTCATCTAGACCCCTTAGTCGGTCATGGTAGGTTTTCTTGGTCTTCATTTCAAGGTGTACTGGTCTTGTGGCCCTACTGACTACCCCTTGTTGGGTGGTAGCTCCTCATCATGTTGGGCATTTATGCCCTGGGTAGGTCTTGGTGCACTTTGGGGTGACTCCATTAGGACACATGGCTTAGGAGCCCCTAGCCACACTCATGATTTTGTGCTTTGTAAAGGTGATTGCACTTGTAAGAGTTGTCATACCCGCTCTAGCACATTTCTATTACACCCACTTGGACCTTATCTTGTTGTATTACCCCTTTCTTTTGGTCATCCTAGTAAGTGGTGTGCACCTCTCTTCTTGGCATGTTCTAGGGTTTCCCAAGGATAAAGTTGAATGTTCAAGGTTTCTTTGCAATCTTTCAAGCCTAATTCAAGTGGAGGAAGGACATTAGGGTTTACCCTCTACTTTTTCTTTTCATTAATGTGGTAAGAACTTTGGTCTCTTGTCTTGCATTGCTTGTGCATCCAAGGTAAGGGTTTCTAGGGTTTTATTTCATGTTAAGTTAGTCTTGCTTGGTGAGGCATTTCTCTTGGAGAATCCCTCTTGTTTAGGGCCTTGGCGTTCTTGCTTGTTATAATTAGGTCAAGGACTACTATGACGTAGAGTTTCTAGTCTTTTCCCTTATTCAATAGCATTTGAATTACCAATTCTTGAGAGGACATTGACCCCTATTTTTCTCATTGCCCTAGGGACAAGACTAAGGTATAATTCCCTCTTCAAAATTACAAAATTCTATATCTTATATTTGAAAAAATACAAAAACAAATCAAATATATAGAAAAGCCCTAAAAATCTAGTATTTCAAAAAATCCAAATTTTTTTATTATTGTATTGTTGTTATATTTTTGTGTTGTATTGACCTTATTTACAAAAATCCAAAAAAGTACTGCTGTTTTATTATTTTGGGGTTATATACTTATTGAGAAATCCATAAAAAAGTAAAAAATTGCATTTTATTGCTTGGTTTTGCCCTAAACTAGGGTGACATCAACCCTAGGAAGTTGCTGCAGCCCTAAACACCAGTCTGTTACCTCATTTACAGCCATCCATTTAGGCTGAAAGCAAGCCCTAGTGGCTAGGAGGCATACCTCCATCATCCAAGGGTGTTGTTAAACACCTCATGGAGTTTCTTGAGCTCTTAATCAGGTTATTCATCATTTTAACAAGCTGCTACAGGTCTGAAATATTTTTTGGACAGCCATACATTGACCTCGACTTTGCCAACTTGAGCTACAATAAAAGGTTACAAGTCTTATATTTGTTGGTTAAAGGTAAGAGGTATTTTACTTGTGATCTTCAAGGGTTTAATTGAAGTCTTTATACAAGTTATTGGTGTTGGTCTTGTATTGCATTTATTGATATATTTCAATGACAAGATAGTGGTGCTAAGTCTTATTGCTCCTGACCTCCTAGTCTGCACATAAGGCCTCTCTAATTCTTTTTTTTTCGGGAATGTTTCATCAGTGGACTCAAGGAGGCAATTCATGCACATATCCTTATGCAATGGCTCTCTAGTTGGTTGGAAGCTTGTGATAGAGCTCACAAAGTTGAATTGGTGATCAATGCCCAACCCAAGCACCCCTTGTTTCTCACCTGCATCGCATTCCGTATGGCTCCTCCTTCCAACAACTCCACCACCCCGTCGCTTTGAATCCACAAATTGACCCCAAATGCCATGGTTGAGCATCAACACCTTCGCCTTTGTTATAACTATGATGAAAAACATTTTAGAGGGCATAAATGCAAAGAGCATTAATTATTCCAAATCGAGGAAACCCTCCATGAGGTCCCAAAGGACAACATCCTAGAATCTCATCCTAAACCAGAAATGGACGATCCAATGCCACCCCTTGAAGATGCTTTGATATCTCAGTTCCTGAGGAGTAACCCCAAATTTCACTATGTTACCTCTCAAACTAGCAACCCCAACACAACTACGTTGTGTGGACCAAAGATAGTGTCAATACGCTCGAGAGAGGGTAGACCTAATGTCACTACAGTCTAGCCTCTCAACACTTAGAGTAACTCCAAACCCAGGGGGAGACCCTAATCAATGAAAGATACTTGCAACCACCAACAAACCACAAATATCTTCCACAAAACTTTAATAGCTATGATCGGTGCGTTATCAGAGTCAAACAATATTAAACAAGATACAATAATCATAAAACAATGGAGTTATTCACTTTACCACAAAACTCAACAAATGCCACACCTTTCAAGGAAATCTCACGATTTCATAGACAATATCACACTTAGCAAGGAAAGTCCTCAAAAAGGTGCGCTCTTAAGGGAAAGAGGGTAATTGCACTAGGGCGCACTTTAGGGGTGAATAAAAAATACCAAACAACTAGCAATTACCCAATTTCAATGATTTCATGTATCCCAATGCACTTGCTCAAAAGAGGACAGTCTCTAGGGTTTATGGATAAAGCCCTAGGGCAAATTTTTAGGGCGGACTAGAAATACCAAATCACCTATATTTTTGGATATTTGAATTCATTTAATAGGGTTTAAGGGTTTTTCAGCAGTATACTATTTTTGTGTATTTTTTGCATAAAATAAAACTTGTAAAAATTTGATAAAAAGAAATGGAGAGTTTGTTAGGATAGGGCAATTAGATTCTTGTGTCAAACCCTAGGGCTATGAGAGATTGAGGCTAACATCCCTTCTCTTAAGATGGAAATTCAATACTTGCAACTAGGGGTAAACTAGCAACCTCAAGGGTTAGGTAGTGAAACCCTAACTATGGCAAATAGAGAATTCCATGGCCCGATTAAATAATGGAGAGCTCCTTTGTCGAGTTGACAAAATATTAGCAAAGAAACCCTAACCCAATCCAAGGCACTTCAAGAGCAACGTTAAACTAGGGTTAGGAAAGATCTTACCAATATTTACCAAAGAAAAAGCAAGGTTGCTCCTTAGGTTTCTCTTGAGCATGAGTTAGTACAACCATTCTAGCATCAACTTAGCACGTGACTATCACAACCCTATAAATCCTTCCATTCATCCTTCAAACAAGAAAAAAGACATCCAAGAGAGAGGTGTGCACTAGCTCAATAGCTCCAATAAACCAAGAAAAAAAGAAAAGATCTCATACTTGAACCCTTGTCCATGATTTACAGATGAGGTGGGGTTGTCTTATTTATATGAGACAACTCTCACCCTTTTACAAATTCAAGCCTACAAGTTAATGACAGATTATAAAATTTAAGGTTAGTGCACCAATAAACTTGAGGACTAAACCACATAATGACATAAAACAACAATACAAATGTACAATTAGGATCCACCAAGTTCAAGATGAGGCAAAAAGGAGGACGTCATGCCCCAAATAACCCAACAGATGCTTTTCTCTCAACGCCCTCCTTTACTAACAATCTAAGCTTCTTCTTTAAGGAATGACGTTTTATGGGCCTCGAGACCAAGAGGAGGGGTTTTGCATTAAAACAAAAGATCCAAGTGAGCAAAATGAGGTGTGCTAAAACGGGTATGATAACCCTTACACACGGAATCACCTCTAGAAAGCAAAATATGAGCGTGGCCATGTGTCCCAATGATTTGCCTCAAGGGCACCAGAAACACAACCCAAGGGTAGTCAGCAAAGCCACAAGGCCAACAACTCCTTGAGGTGGAAACCAAGGGGACCTTCAATGACTTGATCAAGGGTATTTATCCCCCAAATCAACACTCTACATAATATAGCCCCAAAACTTGGCCTTTACAAAGAAAAAGTAAACCCCTCACTTTGGCACATCTGGAAAGAATGTTTCAGACACTTTCAGGCATAACACACTCCATGCTTTATCGAGGTTTTCCACACTTCAAACATTAAAATTGATTGGCTACATCAAGCACAAAAAAGTAATTGTGTTAATTGACAGTGGAAGCACCCATAATTTCATTCATTCGTGTGTAGTTGTAAAAACCCATTGCTATATCCAACCAATCTCCAATTTCCAAATTATGATAGCCAATGGGGGTACAATGAAATGTGGTAGTCATTGGAAATTTTTTTGACTCCAAATGGGGGACTACCATCGCCAAACCCATATGTTTTCTATTGACATGGGTGGTTTCCATGTAGTTTTGGGGATCGAATAGCTAGGGCTTTGGGTCCTGTTGCATCAGATTTCAAGGCACTCTCTCCTAGCTTTACTCGAGTTGGGCACACACATCATCTCCATGAAATTACACTTGGTTCTCCAGACATAATCTCATGCCACCGTATGGACAAATTATTGAAGAAAGGCCACTTAGGAGTCATTGCTCAATTCCATGCCATCTAAGTTATGGAAACACCCACACCAAATATTCAACTTGACTTGCAATAGGTTCTCTCAGTATCAATAGGTTTTCGAATACCTTTTAAGCACCGATATCTTTTAAGCACAAAGATATTTATATTTTGATTTCTTTTTAATCCATCTCAATGCTAAGTAGTACCAAAGTTAAAATGGATCTATGCTGGTTTAGTCCAGACTCTTTAGTTCACAAAACTTTAAACCAGACTCTTTAGTTCACAAAACTTCAAAAAAATAAAGCTTTAGCTCAGCCAGCTTTAAAAAACTATGCATATTTTGTCAGAAATCCTTCATTAAAAATGATTTTAAAGGATAGCTCTTAAATCCCACACATACCGAAAGTTTCAGAGCATTAAATAAGAAGTTGAGTTCCGAAGGGCTCTTACCAATCGAGAGCAGTGATGAGAACGCCTCCCCAGAGGGGAATATATCCATGAGTGAGTACCTTAATCGCAATTGCGCTACCAATAACCTCCTGAATATCTGCCCCGATGAGAGCAATTTCCGCCATTAACCACAGTGTAATCCTCGGCACCGGCGAGTACTGCAACCTGCAAAGCTCCGCAAGGTGACGCCCGGTAGCCACGCCCAGTCTGGCTGCGAGCAGCTGAATTAGCAAACCCATGGCGGTCGCCCACATCAGAAGCCACAGCAAGGAGTATCCCGCAACGGCCCCAGCCTGCAAAGCAGATAAGGGAAAATTTAAAGGAGATTTACAATTCTCAAAATAATATCATCAAACCAAGGGAAATTTTAAGTAGTCGTATTGTAGAAAAAATTGATGAATCTTCATTGTTTTCAAATTTTCAGCAAACAAGGGAGACTTTGTACAGGGAATATTTTAAGGATTCTTCATTTTTTCCCTTCAGTGTAGAAATTTGGTGAAACTTTACAATTGTCAGAATAATACCCGGGAAAATTTGAAGGAATCATAATTTGTTCCGGTGAATGTGCAATTTTTCCAGAATCTTTAGGTGTGGAAATTGGTGAAACTTTACAAGTCTCAGAATAATACCAGTGAAAATCTGAAGGAATCATAATTTGTTCTGGTGAATGTGCAATTTTTCGAGAATCTTTAGGGTTCTCAAAATATTAGCAGACAATATTAAGTTTGTCAGCAAATTTGACCAAATATTCCATTTAAATTGTGAAAAAAATACTTACATTTTCAGTAAGAAAAGAAATTTGGCGAATCTTTGCAACTCAAGGAGACATAAATTTTGCGGCGAATGTAGAACTTTGACAAATCTTTATCATTCTCAAAATATCAACAAAGAAAATGTTAAATTTCTATGAAAAAATGAGCAACTATTCCATTTAGATTGTACAGGGAAACTTAAATTTTCATGAAGACTAGAAATTTGGCGAATATTTGCAATTCTCGGAATAATATCGGGGAATATTTGAAGAGTCATAATTTTTTTGCGGCTCAACGTAAAACTTGGACAAATCTTTATCCTTCTCAAAATGACAGCGAATCCTGTTAAATTTATATGGAAATTTGAGCAAATAATCCATTTAAAACATGAAAAGAACTGTAACCTCTAAATTTTCCCTACCTACCTGCAAACTCCCCTCTAGATTCCCGGGATCAAGAAACGCTATACTCATAAGAAATCCCGGTCCCGTGAACAGCCACAGCTTCCGCCATGAAAACGGAGGCGCGTGAGCATCATCTTCTTCTTCCCAATCTTCTAAGTTAACCGCGACTTTCTGGCTATCCTCGTAAGCTTGTTCTTCTCCATCGGACTCCAACACCTCACCTGGTGTATCCCTGGACTCGTCCGGCAGCAGCAGAACTTCCTCGTCCTCTGATTTAATCGCCATAACTAATCTTCCTTGAAACAATCCGAGCAAACTAAAAGCCTACAATGACATTTATAGCGTGAGGATTCGACAATTCTCAGTGCGATCGAAGCAGGGGTTGCTTTTAGGCGACCACGCCCTGTGCATTCATGCTGGGAGCACAAGCTCGAGTGTGCTTGTGGCTTTGTGTAAATAAAATTTCGCGTTCTTGCTCGTGTCATTCTTATCTCCTCTTCGAGAGTCCACCCAGATTCTGTTCCTCGCATGATCGCATCCTTTATCATGTGGTACACACGTGCCACGTTATTATTGATGTGTACGTGGACTTCCAGGGGGAGACAATATTCTTTTTTAATCAACCGCGGATAAAAATTAAACGATTTTATTAAATCTTTCTTGTGTCCGTACGATTGATATGTATATCTATCATTGTATTTAGAAATGTATATCTATCATTGGTTATTTCTTTTTGTGTCCGTACTAATGATATGTATATCTATTACTGTATTTAGAAATTATGTATATTTATCATTGTATTTAGAATCGATGACCAAATATATTTTGGAGATATTATGTTGTTTTAAATATTAGTATACATCCAAATCCTAGGCTTTAACAAGTGTTAGATATAGCCATTGATTTTATTCAAACTAAAAGAAACATCTTTTTATTTAAAGTAGACATATACTATTTTTATTATTAATATTTAATATAATTTATGATTCACATATAATATTTATTATTTTTTTTTATTTTGTTAAAAACTAACATTACAACATCTCTCTCATACATTGTTTTAAAACCATGGGTTGTTTAGGAGATTTGCACATGGTTTTAAAACAATTTGCAAGGCCCTCCTAAAACATGTACACTAAAACCATGAGTTGTTTAGAATGCCTTGCACATGGTTTTAAATCATTTGCAAGGCCCTCCTAAAACATGTACACTAAAACCATGGGTTGTTTAGAAGGCCTTGCACATGGTTTTAAACCATTTGCAAGGCCCTCCTAAACCATGTACAATAAAACCATAGGTTGTTTAGGAGCTCTAGGCCAACATTTTTTTTTGGATGTTTCAACTTTTTATTTTTTATTATTTTGTTAGGTAGGAACATTACAATATCTTCCCCATATTGTGTTGTTTTTTTTAAGGACATTTGTTTCAGCCGATAATTAAATATTAATTCTTTATTGTTTTTTTAGGTATGAACATTACAACATATCCCTCCATATTATGTTGTTTTTGTGGCAGACATTTATTTTGGCCGATAATTAAAACTTTTATTTTTTATTATTTTGTTATTAACAAATGTTACAAGATCTCCCCTCATAGTGGGCGGAGATCTCAAAGCAATGATTTTTTTATTAAATGTTATATTAATATTAATATTAATTCGTTTTGATATAATGGTTTATAACCTTGGAAATAATTATATTAGTTTTGGAGTAAGGATTCAAGAATTGAACTTTCAACCTCAATAACTTGGATTAGAAGTTCTATTTAATTGAGCTACCTAATATTTTAGGGTTTTAATTTTTTTTATGAGTAAAGCTTTATCTAATTGAGTTACCTAATATTTTATGTTTTCAAATTTTTATGAGTATATTTTTTTTTTTGAATTTTGTTGGAAATCTCTATATCTTAAAATAAAATATATTAGCTATTGAAATTGCATAATCTTGGTGTCATGGGATTATTTGAGGGTGCTAGAATCTATTTATGAATTCAAAAACATAATTTGAACTCTTTTAAATTTAGATTTTATAAAAAAAGAATTACAGTATTCAAACCAAATCCCAAGGGAAAGTCCAAAACTTATTTTCTATTGATAGTAATATTGCTTTCACTGGGTAGGGTATGTACAAGGGAAAGTCCAAAATATAAGTAATTTTATTTTTTTGGATAAAAAGTTTTTCAAATTCCAACCTTGATAAGTAATATTTCTTTTAGGGGTAGAGTATATACACCTCATGCATTGAGGGGGATCCATTGTTCCATAAACAAGGGGTCTCATACACTAATTTGATGGTTAGCTTGGTTGTGACCTTAAAAATAGATTATTGTTATTATTATTATTGATAAATAATTTATTTTATGTGATTCATAAGTTTATTCCATATATAATTGATGATTTAGAAATTATTTCTTTTATTTGGTTTATATGTTTGAAATTCAAGTATTTGAGTTTTATGTTTATCTTTAACTTTGGTTTGTTTATATGATGATGCAACTTCCCATTAATTAAGCCATGTTTTAATATATTATTGTATTAAGAGTAATTAGGTGTTCTATCCCCAAAATGGGAGGATGTTGTTAAAGTAACCGAACAAAAATAAAAAGCTAGAAATAGGCTTCAAAAGTTTAATTGATGTAGGATTCAAAATTTTAAAAATTAAAGCGGGTAACAATCACGTGGCAATGATAACCCATGTCACAAAAGAATAACATGTTGGCCCTATTATCCATCTTAAATTTAAATTTTACAAATGCCATAAAAAATTAATACTAGCATAGATCCATCTTAAATCTAGATCTAAGCACCAAGAGGGATCAAATTTATTAAGGTGTAAATTACACCTTAAGAAAAAAATTACACCTCAAGAAATTGGATCCCTATCGGTGCTTAGTAGATCCAAAATTAAAATGGATCTATGTTGGTGTTAAGAGAGTGGACCAACACTCATATGGGTAAGGTTGCTCTCTTCGCCCTAGGATAGTAAATGCAAGATGTATTATGTTCAGTGACTCAATGCTCGTATGGGCAAAACCATGGTTTATGGTTTGGTTTTAAAACTATGGACTTGTTTAGGACTTGTTTAGAAGGCCTTGCACATGGTTTTAAAACCATGTGCACATGGAGCAACTTGAAGATGCTACAATGCAACAAGTCTTTGGAGGCCCAATAGAAAAAACCCCTGGTTGAACAAGGCATTGTAAATCCAAAGAATGAAGATGTTGCTATGGAAGAAGTCCATAATGAATTTTCTTAATGAACCCAAGTTCTTATGCATTGTCACAGCATTTTGATAGAAATTCAATTCATTAGCATATATAGATATACATATTTAATATTAAAAGAAATAGGTAGCAAATACATATATGATAATCCACTTTCAATTAATTTTGAGCTTTGTTTGGACATGCAATGGACATTTTGTCTCCTATGTTGTATGGAGCTTTTATTTTTATTTTTATGAAAAACCGAATGAATGCAAAATCAATTGATACAAATTCCATATATATATATATATATATATAATGTGGTTTGTGACACTGAATATTGGATCTCACTACGTCCACAGACGTCTCCTTGACATCGACAACGGGAGGTCGAGAATTTCGATACATTAGGAATTGAACAACAAGAGCATTGTATAGACCAATTTAAGGGCTCAACATGTCACATACACAAAATTGAACCTGGGTGGGGAGGATAGCAATCATTCCTCTCAACCACCCAAGCTACATCCAATTGACTAAGTATTGTGTGTGTATATATAATTTTATTTTATTTTCCAAGGAAAATATTATGGAGACTTTGAAACCCCATACATGAAACTCAAAACACTCAACCACTCAAACTAACCTACCAACTAATATTTATAACAATAATTAATGTGACGGGACATATCCAATATAATAATTGGAACACTAGTTATTATTATAAATATTTAATATATTACAAGAATATAGTTAGTAAATTAATTTGAGTGGTTGAGTGTTTGGAGTTTCATCTATGGAATTTCAAAGTCTCTACAATATTTTCCATATATATATATATATATATATATATATATATATATNTAACCATTTAAGAAAAAAGAAAACATAAAATTGTTGACATTTTGTAAGTTCCAATTAATCCACAAAATATAAATATATCACAAACAAGAATACAAATATATCACTAACAAGAATTGAATGTAAGAAGATACCAATTTCTTATTTAACCACTCAAACTACACCTAATTGACATTCTATCCTTATCATTTATAATTGTATTATTATTATGATGATTTTTTATAGTAAACCTAAATATAAATATATAAAATACAAATATATCACTAACAAGCATTGAATGTAAGAAGATACTGATTTTTTATTTAACCACTCAAACTACACCTACCTAATTGACATTCTATCCTTATCATTTATAATTGTATTATTATTATGATGATTTTTTATAATAAACCTAAATGACATCCTTATTTCAGACAAAATATATAACCGACTTTATAAATTAACAATTTTTTTCTATCTAATTAGATATTAAATATAAACTTTATCCATGACCAATAAAATACTAATAAATGAACAAAAAAATTTCCCATGTTATTTTCTCAGGAAACCCAGCAATACTTCCCCATATTTCATGGATCATAAGGGTGGTAAATCGTCAAATCCATAGCAGAAGCTTACCCCCAAAGGACTCAAGGCTCGAACCCATGACCTCCCCCGAATTGAGAGAGTATATACACGTCTTACCAATTGAGCTAAAAAAACATATTTTTATTTACTTTTATAATCATATAATAACATAATTGGTAAAGTGTTATAATCGATGATAAAACTGTTATAACCATTGAAACATTAAAATTTGTCATAACATATGGTCTGAACAAATATATTAATATAAATTTTTCATTTCCTTTTTTACTTCGTAGGTTTACTTGAAAACAATCACAGGAGATTTTTTATTTGTGTTTGAAAAATGAGAATTGGATCTCAAAAAGTTTTCTATTGAGTGTTGGCTTCACCAACATAGTTTCTCTGTCCATAATACCTCACATATTTGGAACGGATTTATTCGAGTTCTCCCTTGGATCGGTAGCAAGATGGGATGGAGAGTTGGCGATGGTACCCATATCAAACTGGGTATTAATATGATTGCAGGATTAAAGTCAAACTTTGTTCTATCTTCTAAGCTTCGTGAATATCTTAATGACTATGGCATCACAAATATCTGTCACGCCCGAAAACTCGGTTTTACTCATTCCTCTCCATCTTACTGGTTGTCAGTTAAGGATCTTGAACTTGGAGGGCCCTGGAAGGAGGAGTGGTCTTGTTACATTGAAGGACTATCCCATGGTGGCATTAAACTCTCGGCTCATAATGATCGTATACTCTGGATACATAACAAAATCAATGGTGAAGCGAATGATCAACTTGCTTACGACCTAGTTGCGATTTCTTCCTCGGAGAAACTACCTGGTTGGCAATATAACAAGCTCTGGAGTTGGTTTATACCTCTGAAACTAAAGTGCTTCAGCTGGTTATGTGTGGAAAATTGTATTAGTAGATGGGATAATCTAATCCATAAGGGATGGATTGGCCCTGGCCGCTGTTGTATGTGTAAAACAGATATCGAATTGGTAGATCACCTCATTTTTAGCTGCTACTTCACTCTGGCAGTTAAAGAGACCCTTGCTTCTCGATTCTCGTTGGTCATAAATTGGAAGGAGCCTCTCTTAATGGAAAATTTAAAAAATTGGATCGAGAAAGCTCACTATCTGCTCTACTTGCCTATTTTTTTTACATCTGGTGTATTCAGAAAGCCCGCAACCTATATATATTTAATGATCAAGAACAAATGGTTGGCATTGTTTGTTACAGGATCATGAATATTTTTCATGTTTATCCATTTGTGGGGACAAAAGTGGCACAATCAGGTATTGGACCTATGCCTGTTTTCTCCTTCCCCTATGGAATTTTCAATGGCACAACATCAACAAACATAGGGGGGTTGGTTTTGTCCTCCTGATCAGTTCCTCACATTTTTTTCATATAAAGATGTGATGCGGTATCAGTATGAATACCATGGATGAATTACTAGCTATGTGGGCTCTTATGTCCTTTGCAGTGTCTATTGGCATCCCCACTCCCTCAATATTTGGGGACTCCTAGGTTATCATAAACTGGGCAAATTTCGTGGCTCGCCTTACAGTGGTGGACCTTGATCATTGGTGTGATCGCATAAATGAAGTAAAGGCATCCTTTCTCTCTATAAGTTTCCAACACATTTATAGGGAGCACAACTCGAGTGCTGATTATTTATCAAAGGAATCATTGTCCATGGAAATGAGAAAACTCTACTTTATTGAGTACTTGGAAGGAGAGATAATTGGAAATGGGAATATAAGGCTCTTTTGATTTGCTTTGTTTAACGGTGGCTTAACATCTTTCTATGAAATATTTTTTTATTAGCCTTTCTCTTGCTGTCTTTGCTCACTGGATGAGCAGTATTTTGGAACCTTTGTTACCTTGTGTCAGGGGGTATCCTCTTTTCCCCCAAGTGCTTCCTTTAGATATGCTTTCAGGGATCTTGTTGTGTTGCCTACGAATAGTGTTTGAGAGACTAGCTCAAAGAGTATTTCTTTGATTGGAGGAAGGGGTCTCCTTTGTCCCATTGTGTTGTAGCGGATGTAGGATTTGATTGTGATATGTGCCAAGGATGGTGAGTGATAGTTTTATTGCTTCTTAATATGACACCCAGTATCATGGCTTGTAATTTTGTTACCTTTGATTCAATTGAATATCAAGGAACTGATCTTTTCTTCTTGAAAAAAATGACACTTGGAAATCACAAGTGATGAGAGTGTGTAAGAAATGACACTTCGACTAGAAAAAGTTAGGGACTTGCCCAGTAATAAGTTTTGTCGTAACCCCATTTTTTTTTATTACCAAAATCTCATTATAAGATTTATGTCATGATTTTCACTTTTCATATCTATCATGTTAAGTATTGTTTTTTTGGTGTGACAAACTTTATGTTGTCCAAAATTTCCATCTCATTTTGGATTATGGTGGTACAATGCTATCGAAGATTTTTTTAATCTAATTTTGGATTTTGGGAAAACATTTTTATATTTTTAAAATTTATTTTAAAATAAAAATTGTAATTGATTGTTATCATTATTTGTGTTAAAAATGTATTGATTTAATTTTATGGTTAGAAATTGTGTTTTTTTAATATATTGAAAAATGTGAGAATGGTAACATAGAAGTAAATCGAGGGATATAAATATAGGATGAGGCAAGAAGGAGCTTGTGCTATCTCCAACAACATAGACATGAGGATTGTGGAGTTGTGAGTGAAGTAGGAGTTCATTGTCTAACCACTAGGACAATTGGGACCAAAGATATTCTCCTCAATTACCTATGGCAACACCAAACTTCAAATTCCCAAATAACTCAACAACAATGCCACCCAAGACATTAAAAATTGATTCAACTTGAAGTTTTGCTTAACACTTCATAAAACCACTAATTACCCAAGTATTAATGGAAGTAAATTAGACAACCAATGTTTCATGAGTGTTAACAATATTTATTTATGAGACATAATCTAGTGGGTGAGTCACAATCTCCTAAGGGTACTCAAATTGTATATCAATTGAAACTAACAATATGCCATGTGTGATTATTCTTATCTATCACTTGTATGGACAATGATTTCCCTCTCTAACGACCCTACTCCCATATGGGTAGGTTGTACCTTCTTTAATGAGCTAATGTATGTATAGTTAAGGGCATGTCTATGAAAGGGTTCTCCTCTCTAAAGAATTAATATTTGTATGGGTAAGGTCTACCTTTTCCCATCAGTGTACGCTCTACAGTCAATGAATCCTTGCAAGAGTAGGCCTCACCCTTTTTCATTTATCGACAATGCCTATATGGGTAAGATCCACCCTCTACAGTGAGCCATCATAGAAATAGATAGGGTATACACTCTCCAATTAGATAATGCATATATCAACATGGCGGGATGTTTCTTAAAGGCAAAGGGAAATTAATGGGAATTTACTGGATGGTTTCCTAGTCAAGGAGGACATTAGACAGGTAATGCTAATGTTCATACCTCTCAATCGACTAGTTGCATGTATGTTGCCAGATGTCTTAATTGATTAATGCACCATAAGGTCCGAGGACAAAGTTTACAATGCATTAGTACAAGTCATCAGGTCCACTAATTGGATTCATGTTAGTAGATGTCTTAATTTTTTCATGCACCATAGAGTATGAGGATAATGGTACGGTGAACTACAAGTCACTGGTTCCACTACAAGTCATTGTACCCAAACATTAGCATAGTATGATCAATGATTTAATTAACTCGCAATATTTCCACTTTCCAGGACAACAAATAATGCAACTTTCATTGTCATATAAACGTGGCAACGTAGGTGGACCTTTCACTCATCCACAGTCCATGAACTCAAGGAAATTTCCTAATCCCTTGACGAAAGTTGTAACGTTGTGTTCAATTTAGCAAGCCGTGGCAATTCTATGCAATGTGTATGAAATTAGCATGGAGTTGTAAAGCATATGTTCTCAGCTTCTTGGTAGCTCAATGTGCTTGTGCTGATGATGGTGGTAGCTTCACTAAATCCATTGGTAACATTTGTTACATCCTACAAACTAGGTTTTCTCTTCACCATAAAACATCAATCTGGTCACAACTTCTTTTAAAGATACCAATATTTCTACACCTAACAACTCTTAAAAACAAGACAATATTCACTCATTCGTCATTACAATTGTTTGAAAAGATAGATGTGTCCTTGGGATCCATAGTGAACTTACTGTATCTAACTATAATAATTACAAGATATATTGGTGTAATTGTTGCTAGGAATTTAAGCTACATGACTGTAATGATTGTCCCATCCATGCGCTTATAAAACCCTAGGAAAATGAAAATTGAAACCTTTGATTTATAGTTCCACCGCTTATGGATACCTTTATGTTCTAAATTTAGGCTTACATTATGGTTTGGAGATATAAACCAGATTTATGCATATGATCCCACGAAACGCATCTCTAATTCCTTTTTTGCTCGTTTCTTGTTACGTCATTCTATGTTGTTTCGTTTCTTGCAGGTAGATAGCCAATTCTTCTCAAACTTGCTATTTCTTGTACGACATGATGCGACTTGTATATAACTCGAAACTTGTATTCTACTCTTTCATCCCTTCTGCAATTTTGTTATTATTTATACATTCAAAACCAGGTCATTAATACTCCCATAGTGTTGGTTAATGCTTAATTTTAACAGGATAATTATATTTGTATCAAACCACCACATTTTTCTTTAGGGTAAAAAAAAACAATAACATGAAGTAGAATAAAATTGGTGGTTATTTTGTGAGTAATTTGGTGGTGTAACGGTATGTAATGGTATGGACAACGAGTTCAAAATCATGGAGAGGGAAATTGGAATGCAATACAGAAGCATTCGAGGTTGTTTTGGTGTGGAAATAGTTGTATTCTGAGATGGGATGATGACTTAAGGACTAAATTAATAAGGGTGCCCTCACTTCCAAGCTCATAAACAAATGGGATCGCATGGATCCTAAGGTGGTACCTATTTTTCCCTTTTCATTTGTTGGTTTGGTTTTATTTTTTCTTGTGTGATTAAACACAAGATTCCTTGTGATCTTACAAGGACTTGTGGTTGATTTCCTTTGAATTGGGAAATAAATAAAATGAATTAATTTAGGACCATGTCTTCTTATGATTTTGCAATTTTGCGTTTAACTACATGGGCATACTGATAACTAAGAATTATTGGAACATGGATCAACAGAAGCTAGAGACAAGGATTACCTCTAAAATCTAGAGACAAGCATTACCTCTAAAATCTAGAGACAAGCATTACCTCTTTACTTTCTCGATCTACCTCTACAACAATCCAACAATGAGAATCAACATAATCATCAAGCCATCAATGGTGTAGATGTTGCAACAACACAGCATAATTAGTCATCATGAATTCCTGTCAAACCTGGCATAGAAAGCATATGTCCTTAGCTTCTTGGTACGAGATGGGAACAACAACTTTCAACGAAACTTTAGCCTGGACTCACATCGCATCCTTCAACAACTAATATCACATGAGGAGAAATGACTTCAACTCCTTGTGCTTCTGGCTATATTATGTTCTAAATTAAGGCTCAAATTATGGACTATAGATGCAGGACAAAGTTATGTACATGATCTAGTTTCTTTTCTTGGAAATATACAATGCTTTAGATTTATTTCATTACTTTGATGTCTCGAGGATGTATTTTTATGTGTTCTTGCAACCTAGGAAATGCATGGATATCGATGACTAGGAAATGCAGGTGCATGGTGTAGAGATATTCAGTAATCACAACAATGCAAAGGTGGTGCATCCACTGGTGTAGTTGCATTAAAATTCCATTGAAAACTTGAACCTTATTAAATAATCCATTAAATTCCATGTACTTACAAAGAATGAACAATGTTGTACATATAGTCAATTCAAATTCCTATAGAAGGCAATTTGGATTGTTCACTAATGCATGAACATGTAGTTTGATTTAACTTAGAGCTTAGATGCCCTTAGTTACCCATGCAATATCTCAAAGATGAGTTAAATAGCTCATAACTATCCCATTATGATAAGTAGATGATTAGTTACCTAAATCCAAAGATATAATCCATGTATAATGCATGCATGGGAGGAATCAATGCATAAAAGCAAAGGAGGGTGCTACATGTCCTGTATTAGTGGAGATAATCTCCTAGAATCACCCCATGTACTCTAACATGCAATATATGACCTTAAAATCAAGGAAAATGGCCCTAATTTAAGGAAGGATCCCCCACATGCCAAAAATAGCAAATTACTGCCTTGAATAGACATATGAAGCGATCTAGTTGCTCACATGGTCAATTTGAGTCAAAATTGGACCATTGCAATAATGAGATCAATATATAAAGTCCCCAAGTGATATATTAATGCTAAGGAGAGGGTAACCACCCCCCCCCCCCCAAANATGCATAAAAATGTGTCCCAAAAATTTGCATCCATATTATGTACCCAACTACATAAAAAATGTCCCTAAAGGTGCGAAAATACCCCCTCAAAAAGAGGATAGTGGTTAATGGACTTTGATAGTCATCTTTAGCCATGATCATTCTCCTAACCATTTTCTTCCAACTTTTAATGGTACTTCCATTTTCTCCATGAAAGTCTCTTACCAGAGAGTAGGGGATATGGATGCCAAGGATGGTTATTCATTAGAGATTGACACTCCTCCTTCATCGTAGTGTTCAAGTATGGATTTCATACTATTTTTTAGAAATATTATGGATCTTATATACTGACCATGGTTCCACACTATAACTATTAAATAACAAACTATATCACCTATTGCATAAAAAGTATGTTGTGCACAAAGCGGTGTGGCTATTAGCTCTTCAACAACTTGTTCATTAATGTTGATAGGTTCTACATGAAAATTTGAAATGTTACCTAGGGTAATTGAAGAGGCAACAATGGGATCCTCTTCAATAATAAATTGATCTATAGCAAGTTCCCCCTCAACTAAATGGTAGGCTAGAACTAGTGCATCATCTCCCTTAATTGAATGGCTAATTTGAACCAATGCATCATCTCCCATTGAGATGGAAATGCATGATTCAAAATTTATGGAGAAATATTGGATAGTTCGTGACTCAAACTATCGATTTCACTCTCTATATGATGTCCTCTAATCTCATCCCACTATATAAAGAGTCTATGTAGTTTGGTCCAGACTTCAGTGACAGATTTTTCAGTATCCATGAGATAATTGAGGTCCAGAGAAATCAAGAACCATATGAATCCAAATACGTCATTCATATTATTAAACCAATTTTCTTTCTCCAGTATAGAATTGTGTTTGATTTCTATTCCCGTAGTAATCCGATCAAAACCTTTACTCTTCAAGAGCAAAATGGCAAAAATCCTTGCCAAATTTTGGTCCATGTGATTACATTAAGTTTTGGTATGGACATTGGATGACTCAAGTAATCTACCATGATTTCTAGAATACAAATAAACTAACTATTTCAAGATAATAAAAAAACACGCATGAAGAAACCATCACATATAATGGGAAGCATAATTTAATGTGTTTTTTGTAAAATAGGAACTACATGGATATTAAAGGATTACCATCATATGATTGTATACCCCATGAAATAAGGGGCCTCAAACGTCTCCATCTAGCCAAATTGATAAGTTAAAATTGATCCCCCATGAAATATTTAGCCTTTCGTTGATATAGTTTCCTTCATGGAGGGGAGGACTCAATGCTAAGGGGAATCTTTGTGGGGATTAAAGAGAATCCTCTTTCATTTTTTAAGAAGCGGTACCCCTCTGTTTGAGTGATCATTTTAACGTATGCTTATTCAATGAGATGAAAATATACTAGGTAGTAAATGTTAGGGTCCTAACCGCAATTCTTATTATTATATTAATTATAGTGAAGTTGACCTAGTGTGTAGCATCATGCCCTCTTTATATCCTATTTATAAATAAGGAGATTCATTTGAGTAATCATATCATATTGTGCATTTAGATATATTGTAATTAGATGTTGAAACCTAAAAGAGAATTTTTTCACTCATTCACTTATTCTAGCATGTCATTACTTAAATGGGTTTTTTAATGCTTATTGGGTTAATCCACACATAACATTTTGTATTAGAGTGGACAATTTTTTGTTTGGCTCTTCCAAATGAGCCATCTTACCATTTTTACTAAAAACCATTTTTGAAATTTTGGATTGGTCCAAGAATTGTAGAAATGGAAAGAAGAAATAAACAAGTATATTAAATCCGAATTTCATATTTTGATTTTCTATATTTTCATAGTTACATGTTATACTAGTCTCAAACAAGTGCTTTTTGGTAAAACATTCATAACTAAGGTTAGAGAGGCCCAAAATGAATTCTACCTAGTTATTTGAAATGAAGAAAGACTAGTTTGTCACATATACTAATTCCATGTTTAGAGATGTAAAATTGGAAGCGTGGCATATCGTACAAGTTTGACCTTCATAAAGGTTTGAAAATCAACGGGTTTTGGGAAAGTCATCATAGCTTTTGCTTTGAACATATGAATTTAATGAGACCCTATAATTTTATAGAATGCATAATAGTATATTCCTAGATGAACTTTCATATTCAAAGCATAGTAGAAATGAAGATATAACAACTAAAACATTGGCGTATAGGACAATTCCCAAATAAGGGCTTAAAAAGGTATGTTAACTTGAAACTTTCATAACTTTTGATTCATAAATCTATTTGACGTGATTCAAAAGTGTGGTGAATGTAAAATAGAGGAGAATTTTCAATAAGTATTATAGTTGGCCCACATGGAAAGTGGTATCATACAAAAATTCTATGCTATTTAAACCTCGAGAGGGCTCATCTATGATTGATAAACAAAGTGAATACTTAGAGAACTACAAATACAATTTGGACAACAGAGTAAAGGGCATGGATGATATAGTGTTAAAAATGGTTGAGTTTAAATTTGATAAAGAAATATACCAAAAATTATGGACAATTTGATCAAAAGATGGAAAACATGTTGGACAATATTGATTTCCAATTTTCTAGAGAAACTAACCAAAAGGAAATGGAAAGTTTAAAATATGGTAATCATGATAGGGAACAATTACATAAATCCATTGAGTCTATTCTTATGCAATCCTCAAAGGAGAGGTTCCATATAAAATATAATGTGATATAAGGAATCCTCTAGATGCTTCATGGCTATTGAATCTACAAGAATCTGCATAACTCGTGGGTCACTTATGTGTAAAGAGTGCCACCCCTATAATATGGATGATTCTTTGGAATGAAAAATCCTTTAAATCATTTGGATTATAGGCATGTGCCTCAATATATTATGAGTAGGATGTAAAGTACCAAACCCCAATCACACCACCAAGGTCAGATACACCTGGATTCTAACACGAGGAAGGGATGATTGTAAATAATGCATAGTGGAATAAGGTTTTATAAGCTTAGGACAGCATTCCAACAAGACAAATAAATAAAAATAACCAACCATTAAAAGGAAGAGAACCCTTCCAATGCAAACTATTCCCCAAATGTACATGCGATGCAATGTGATGGTAACATGGATACAATTAGGTCTAGTAACATTTTCACATATAAAGTAAATATCATCATAAAATTTATGGGAATATGTACATCACCAATTAACCAAATAATAAATTCATATATACATATGTTCATAAAATTAATCTTTACGACATTAAGCAAATCAACACTATGACATTCTAATAAAGCAAAATTATGACACTATAATATATCAAATTTTACGACACTAAGACACAACCATTAAAATCATAATATATCAGATCCAAATGATTTCATATACAACCATATAATCAACATAAACACTAGATATACTGGACACCGACAAACATAAATAAAATAACATCTAATAATGGTAATAATACATACAATAAATCTGCTCAATGAGCTACCAATTTAACACTATAATTTCAACCATATAACATGAGAATAAAAACCAATATGCAACATTAAATATCAAAGTTAATCCTAGCCTCCACGGGAACATATGCAAAAAAAATACACAAGGAATAATATCCAAATAAAATACCTATCTCTGAATAGTGCAACTAGCTTAAACGGGACAACGTTCCACCCAACCGTAGACATAGTGAAGCCAAATAATTGAATAGGTAACCTCCGAGATGAGGCTATGGATCCACATGCTAGGTAAATCTTCAATCATATCTTAAATATATAATATTGAGGCCAAAACTTGAGAGACACAACACTTTCCCTCACTGCTTATCGTCTCTGCATTATCACTTCCCGGTGCAATGGGTTTCTCTTCACCGATCTAATCCGTCGGTATATCACCATCCACCATCAGGAATCGCATGACTAGATCAGAGACAAATAAGGGTTCTCGAGGTACTTTTTTTTTCAACAGAAAATCTATTTAGTCCCCACATTGGAATAAATTAGTGTACAATCACCCTCAAAATATTTTTTATTTCCCCTACAAACCAAAAGGGCATGACATCTATGTGCAAAAAGGACAAATTGAATCCATCCACAGGCATTCGAATTCATGAGAGAGAAACACAGCAAACACAAGAAAAATAAGCCAAGAATGATCCCTCCAACACAATAATCATTCCCTGCAAAACAATAATTATGGATAAAGAGCAATTTGAATCCATCCACAAGCATTTGAATTCCATGAGAGGAAAAGTCTTCTAAAAAAAAGAATTATGAATGAATGCCCATTCAAATCCCTTAATATAAATTGAAATTCACTGGTATAGGCTAGCTTATGTTCACTGGAAAACAATTTGAATTCATTGAGGGTTTTCCAAATCATTGCATGACCATTCGAGTTCTCAAGATAGAAATTAGAATTCACTTATATTGACTCCAATTCACTGGAAAAACACTCCCCATGCATTGGAGACAACTCGAATTCACTAAGACTGAATCAATTCCCATTAAAACACTCCCATGCACTTAAGACAACTCGAAATTACCAAGACTGACTCAAATTCCCTCAAAATCGCACCCATGCAATGAATACACCTCAAATGGACCGAGAAGGACTTGAATTCCCCCAAAATCACTCCCATGCAATGAATACAACTCAAATGCACCAAGAAGGACTTGAATTCCCCTAGAATCACTCAACTAACTGGAGACAACTCAAATTGTCCCAAATTTACTTTGATTAATTGAAGACAACTCGAATTAGGTGCATGGCGGACACAAATAGTCAAATAGGAATACTAATTTATGAGAGAAGGGAAAGTGGGTCCCATTGACATCTAATTAGAAATGTTCTCATCAAGTAAGGGTGCATGGGTGCATGCAAAGCATCAAATAGGTGTAATGGGATCTCTACAGTACAATAAAATCAAAATTAGGAAATTTAGAGTACCGTTAGGAAGAGAAACAACTCCTAACCCCCCGAACCCCCTCACATGTGGAATCGAATACCCCCTAGGAATGTTAGTTTTCCATTTTGAGATATTGTGTTTAATTAAAAGCATATATAATAATAATGTCCATAGTCCATGCTCTAGGAACCTAGTGTCACATAATAACAAATAAAAAAATCAGATATGTCTAGGGCTTACCATTGGGGCATTACAGAGGACCATGTTCCTTACCCTTTTTTTAATATATGGTACTTGTCATCATGCCCAGATTTAGGATGTTTCTCATTGTCTGCGTATTCACCTCTATATAAAATAAAATCATTTGAACAAGAATGATATGATATGTACTCAACACCTAATTGTACAACATTGGATTTGGATCTTTGCAGTTGTGTGGGAGGACTTATCATTTGGAAGTAACTTTTATTTGAGTAACCTGCAATTAGTGGGAAATATAAATGTACATTGTCACTAAGCATGTAATAAATCTATTTTCATTGCAGATTTAATGGGAACTTGATGATTACTTACATTAGTAATGTTGAGAAACACACGCTCGACATACCATACATTGTTTTAGAGTTGTACAACAACATTGTTGCTTGCCCCCATCTGGGTAGAACTTGATCCATGCCCAAATAGAGGGGTGGTGGAAGCAAATTTCAGGCTTTCAAAGAAGGCATCGAAAAAATTACCATTGTTCTTGAGCTTGTCTTGTTGGAATGTGTTTAACAACATTCCTTCCATGGCATGGGTGTCCCATAATAAATAATCCATACCAACCTATATATCATTTCTTTTATCCCAACATGTGAAGAACTAGTGTTACTATAGATTTTATGAATTGGTGACTCGGGGAGTAGTGGGAATTGAATAGGCGGCTGATTCAACCATTATTTGTATGCTTCCTCTCCTATATCTACTTGTTTAGAAACATTTCATTGATTTGGTATTGGGGTGTAAAGGTAGATGGTAAATATGTTGATCATCTTCATAATCCTAGTTTCAAAAATTATGAACATTAAATCGACGATATTGGTAAACATAATGCATTTAGTATGTTGAAACGTTATACAAAACATTTATTAGAAGCATGGATTTTTTTTTCCAATGGTACAAATGCAATTGACCACTTTATAAAAAAATGTGGAATTAAACAACACACAAACATTAATTCCATTGAAAATTCAAAAATACAATTACTCAATGATTTTTTTTTCTTATGCCCCAAGGGGATGTCTAAAGGTAGTCCCAATGCAAGTCGTTTTTTAAAATCATTTGGTGGTCTACGAAAGTTATAGTTTATTAACAACTCATCGCCAGGACACAAACTATGTATTACATGCATAACAACAACAAATATGGAAGCCTTCTTTTTCATAAATAACTTTTTGCATTGGAGTGTTCTTCAAATGAACAATTTGCATTGAACAATGAGCACCTACAACTATTTATGAATCTTGCAATGTTACCATGAGTGTATGGAATATTGTCGATATATCACAGGTTCTTCATGATAAATTTTCTCGAAGCATAACCATCCATGAACATACTACACATGGACATACTATGTTTGTATTTAGCAATAATCAAGCAATCAATTCAATGATAAAGAAGATGACAAAATGGCATAAATACTACTGACTATTTGGGAGGAATGAACACATGTGAAAGGTTAAACAACCCAATGTTTTCATAATTTATTTTAGACTTTGCGATCATGTAATTATTAGCACAATAGGAGAATATGGTCCCAACATCGGGCACAGGTAGGGAACATGGACAAGCACCATACAAAGTGGAATTGTAACCAATTTGGTATTACTTTGTTGATGGACGTGAAATCATCACTACCCTCCAACAATTGAATTGACTTTTTCTATACTTGGACATTTTTTCTCTTAGCTCATACAACTTTTTGGATCTCTTTGTAGATATTTTTGGGTGGTATATCTATCATATGATGGCTCACTAGAACTCTTGGGTGACTTAGTAAAAGAAGACAGGTTAGTCAATTTAGGACAAAAAATGGTTGATTTGGCTTCCAAATTTTCAAACAATGAACATATCGAAGTGTTCCTACTTGTATTTTATATTTCACCTATTGGATATTTGATTGTAGTGAGGGGATTAGACTATCAAATTTGGGTGATCATTAATACAATGGGACAACATGACACCCCAAGGGTTTAACTTCAACCCTTTACATTTTGAACAACCACATACTATTGGGGTGTCATAAAAGATATATAGTCCACCCTGAAGAACCATTAGTCCAATATGGTTACTAGATGATAGCATGCCATAATTGGTGGGCAAAAGTGCCCTTCCATTTTCATCTATAATCTTACTACTATATGTTTCTGTAGATAGGACCTAGTGGCTTTTTGGGAGTGGTGGAATATCATGTGCATTTGAAAATACAACATAAATTCAAATAGATATAATCAAAATATAAGTAAATATGCACTTACCAGTGATGGTAATAAATAATTTGAACTTGAAATGATATGGGATGAAGTAGAAATTGAAGAATTAACCATTTGATTTATTTCTCTTTTCCCCCCTACAGTTGATTAAAAAATACAATCAATACATTTCTTCATTCTTAAAATAAAAATTGGGAAACATGCAACATATTATTGTTTTATAAAGTAATCGGTGTACCAAAAACTGTATTGGTGAACTAGTATGCCTTAACAAGAGGTATGCACGGATGATATTTCCCAAATGCACATTGACTAAAACCTCTGCAACCACCTCCACAAAGTACAAATCTATGCAAAGTATTAATTGTGGAAGTCTACACTTCTATTGTTTTGTCTCATTGTCTCACTAATACGATTATGCCAATTATATGCACTAGTGCTCTATTATCTTCCTAGTGCACTGTTATCTCAACAAAAAAAATTGAAAAAGTTTATATTTTCATCTTTCCTAAAGTTTATACAGGGCTCTTATATGATTATAATGCACCGATGCATTATTATCTAAGTGGCGCACCAAAATATAGATTTAAAGAAAAAGATGTGCATGTTTATCATCAATGGGACACGATATCAAATGAAAAAAAAAAGTGAGAATTTAATTTCAAGATAGTGAACTTATAAATAAAAGAAAACCCTAATCATTTGTTTTTTTTGGCGAAAATTTTGAGGAGTAACTTATGAAAGAAAGATTTACCATGGAAGAGATTGGAGAGACATAATTATTTGAAGATAAATTTTGTATGGGGTCATCATGGACACATACAACTCTGCAGAGGATACACTTCATGTAAGTTTTCCTTCAATATAATAAAAAAAGGCATAAATTTATGTCTTTTTGAAGAAAATAGAGGATATAAGAGTTACCTTCAATGTTGTGAACCCTTGTGTTCTTATTTCTTTAGAGTTACCTTCAATACTACAAACCCTGGGGTTCTTCTTTCTTTCCTTTCATTTTTTATTTTCTTTCTATTTCAGAATAAGAATTGATTTTGGTAATGTAAACTTCTTGATTATATATATTAGTATATGGGGATTTCGGTCACGCTTGGACCACGATCATGATGCAATTCAGTTCGAAGCCAACTTGTCTGGAATTCCATTGTAAATTAAAAAAAAACACTTTCGCAATCCATGGTGTGCATTTTACATAATAGGCGCATTGGCACATTATCCTTATAAGGCAGGCCATTTTTTATGTTGAATAATTGTTAGTAGATTAAAAGGTGTGCATATTACAAGACATACACACCAATGTGTTTGTACTTCGATGACACACTGTGTAGATTTGTTTTATTTAAAAAATGTAAATATCTTGAGCGATGTGTATTATACAGACCATACATACCAATGTGTTATATCATATACAGTACACTCGTGCTGAATTTTTGTATTATGCGCATTGAATGTATTGAATACATTTTTACTTGAAATTCTTTACATGTTGTGTAAACAAGTAGTTTATAATTTATGTGTTTCATTATGCAAGGCATTTATTGATAAAAATATGAATGAAAAAAATCATGGAATAAAAAACAAGAGCGAAAGAAACACACCCGATACAAAGAACATGCTAAGTTTTTTTGTAATTTTAATATAAAAGTAATATATTGGAATTAGATGTATGTTTAAATGATTTGTATTGGTTTATGTGTGTCATGCAAAGCAAAAGTTTAAGGGAGCTCTATAAGATTGTCCATAATCTGAGTGGATAAGTGCACAAAATATTTAAGAAATTATTTCAAACTGGGGAATTATGTGGATCAAAGGTGATTAACATGAGGTTTTTGTTTGACTTCTTACTGACAATGCTTCTCAACAATAATTTTCTATCATGTTTCAAACTCTGGATTTAAAATTTGTTGAATGTTGTGCAAGGATAGACAACAAGGAAATAAGATGACTTAAAAATCTAAAACTTAAGAAGAATGTAAATGATAATCATTTGGTCTTGAATTCAACTGGAGTGGTGCTAGAAGTTAATAAGAGGAGGAAAAAATTTTATAAAAATTTGAGGGATATAGTGGAAAGAATGTATAGATGTAATTTTCATCTATAGTTAAAAAAGAAATCCAATGACTTTAAGAATCAAGTTATCAGTAAACTACAGGAAGCGTTTTGGAGCAATAGGAATTGAGACTCGTGAGAATTGAAATCGCAAGAACATACAACAACCAAAAGTAATAATTTAAACTGTATTATTGCTAAAAATATTTTTCTATAATGTGTATATACTAGTCCAAAATATATATTTTTAATATTTTTTCTATGTTTATTTTCATATAAATATTTATCCTTTTTTTCATTGTGTTTTTCATTTCTTAGGAATATTGCTAAAATTCCAAAGGAAGAACGACATTATATATGAAATATGTTGGTAGGGATATCAAAAAAAGTGTACCATGTGTTTCTTCTACAGCAGATTCACCAAATTAAACTTCTGCGTTTTCTGTGTACAATGATTCCAATTTTAATTCAAGACAGAGAACATTTTATTTTCTTCTTCCCACCACCGTCAAGGATCTCATCTTACAGCACATACATACATTAATTTTTACTTGCACTTCAACCTCTAAACAATTAGATACAGTTATCAAAATTGTCTAAACCAATTCTCAAAAAACGTTTTGGCCAAAAGTGAAAACCCAAACTATTTGTCAATGCTAATCATTTCTTAGTTCTTGCAAAGAATATGAGACGAGGCACCAATATTTAGAAGAGGAAATTTGGTCATAAGTTTGATAGCTTAAAAACGTTGGAGTCATAAGATTGTAGAGGAACTTTGGTCAATAGCTTAAAACGTTGGAATCATAAGACTGATCATAAAAACATTGGAAACATTTTGATAGCTTAAAATGTTGGAATCATAAGTTTGATCATAAAAACGTTGGAAACATAAGATTGATATCTTAGGATATCTTAGGCATTCTTTAAGCAATATGTTTATGTAAATATATGTTTACATCAATGACAAACGTCATTCAACTGACCAACAAACTCCATATTTACATCAATGAAACTCATTCAATTGACCAACAAACTCCATGTTTACATCAATGAAAATCATTCAACTAACCAACAAACTCCATGTTTACATCATTGAAACTCATTCAACTGAACAACACACTATATAATTCACCTCTTATGAGCTTGTGTATGGTAGGCATGTTGTCCTTCCTATTGAATTTAAAGTCAAAATGCTCAACATTGCTTTGTGGTGGGGATGGACCTTACAAAATCCCAAAGGCACCACTTGGAGTAGATTAATGACTTGATGAGATTCATCAAGATGCCTTGCACCAAAATTCTATTGTACAACAACAAAAGGATAAATGGCATGACAGATTCATCAAGGTTGAGATTGTATCACAAACCATTATCCAAATATTTTTTATCGTAGATTTGATTCGAGAATAAAAAATGGATTTTTTGGTGAGATGACTATGTCATGTACACCTCAAACTCCTCAATATTCAACCTTTTTTGAACTTAATATATGTGTATATGTGTGTGGATCCATTGGATGTAGCTTAGGTGATTGGGAGGAATGATTGTTACCCTCCCCACCTAGGTTCAATCCTTGTAAGTGGCATGTTTGAGACTTTATGCCCATTTTTTACGCTCTTGTTGAGACACCTTCGTAGTGGCAATATTCAACCTTCCCACATTCCTCACGGAATACCGGGGGGGTGGTTTTCGTGGACATAGTGAGCACTGATCTCCGGTGTTATGAAACACATTAAATGTGTGTGTGTGTGTGTGTGAGAGAGAGAGAGAGAGAGAGAGAGAGAGAGAGAGAGAGAGAGAGAGAGAGATTTAGAAAATAATAAATGTCATAGCTCCCATAGGGTTTTCACAATTATAGTTATTCATCCAAGGAATGTCAGCCAAAGATTGGATTTCTACCTATCCAAGATCCAATGCAACCTAAGGAAGGTTTCCACCATTGAGATTATATATGTATATGTATACATACATACAATACCAATGATAAAAACTTGCCTCAGGTTCCATTGGACATTGGATGGTAGAGACCATTCTCTAGGTGACATTCCTTGGATGAAAAATATAATTGTGAAAACCCTCTGGGAGTTATTAGATTGATTTTTATTTATTTTTTAAATAAATTTATTGGAGGTCATAATTTGAGAAAAGAAGAAGAAAAAAATTAAAAATAAATTTCATTTTCTGAGCACTTACTAGTTGCAATTGTTTTTATCTGCATTTCCTAGTTCATTCTTTCTATACATGCATCATAGTTTTATTGCTTCAGGCTCATCAATTTTTGCAATTGTTGATCTATTGGAATTTTTGTTGCTCTAGGATCATTGAAAATTTTCAACTATCAGTCTATCCAAATATTTCCTATGGATCTATCAAAATCCTACTGTTGCTCATATTATGGATTTTGACCCTTTTTTTATTATCGTAGTCATAGATCTTGGCATTTACTTCATATTCGTAGTTATCATTATGTCTCCTTCAAAATCATATTGTTGCTCATATTATGAATTTTTACCACTTTTTTTTTTATCGTAGTCATAGATCTTGGCATGTACTTCATATTCATAGTTATCATTATGTCTCCATGTAACTATATCATACCTCCATGGGTATTCGTTTCATGACTCTTCTCCTACTTCTATGTCCACCCTGCATTTATGGTTGATTTGACTACTCTTTTCTGCATTTGTGGGACCAGTCTTAGGTAACAATAAGTATGATCCCATCCCTTGTCCTGGTTTTCTATATCGATGACTTATGTGAATCTTTGTTTGTTGTGGCCAATTACTTTACCTATTTTCAATTATCGATTTGCTTGCATTTTTTTAAGATAGAAAAATCTGAAGTGTGGGGGTTAAGTTGGCCACACCACTAGGGCCATATCACTTTGATTGTGCAATATATATTATCTAGTATGCTGACCCATTAATTCTATATATGTGAGTGCACTTGGAATACAATCACCATTAACTTAGTTATGATCTTTACAAATTTGGGGGGAATATATCCATAACAACACCTTTTTCTTGCACTTCCTCGTTCCTACCATTTAGTGCTAAAACTATTGAAACTTCCCTCCTACTAGAAACAATTTGAAGTTTGGAAGCAAACATGTAGTCTGACTAGAAGCCCGACTTCTACTTTGCATGAATGCGTTATTAATAGTGAGAATGTTGGGAACATTGCTACTAAAGATATTTAAGATGTTTTTATGGATTCCTTTCATGATGAAGAAATTGTTTCCATATAATTTGTTGTTAATAATGGTGATCTAGTACCAGATGTTGAGAAGAATGTTATAGAGATTGATCTTGGTAATCGTCTTATGGAATTCTCTTTTGAAAAAGTTTCCCATTAGTAAGGAATATAATGTATAGTTTGAGGAGTTGGTTGCAGAATCCTCAAAGGAGAGGACATATAAAAAACCTTTAAGTGGGAGACCCAAATAGGGGTGTTACATCAGGGGCCCCTAAACAGAAAATCCTCGAGGAGAGAAAATATAAAGAAGAGGTTAAAAAGGTGGAAGTAACCCTAGTATGGAATGATGTGGTAAACCCATTAGAAGTCTTGTGATTGAGGGTTGAAGTTGAGACGTGGAAAAAGGTTGCTAAATATTTTGGCCAAGGGTTTGTTTCATTACATGAACACTGCTAGACCATTCATATTATGTGAGAGCAATGGGATGTATTTCATGAGAAAAATAAAGACAAATGATATTTTCTATGGACAAAGAGGAAGGATAATCGAAAGATTTAGGAATTGTTCTTCGAAGTGTAGAAGTTGAAATAGAAAAAAACAATGGTTGTGTGATATAGTTGATATGTCTCTAACTCTTAGGTGTCCATCACTAGTGTATGTAGTTTTCGTGTAGAAATAATGGTTGTATTTTCAAATGATGTTTTTATCTACATAATACCATGTAATTTTTTGATCCCTAAACTTTTCTTGAAATCATATTCTCATTGTACTAAAGAAGATCCAAATTTAGTCTGTGAGTTATACCAAAATGACTTTTTATCAAGCCATCATAGGAAGCGGAACCCCAATCCTTTTGTGGGTGATGTACAATTGTGGAATTTCACTTCATTATTGAGCCACCATGTACAATGGAATAATGCTTTATCCTATTTGGAGTATGCTTAAAACAATTTTGTTTTATGGGTGAGGGGAAAACATTTTACCCCCCTTTGTGTTGTTTCAGCTCATAAATATTTACTTCAACAATCTTATTGGGTGCCTTGCATCAGAAGGACTCAAATGGACACCCTATTTGAATGTGAGGAATTAATGTAATGGTTGATGTTAGGCTCCTTATTAGCCTATCAAAGAAGATGGGATTCCTTCATAGCCAAATAGAGGCAAAGCCTAGACCTTTATGCTACCCAAACATTAGCATAGCTTTGAATAGGTCTTAAAGATATAGCCACTCTTTGAAGAAGTGTGGGACATAGTGGCTGGGTTTAAATTTTCACTTTCCCCTAATTTGGCACCCCGTACGAAAGTACATGTATTATTATTCTTGGGATTCACAAAAGGAGGAAGCATTCTAGAAGGATGTTGAAGGAAAATTGGGCTATAATTATGTGATGTGGAAAGAAGAACATTCCTTTTATATCCAGAGTAGCATCCATTAGAAATATTTACAACCCAATTCCTCTTATTTTGAGTAGATGATCAGTTTTTAAAAAATGCAATTAATTCATTAGAGGGGAGATGATAAGGTCCCATTTTGTCTACTTTGAGACATATTTTTCTGTATTAAAACCATCATTTTTCCTAGTATCAACCCTTACTCATATTTTTGGTCTCTAAAATATGGATTGAGGCCCAAGGTAACTTTCATCATATTTTCCTATGTTTTAAATTGATTTTTATTAAATATTAAGAAATGGTGAATATATTATGTGCTCATTCTTTGACTACTTATTGGATGCAGGATTTGCTACATATTTACCTTTTGTTTGTCGTGGATATAGGAGCTCAACGACATCAATAGATGCTTGAGATATACAATTTTTATATGAGTTTTTATAGGTTCTATAGATTGTTGCGGAACCTGTATATCTTGTTAGCGCATGCCTCATGTGTTTTTTGGACTAATTATAGCTATAATGAGCAATTTGTCAAGAGTGCCTCAAAATTGGAATGGATGTAATCAAAAGATTATGGAATTATTTGTCTATTTTGGTTATGAATTTTGTAATTGATAAGACTATTGTAACCACTTGATATTATTTTGATTCTCATGATGGTTTACATTTTTTACACTTGATACTCTTTTATAAATATATATGTATAGAAGAGGACTATCACCACTAAGCAGGGGGTCGATAAATACTCTTGAAAATAATCTATCCTGATAATGTGCAAGTTATTTTATTCATACAAATCAGTTATAGTTTTACCTATTGTGTGTGATTCCATTGAAGTAGAGGGTGATAAATTTAGTCTTGTTGTGAGATAATTCCAGTACCCTTGATCTAAGGAGACAAGGACCAGTCCACAAGGTAAGGGTGTTGCTTATTGTTTCTTTGTTTTCAATTTTCTTGATTTCTATTTGTCTAAATTGTGTTGCAATAATCTCATTTCACTATTTAATTGCCATAAGTTAAAATTCAATCATGTTCTATGTTGTTATAATTTTACACAATGTTACTACCATTTACAATATTTTTACATCTTTATTAGGAAACATAATTATAACATTGTGTGGTTGGTTTCAGTCTATTGTAGGTGTGATTTTAATTCAATAGATCTAATCTCTTTCACATTGTTTACTTATTCATATAATTGAGTTAATGATTTTGAGACATAGATGCAATCCTAATATATTGAGTAACAACAACCTCAATTGTAGAATTAAGTGAAATCTTTAATAACCAAATTCGAGGCCTACACATATAGTGCACATCATCTCATAAATACTTATGCTTTGTAGTGATGAATTATATGATTTTCTAGTTGACCGCCCCTTAATTAATAGGGTTATTAAATAGACTATCAGTCCATATAAACTTGCAATACATAAATACAACAAACTTTTCTAGCATGAATTTTATCTCCTATAGACAAATTTGAATGGGATAGCTCTATGGTGATATACAAAAATAAACAACCCTAATATATTAAGGATTTGTGTTGATTTTAGAGGTTTGAACAAGGAAACACTCATAGAACCATTCC
The DNA here is from genome assembly GCA_001517045.1 of Pseudotsuga menziesii. Classification (NCBI taxonomy): domain Eukaryota; kingdom Viridiplantae; phylum Streptophyta; class Pinopsida; order Pinales; family Pinaceae; genus Pseudotsuga; species Pseudotsuga menziesii. The sequence goes on from LPNX010279889.1 coordinate 210,001, forward strand.
TAACACCATTTGCAAATACAATTATAAATGAGGTAGCAGGACACAAATGACATAATATTTTACTAATAGTTTCCCTAGATATAATCAAGTGACCATAGCCAAGTAATACCAATAAAATACAACATTTGACTCATGGTATTATAGAAAATTTTTCTAACATTATTCGCATATAACCTTCCATCTAGATGAATTGTTAAAGAATGGAATAGAATTTATCTAGAGTATAAATTGCAATGAATCATTTGACTTATTAAAGAAAAATCTAGTCAATGCCCCAATATTGGGATTCTTTGATTGAGTATAGAAGTTCCATGTACATGTCAATGCATGAAATATAGTAGTGGGATTTGTTCTACACAACCTAGAGAGGATGGCATCAACCACCTCAATTGTTATGCCATTCATAAGATTAATAAGGCATAAATGAACTAATTGACTATAGAAAAAGAAGGATTAGAGATGGTATTTTCCCTTCCAAAATTTTGGCACTAATTTTTGGCCAACCTTTTAAAATTTTATAAATACCATCAAGCATTAGAGTACTTGGTCAAGAATCTAGTGCATCAAAGGAGGATTTGCAAATGGTTTTTGTTATTCTAGGAGTTTGAGTTTGAAGTTAAAGTGAAACCAAATAATGCACATGTGGGTATCAACCACCTATTGAGAGTTGACACTCAAGAAGACACAATAAGGACATACAAAGCTCTGGGTATCAACCACCTATTGAGAGTTGACACTCAAGAAGACACAACAAGGACATACAAAGCTCTATCTTATGCACACCTATTTGAATTTGAATAAGATTGAGATAGAAGGAATTATCATAGTTCATGCAAGAAGGTAATGCTCCTCAAGAATCACCAAAGAAGAGGAAAAATATTCTAGCGATGAAAGTTTCACCATACACACCGTTGATGAGAGTCTGTATAAGATAGGACTTGATAATGTATTGAAAACTTGTCCACTAGAACATGAAGTCAAGATATTATTGAGCAAGCACATGCTAACTTAGTAGGTGGTCGCTATCATGCAAATATTACAACAATAAAGTATTTACAATAAGGATTATGGTGTCCTTCCTTGAACAAAATTTACATAATTAAAGTAAACACATGTGATAAGTGCTAAACAATGGGAAGACCCTTACAAAGAGACGAGTTCAATTATATTCGATTAACCCAAGCCTCCATTTCAATATTTGGGCTCTTTATTTTGTAGGGCTATTTTTAATTAAAAGGAGAAGAAGAAGGGAAAAATGTATCATCATAGTAGTTGAATACTTGAAAAAATGGTATAAAGCAGACCAAATAATAATTGTACCAAAGAAGTAGCCACCAAGTTTATATATGACAATATCATCACTAGATTTGGATGCACACTTACACTAATAAGTGATCGGGGAACACATTTTATAAATAATATATTTGATATATTGGTCAAATATTTTTTAATTGATCATAGAAATATCTTCCCCTATCACCCCCAAGCAAATGGGGCATTCGAAGAATTTAACAAAGATTTACCTAAAGGGCTAACATAAATGTGTAATGTGCACAATCCAGACTAGGATGACAAAGTCCATATTGTTATTTGGGCATATAGGACTACTTTTAAAATACCCTATGGCCAAACCCCATTCAAATTGGTGTATGGACAAGAAGTAGTAGTACCACCACATTTTAGAGCAAATGCGGATATAGTGGCTAGAGTATTGATCTAGCTCAAGAGAAATAATATTGACTATACCAACTAAATAAGCTAGATGGAATGATATGATTACCACCATGAATAGGTACAAATGTAGCAATAGAAAGCATGGAACAACAAACATTTGAAAAGAAAAGAGTTTTCAAATGGAGACTTAATGCTCCTTTATTATAGTAAAGTGAAGAGCTAGCTAGGAAAATTTGAAACAACTTGACTTGGACCTTATATAATTGAGGATATCAAAGAATCTAAGAGCCAATGGAATTGTACATGAACTAAATACACTACAAAGAAAATTGTTAAAGAAAGTAATTAATGGTGTCAAACTCAAAATGTACCACCCTTTATCCGGAAAATAAAAAAGTTTATAAAACTCTCAAAACAAAAACAAAAGAAAAATTAATTAGCCTAGTCAATTAGGGTAAATGGGTGATGTAACTATTTGTGAGTGCAATTGCTTAAGTTTTGAACCCTAGCTATTACAAAAATACTAGAAAAATAAAAAGGAAATATAATGATCATTGATTGGGACAAACATCACAAAGAAAATTTTCATAAAGATAACCCAACACAACATGGATGGAGTTAAAAAAAGGGAGGAAATATATAAGTTCATTAGATAATAGACATGATGAGTGGGTGCACAGAGTGAAGATTCATTGGACAAAAAGAAAATAATGAGCCAAGGTAGTGAAATTTGACACAATTGGAAACGATATAGAAATGAAAGAAACCTAATCACGCAAGAGGATGAGACACACAAAGAGAATAGTTAAGAAAAAATTATCTAAATATAGAAGTTAATTGATAGACCAAGAGTGAATCAAACAAATGAAAAAACAAAGGCACTTGACATTCCATTTGGAAAGGACACGACAACAAGAAGCGTAAGAAAAAAAACGAAAAACGTGATTTAATTAACATTAATGACACTTGCATTGATGAAATGATCGTCACACAAAGATCAAGACAACATTTAATGAGATAACACCAAGAATTTTAGAGATTTGGCTCATGAAAATATCAATGACAAAGAACACATGGTGTAAAGTGTTGTATAAAAGGAAGTGAATAAGTTGAGGATTTGGAGGAAACAACAAAGATAATGAGAGGTCCAATCTCTATTTCAATAGAGACGAAGAAATCAAGGGATGTAGAACTAAGAAAAAAAATTCTAAAAGGCAACCGACGAAGTTGGAAACCAAACTACAAAGAATTAGATACTTAAAGATGTCACATATACATAGGAGCATGCATTTGATAAGTTCTTGACAATAGGGAGTCAAAGATGATTGCTAAAATAAAAAATCATCCTTACTAGAGAAAGCAAAGATCATAAACTACTTGAGATCATCCCAATTCATAAGATTCAAAGATATGAAGGAAGCAACACCAAATTTTGTCATCAGTTGGTACCATGCAAGTAAGATTTGGTTAGAAATAAGTGCAAATCTTGTAGGAAGGCTCATAGGCCTACCAAATAAGGGCTAGGGCATTCTAAAAATAGCAAACACCAAAGAATGGATAGAAAATATTAAATATGTGACAAATGTTAAGAACTCTAAGGACATAGTCATCATCTAGGTCACAAATGAAGAAATTAAATGGGTAAGCACACTTGTTTCCCTCTGTTTGATTAGTTCAAGTAGGATATCCAACATAGTACTGAATATATTGGCAATGATTGGAGGCATAGTCGAAGATGGAATAATGTATAACCGGGTTGATCGCTTATCCAATAGTTTGAATAGAAACTATGAGGAATGTGAGGAGAAAAACAAGGGCATCATATATCCTTCTTTAGTCATCTACAAAGCCATGGAAAATACTTTCCCAGTAGGATAGACTACGTTTACTACGGGAAACACACTAACCACGTGGAACTACCAATGCTTTGTTAATTTGGAAAGGAACCACCATCGAATATTCCCCTTAACATATGTTTAGTCAATGGCTCAAGAACATTAAAGAAACATGAAATTAATGGAAATTCTGGCGACTAGTATGAAAGTCTCTACCCCTAGTGCACATATATAATTAAGGTTTAACTTGATAAAAATTTGGTAAAAAAAAGGAGCAAGAGGAAAAATTAAAGAGTTAGAGTATTATTTTGACATCAAACCAATCTTTCAAAAGTTTTGCGATAGTGAAGCACTTTATTACCAATACCAAAAGCAACAAAAGTTTTTAACCATCATTTTGTAACATCCCAGTTTCTTGAGCAAAGGTACCACACCATGATCCCCCAAAAAAAGTAAAAGTTTTTAGCCATCATTCTATAACATCCCATTTTCTTGAGCAAAGGTACTCACACCATGATCAACAAAGAATAAAGTTAGTGAAATAAAACAAAAGAAAGTAAAGTTAAAAGTTTTTAGCCATCATTCTATAACATCCCATTTTCTTGAGCAAAGGTGCCCACACCATGATCAACAAAGAATAAAGTTAGAGAAATAAAACAAAAGAGGGTAAAAGCATTGACTTTATTAGCACATCATGATCCCCTCTGATAAGAATATATATTTTTGGATGCCAAGAACCATAGAATATAATCCCTCGACTTGCTTATTTAGTTCATTATTGTATAGGAAAAATCCAACAATTATCTTTCAAAGCTCATAGCTATGTCCTTTTAGTCTTTATTTGACTCTTTGTTTCTAAAATTTTCCCATTTATTTTCATTGTTTTCCCTATGTTTGCCTTGAGTTTACTTTATTTATGTTCTTAAAGTATATACGATTCTTCTTATTTTCATCTACGAGTTATATTTAGAAACCAACAATTTGGATGGGAACTCACCTCGTTCTCCAACAAATTTTTCTTGTCTTTTCTCAGAGAGGTTTTCATGAGGTGTTTTAATGAGATTATCTTACGAATTCTATAATAATAAAAAAATTATAAAAGATATTAAAGGAATTTTTTGAAAACTCTTACATTTTGATGTTATCCATACAATGAAAATTTTGTATCATTTAAAAAATATATAAATATATGTATTTTGCTCTTTTAATGATATATATATTATACTTGTACTTTAATACAAAGCTGTGTTTCTTTATTTCTTAAAAAAGTTGACAAAATATTTATTTTGATTTTAAAGAATTATCAAATGGATGAAAACCACGATCTCAAAATGCAAGCTTTATCTTTAAAAACTCGCATTTTGTGTCAAAAACTCAAAATAAATCCTCAAATCAAAAAGTGGTATTACTAATAGTACTCATTATGAGAGTTAAAATTACAACATTTTGCAATATTAGCCTCAAAAACTCATATTGTTGCTAAACAACAACCTTTAAAGCAATCTTTGAATCGAAAAGTGGTGATAACAATAAAGTTTTCTTTTTCTTTTTCTTTTTAGGAGAAGGTGAATTTAAAATTACAACTTGTTAGAAACCACAACCTTAACAATTGACACTATTGCAACCAAAACCTTATAATCAACCTATTAATAAAGAAATGGTGCTATTAACCTATTAATAAAGAAATGGTCCTACCAATAGCACCTTTTTTTGATGTAAAACTACATGTTTAAAATCATGGGCTAAAAAATCTATACTATTTAAAACCTTAAAATCAACCTTAAAACTAACATTACTTTATGATCAAAATTTTTATATATTTAAAACTATTTTAGTATAATGGTACCACAAATATCACTATATTAAATCCCTTTTCAATAATATTTCAGCCAACAATAAATAATGGCATGGAAATATCACCCCATGATTTAAAATTCAATATTACCTCCATATATTCTATCTACTTATTAATTCAAAAATCCATAAAAACTGCATTGAAATCAACAAAAATGATTTCATAAGAAATGTTGTCGGATTATAGTGATATTCAAGTTACATAAGCTAAGAAATCTTGTTGCATTGTTCATATAGTCAAATCATATAATCTAAAAACATAAAAATACTTCATAAGCTCGTGAAAGATCATATCTAAGTTGAAACACTCTTTTAGAGTTACTCTACGAACATCATATTCAAAAAAATATATAAAATGTTTGAGACAATTATGAAACCTCATTTGTCCATTTTGACACACCATCAAAATATGCATTATCTTCATATGAATGATTGGAAGAAGATGAAAAGCCTTCTAGATCTACACCGAGTTTCACCAAACTCACACCTTTTAATTATTTCTTGTGTCAGCGGCCTCTTGATAATGTTTGTACTCTTGGAGTGAAGAGTGGTTGTCTTTGTCAAATGGAAGTCCTAAAAAAATATGTCAACATATTCTAATTTTAAAATGTCAATGAGAAGACAATTTATATTTTGACCCTTTTCATTTCCACTTTCCATTTATATGTTTTTCGACTAACATCCCTACCATGTACACACCATTAAATGGGTGTGTATATGTTGCATTCCAATGTACTTCAATTGTTATAACTTCTTCATTTTCTGTATTAACCTTCACAAATTCTGCAATCCAGAACATATAATCACATAGATCTTCATTTGCTAAAACAACAATCATAAAACCCTCCTTAATATATTGTATTGAGCCCCTATAAAATTCTTACATTGCTTCAATATGTGCACGTGGTCTTCTAGACCCATTATATATTTATCTGGTTTCTAGTCATGAAAGTTCGATAACACCTTGAGATTCATTTTGTTCAACAACATTTAATTCCTCGTATTCATATAATGTAATATGTGAACAACTAATTAAAATCTTCAAAAATATTTCTTCATTTGTTGAGCTTGAAATTTATGTCACTTTGGTCTTGAAGAAAGATCCCACAAAACATAACAAAAACTTTGAAGTACTCGTATGTCAATGAGAAGAAAATTTATATTTTGATCACCCTTTTCATTTCCACTTTTCATTTATATGTTTTTCGACTAACATCCCTGCCATGCACACGTCATTAAATGGGTGTGTATATGTTGCATGCCAATGTACTTCAATTGTTATAACTTCTTCATTTTATGTATTAACCTTCACCAATTTTGCAATCCAAAACAGATAATCACATGGATCTTCATTTGCTAAAACAACAATCATACAACCTTCCTTCATATATTGTATTGAGCCCCTATAAAGGTCTTGCATTGCTTCAATATGTGCATGTGGTCTTCTAGACCCATTATATATTTATCTTGTTTCTAGTCATGAAAGTTTGATAACACCTTGAGATTCATTTTGTTCAACAACATTTATCATGTATTTCTTCGTATTCATATAATATACTATGTGAGCAACTAAATAGAATCTTCAAAAAAAATTCTTCATTTGTAGAGCTTGAAATATGTCACTTTGGTCTTGAAGAAAGATCCCACAAAACATAACAAAAACTTTGAAGTACTCGTATGTTTTTTTTTTTTTTCATTAGGCATTCAAAATAATATGCATCTCTATTAGGTCTTCCCACATTATGGATTTTAGTTGTTGTTTGCATTAATAATAACTTAAATGCATACATTTGACAATTTGGGATGAATTTCAAAAATGTTAACCCTAATAAAGGAACCCATTTAGCATTAGTTGAATATTGATAGTTCCATGCAAGTATTTTCCCATCAATCTTTTTGATACATAATAGATATTGAAAGCTAATGTCATTAAGTTGTTCAACACACTTTTCTTCACAAAGTGATCCCTAAATATATCTTTGCACATCATTAGTTTCTTCTAAAGTATTGAAAATAAGTTATGAACAATATGTTTTCTTAATTGTTTCAATTGATATCAGATGAACTCCCAATATTATTCCTATAAAGCCAGTAAACATTTTATTAATATGATTGTGTGTGCCCAACAAAAAGGAAATCAATTATTACCTTTTGAAAAATTCTTAGTTCAAAAAGCATGCTTACATACCATTAATAGTTTCAATTAATGGCGATGTGCTCCCAACATTATTCCTGCAAAGTGGATAAACATTTGATCAATATGGTTATGTGTGTGCACAAAGAAGAAACCATTATTACCCTTTAAAAAACTATTAGTTCAACAAGCCGCCTTCTTTTTTAACAAAAACTGGAAATAGAAATTATATTAAAAATGTTGTACACAACCATACAAGTATACAAATGAGAGATCCAAGTCTAAAAGTTAAATTTGGTTGTGGAAAAATCCCTACTATATAGGAGACTACATTTTTATAAAATCCCCCAACAAGTTTTGCATTCTTATCTAGGACATGGGTGGAGTATACTCAAATAAACTGACTACACAAAAATTGGCAAAAAACATACAAGACTGACTAAGAAGGAGAAGACAATTTTCTATTCATTCTTTCTTGGAAATCCAAATACGGTTTGCACAACTGAAGCTTCCCCATAGGGAGGATAACAACATAAGGAGATTCTTGTCAGTGGCTGCATTGGTTCAACTTAGCTATCCTATTAAGTTTCTTCTTAATTTCCTCCACTTAGGCCATGAGCTCGCTTATGTTCATGTCCAAAATATCAATTCTAGAGTTCAAACAAGACAGCTGAAGCGAGGTATACTTGACATCCTCAGAAACTGAAATAGTGCTCTGAAAGGACCTGCTTGTAGTTTCATATACATTCCTTAAATTCTTCTTGAAATCTTCCACGTTGCCTCGAATAATAGCATACACTTCTACCCAGCTTGACATGGTGAACCCAACAGGAGAGTCTATGGAAGTCAGCTTCTCATTATTCTCTTAAGAAACAGCAATACCTGAGATAGAAAGAGACCTCTCAAAGGAGAGCGACTGAAAACTTTGACAGAGCTTACTATTCTCACTGATTTCTTCATTCTGCTCTGAAAAATTGATGTCTTCTAAAATCCCTTGCGACCCGGGGTTCGCCACCATCAAGAAATGGTTCTGACGCTCCTCCCTCTCAGGCATATTCATTTGATGGGTCCGTTTTCGTTTCCATCAAGGCACTTTTACTCCCAAATGTGCAAGCCTGCACAGGGGATGGGCAGAAGACCGCAAGATTAAAGCACATTAAATTCATATAGCTAGTCGTTGCCATTCCGTGCAAAGTGGATCCTTCACCGTAATGAGTGGAGCCAAATGTCTCCATCGGAATATAAATTGAGGGAGGATTGGGGTTAGATATGGGTTACAGTCCTGGGATCCTAACTATTCTCCATTTATTATGCTTGAACCCATAATAATGGTGGGTAATCCTTAAAATTATGGGATGGGTTTATTCACCTTGACATTATTTGCATGCACAACCAGTCCTTAGCTCATTTCTTACAGCTTTATTGGCTAACTTATCTGCAATCTCATCGTTTTCTCTTTTAACATGGCAAAAACTTGTCGAGGATGGGATGTTTAGGTGCTAAATGTGTTAGTAAATCCTTCCACCATTCGTTATGCCTTTTATGTATCCTTTACATCTTCTGAATCACCTATTTGGAGTCACCAATTACTAAAAGGCGATTGATGTTGGAATCAACAACTATTTCCAATCAATGTAGGAGGGTTAGCCATTCTACTTCATTGTTTGTTTTAGTTGCAAGATCCCATGCAAAAGAATTGACTAATTTTCCTTCAGGATCAAAAATGATCCCTCCCACACCCACTGCCCTTCAGAATGAGCCTTCTAAGATATCCAAACACAACCTTTTGTTTTCGTGACTATTGTTGTCCCATTGTACATACAAAACTTCAAAAAGAATATCAACCAATTAGTAAGCACATGATGAATTATGGTCATGGTCATATTGTGTATCAGGGGTGAAGTACACCCTTTGAGACGTTTTGTAATCAAACCTGACTTTAGTAGATTTCTCTTGTTCTTTTTGGTTTTGTGAAAAAGAAACAAAAGTGATTTTTATGTTTCAGTCATAGTTGGAGCATCATTGCAACATAGATAGATAGGGGTGTGTGGTCCTAGTAAATAAATTATATTTATGTTGAACTTAGTGCAAAACTAAACATTGAATAAAAATATTGTAAATAAAATGCACCATCACCCAAATCCAATAGCCACAACACAATCCAAATCAATAGTAGGTGTGATTTCATAGGCTAAACTAAACGAAGTATATTGAGAAGTATTAGCTCTAAAATATGGAACGATGGAGATTTGATTTACATTTATATTTGATATATATTTTTACATCTATAGGTGTTTATATCTTAGAATTTGGGGTGGACTAGAGCTTATGTTTTTCCTAGATTACACCAAGATGAGATAAATGTATTGTCCAGATTTATTTTATGGGAGTCGCTATATATAAATAATAACTAGTAGCTAATGGGTGAGAACAAGTAACTTATTGGTTATACTTAACTTGTCAACGATGAGATTTGATTGCAACCTCCCAAGAGTATATCCAACACCCTGCAAGCCAGATATACCAATAACTTGTGACTTAGCAGGGGCCGAGACTTCCCGAAGCCCACCGGGGTGAGCCTCTATTCCAGGGGTCGCCTACCCTTCAATATGCCTATAAGCAACCCTACCCTGCCTGAACCTGTCACCTCCAGAGATAAAACATATTCTTAACCAGTATGATGATTAATATCTATTTTAGGGTACAAGTTGGTCAGAATTTACAGGACCCTTACGCTTCTGAAACGTAGGATCTATCTCCACGTGTCAAAGATCTATCGCGTTTAGTGTTGGCTACAGGTACACACAAGAGAAAATATATTGCATGCAGCGGAGTCAATTGGCAAGGATTTCATTTGAAAGTGTTGGTTAACTTTGGAGCTATGAGGAAGAAGGAATTAAGGAGGTCCAAGGAGCGAGAAGGAGCCCTGTTCCTGGTAAATTCCGTCGCCCATTGGTCAAATAGGTCACTCCTACAACCTGTTTGTGCTCTCGGAATATTTTGCGGTATAAGTAGGTTATTTTCTTGAGGAAAATGGCTCTGAGGTTATTTGGCTGAAAATGCCCCCACACCTAACTTGAATTTCACGATTCAGGCCAACATCTTTTCAAAAATTTTAAGGAAAACGATTTCTTTCATTTCTTCAATTTTAGGGTATGATGATGACCAGTCAGTTGACGAGGTCATTTTTAGTTAAATGAATGCATATGCTTCCCCTTTTGGTTCGGTTAAGTTCAGGTTTGTAGAGTTTTGAACACAGTCAATTCATGAACAGTTGTTTGGTTTCCATGATCTCAAGTTCTTTAGGTACCAGTCTTACATGGGTTATTTAATGATTTATTCTCAATACATTTGAACTTAACAAATTTGAATGCTAAGGGTCATCCCCTTCCAGTTGTGGATTGGACTTTATTAGTAGTTAAATCTAATACATTCTATGGTTTTAACTTTTAAGGAATACATCGACAATTTCCTTCCCTTGTTCATTTGGTTTTTCATGGATAACCTTCTCCAAGGATGCCTATGGAGTTCCAGAACTTACATTTGTTGAGCTCGGAAGCCAAGGTGGGAGATTGGTATCTTCATGAAGATTACAAAATTATCAGAATCTATGGCTTTGAAGCTCAGCCTTACTTACTTCCAGTTCTTATTCCATCAAGGATTTTTTTATTTAGAGTTTATAAGGTTTTGTCTTTTATTGTTAATAATAAACCTTCTCTGGATATTGCAAGAAGAATGCTCAATTATTTTGGTTTTAAGCTGGGGTCACTTGGCATTATGACACTTATCATATGATCTCAAAGAAAAGGATTGTTTTGAATTCTTATGCTTATATTCATCACATTAATCTGGGAGAAGAAATGCTTGCTAACAAAGACGGTTAGGAGGAAGAGCAATGTATAATTATAATTTAGATGCAGGATGTCCAGCCCAGTTCAAACAGAACTCTCATAAGGAATTTAAAGCCAGTGATAGTACATGATCAAGTGAAATCGAGCAAGTAATGGGATCAACTACTACTCTAATAGTTGAAGTAAATAGTAGTAAGGAATTGATTTACAAAGATTCAATTCAATATCAAAGTGAAATTGTTTATACTCAATCTAGTGGAAGTGAAAGAAAAGGATAAGCAAAGCCTAAATTGTTTCAAGTGAGCATGTTTCTAAAAAAGGGAGATGCAGAATCAAGACACTTACTTGGTTAAAGTTACTCAATATCTCATTTAGGATGATCCAAAAGTTTCAAATCAAGGATAGTTGACAAAAGAGGTGAATGCTCTCCTTAGGGGTTGAAACTTGCAAAATTGATGAACCTAGTAGTAATGGTTACACCTTCCTCTACACCAATATCACGATATTCAATTAAAGGGGAAGGATTGAAGCAATTAAATTTGTACCTAAAGTCTAGGAGATTTTAGCTGTGACCATGGTCCTGAGGTTTTTGGCCCCTAATTTCAAGAATCTCCGAATCCTAGTTCAAGTTGGATAAACAGTTAAGGTACGAAGGATAATAAATAGAACAAAAGTTACCAAAACAAAATATTTGGAAGCTTTGGCAATTACACTTATTGGAGTTGAAAGTATTAAGAGTCTATTAGACTCCAAGTACACTAAAATTAAAATCTTAAAATCAAAGATGAAAACTCTATAAACTGGTCGTGTAGAGTCAATGAAGTTGATTGCAACTCATGAAGAAAAAGTATTAGCCTTGGAGAATGGCAAATTGAGAGATAAAAATTCTCAATTGATGTGCAAAGTCAATGAGTTAATCAAAGAAAAAGCTAAGACTGAGGAAGATCACTCGATTGAAGTCCAGAAGTTATATCAGGAAATTGTTGAAAGAATTTCAGAGACATGCCCTTTAGCAAAAAAAATTCAGACACTGGAGATTAATTAATTGATGTTCCTAATAACAAAGAGAATGTTGATGATATGCCATAAAGGTTAGTTGCTTATATAACACAAGTCTCTGAATTAACAAATAAAATTCATATGTTAAGAAAGCAAAAACATCCCGACGAAGAAAAGGTAGCTAACGTGCATGATGTGTTGAAGGGGAGAGAATCATATATTCAGGATCTATAGTCTCAGGTTTCTCAGAAGAATTCAGACATTAAGACATAGTCATAGACCCGGGAAATTATGAAATGGACCATACAAGATGCTTTAAACAAAATACTAGGAAGATAATATTTAATTGCTACCAAGTATGAAATTGGGGACAAGATAATTCTTCACATGGATAAATTCAGACCATACTTTTAATTTTATCATATATCCAAATCCAACTTGATATGAACAAGTTATGGTTTGATGTGTCTTAGAAAGTCCATGATGCCAATCATATAATTCAATATTTAAATTATGTCTCAAAGTTCTTTAATTGTACTAGGAATTGAAGATAAGACTGATCTTATTTTGGAAGTTCAAAAAATTAATCAGAAGAAAGAATTAATACTCGCTATTCAGAGAAATGCGCCCAGTTTAACAAAGCTTCTAGATAATTTTAAGGTCAATTTTCACCTTCCTGTAAGTTTGGTTTATTGTCCCATGGACTAAAGAACTCAAGTTATTAGCAGTTGATTGTAATGAAGAATATCTTAAACCATGCCCTAATAATATTGAGAACATAGAAGAGGGGTCAAAACCAATCACAAAGATTTTTCTGTTGACACATTAATGGCTCACTCGCCTATTTCTTATGAATATCATACTGAGTTGGATATTGGTTACAAGAGAATGTTGAGATTCTCCTATCCAACAAGTCAAACATGGAACAAAATTATTTGTTATAAACCCAGAAGTTTGAATCTAGAGGATAAGAAGGCTTCATCTTCAAAAGTTCAAAGGAAATCATCATATCAGTGAAGTGTTTAAGCTAGGATTAAAAAAAAAAAAAGACAATTTGGCATTTTGCTTATATGACAATTATTGACTTGTATATCATCAAATCAATTAGATTGTCTTCTTTTTGAGAAAATAGTTAAGGTATTTAACCAAAAGACAATTAAAACAAAGAGCTATATATCTCAAAAGTAATGACTAAAGTGGAGAACGTTGGAGGAAAGAAAAGAATTGTAACTTTAGTTTTATTAATAGGTATCTCGAAAAAGGGTTTTGATTCAATGTTTATATAAGACTTTGGTACAATTTTGACCATGAACAAAGGATTCATCCTTATGTTTCATTTGTTTGTGAATTTTTTTTCATATGAAAATCTATTTTATATTATTTTGCAATTGTGTTGTGAATTTTTTTATTATGCAATTATTTAATGAAATGTTAGATATGATCAATATTTTTTTTATGTGATTTCTCTTCAAGTTACTAAGAAAGTTAAGTGATATAGGGTTAGACATTGATTGATATTAACTATCATGTTGTTTTTATGTCATATAGATTTTTGAAGTGATGGAAGTATTGAAATATTTGTGTGCTAGTAAAATTGTGATACATTGCCTCAAATATTTATTATTTCACTATTTATTTACGAGTTGGCAAATATTTATTGTTTCACTATTTATTTATGAGTTGGTAGCTTGTTTCAAATTTTCGGGTTCATTTATCATTCTTGCTTATAATGCGTAATTGCAAGTATCAACTTTGATATTTTGTGTGTTTTCATTTTAAGGTTATTATTGTTATTTGAATGCCATCCCCAAACATACATCCTTATCTATAATATTTCAAATAGTACTTATTAGTATCCAGGGTTATCTCTTTAAGATAATGTATTTCTATATTTTTTCATTTATGTCTAACAAAATAAGATAACATTGCCCTTTGGGAATCATATATTGTGCACTTAGTTTTTACTAGATTTATTGAAACCAATCTTAACTCTACACCTTTATTTTGAAAAATCTCATAAATTTCAAGCTTCATATAATACCATACATTTTGAGGAATACCCCCTCTAACTAATGGATTTTTCCTATTGAGCCTAGAGGAGGGAAGGTTGATAATTCCATAAGGTACCTTGGCATTGTTCCATTGCTAGACAAGTCTCGACTAACAATATGTTTAACCATTAAATTGTACTACTAATCAAGTGAAACTAATAAAATTCCCTTTGTAGATTCTTTGGTGTATAGACCAAATATGTAAAAGTGTATTTTTGTAACCCATACCATCAATCAATTATTAAACTTTGATATTTATCTGGAGCATCATAAAAAAATAAAAAATAAAATCAAGGTTCGAACAAATTCAATTGTCTACTTCATTGTTGATTTTGATTTTCTTGAAATGTTTTAATAATGGAATCTACAAATGCATCAAATGATAGTTTCCATAATTGATAACTATCCAATAATAAAAAATATTTATGTAAAGACAAATCTGTTTCTACCTATTGGATTTTATTCCTTCTTTTCTTCACAAAAGTACAAAAGTACATGTATTACAAACTCCCATCCTTTACTTCTTAAAATCCTGTATTGCAAACTCCCATCCTTTACTTCTTAAAATCCTGTATTGCAAACTCCCATCCTTTACTTCTTAAAATCATAGACATCGTTGAATTCATTTTTTCATACTCTTATAAAATATGCCTATGTAATAAAGTTTCCATCCCCTTCAACACCTACAACATATTCATTCTTTAAGTTATAGAATTCTTGCCTTATGAAATTATCCTAAATATGTATCATGTATGGCATGCACTCTCTGTGCTTGGAAAAAAGTCATGCATCTAGCATATTACAATATTTGTCAATGGCCCACCCATTATTTTATTGTATCATTTGATAATGTATTTTTGAATAAAATATACGATATTTGTATACTTGTATTTGAATTTTTGATATAAGGAAATTACCCATTGAGTGAAATCTTTTGAAATTTTTTTCTACAAAATAATACATTATTAATGCAATAATTATAGCATACCAATGTAATATCATGCACCTTACTAAATACACATTTTTATTGCTTTTACTTAGAAAAATGTGTTCATTTTCTCTAAGGCAACTAGTATTATGAACCTTTCAAACATTATTTTTAACAATGTTTTGTTGATCTTGAACTCACAAGCAATTCTTTCTCACACCTTGTATAACTATAATGTTTTGGATTTATAAAAAAAAGGTTTAGCCCTACACTGTCCTATTCAAAGATGCAAGGCCTGTTATTGTTGTATCCATTGTTTTTGTGAGAATGTCATCATCCTTGAGAGAAAGGATAAAATATTCACCAGGAAGAATATTATCTCGACTATCACTACACTCAACAATAGTATGAAACTCGATAAGCAAAATGACCACCACATTATATTGCAGCACTTTAATGACTTTGAACTTGATCGTCATTCCTACACCCATCATCATCATTTGCATTTCCAATCTCATAACTAAGAGGAATATTAGAGTTAATAGGACAACGATCACCATACTCACTAATGTTACTAGATCTGTCATTAAACTCTTCAATCTAAGAAAATCTTCATTATTAAATTCCCCTTTCAAAAAATCATCATCATTATCGATTTCTTTAAATTCTCTGCATTGAGGAAAGTCTTTGTATTGATCATCATCAACAACTATGCCCTTAAATTCCCCGCTTTGAGGAAAATCATCATCATTATTATTAGTGCCTTTAATTCCCCACTTTAGATGAAAGTCTTCATCATCATCATAATCATTATCTCTATGATTAAATTTCCCACTTCAAAAAAATATTCATCATCATTATTAATTCTTTTAAATTCCTCATTGGGAGGAAAACCTTCATCATTTATAGTGTCATTATCATTTGAAGATCATCTTTATCCTCTATGCTAAAGCTACCATTTGAAATTTTTATTTCAGATATAGGAAAATATGTTTTTACATCATTGTTATTGGCCCTTCCTCTTACAATCCTAGGTAGGAGAGATATATGTGTCATAATCAATATAATTCAAACTTTCATTAAAGTCATTAGTAGAAGGAAAGTTTCCATCCCTGTCATTAAAATCATCACTTAGAGGTAGATTTTGAATATGGTCCAAATTATTGATATTATTATTAAAATGGAGAGCAAAAGGATTTACAATTAGATTATTCCACATCATTACGAATGCCTTGAAAATCCTCATATTTAGAAGTTTTTCATCATTATTCTTAATCTCATTGCTGGTGCTACAATCAAACTCCTCACTAGATAAATAATTTGCATCTTGATTGTCATTGGAGATATTTCCATAATATTTACCAATACAAAAGAAAATGTATGCAAACAAATTGTTGACACTTCAAAAAAAAACCCTCTCTATTAGATGAACTCTTGATTTTTCTCCACCTAAAAACAAAGAATAATACAACCGTCCACCCTAACTCGGAGAATGAAATTTCACCTCCAAAAATCCTATTTCTATGTTAATTATAATTTTATGTTATTTAATATTTTAAAATGAATCTAGCAAATTAAGTTTTTACATTTTTATTTCTCATGCATGGTAATTTATATGTTTATTCATTTACTGCTCTTTTATTTAAATGACATGGCTAAAATTAGCAATGTAGTCATATTTTTTCTTATATAAATACACTTTTGTTTTTCTTGTTCATAATTTTTCTTATATAAATACACTTTTGTTTTTCTTGTTCTTCACTTCTTCAATCTTGGAGAGAATTGATTAAAGACTTAGAACAGCATCTAAGATGCAACTTCTAACAATCAAAAGATAAATCAGTTTTTTCAATCTTAACCATGTATAACGATTAAAGATTGTTAAGTTTTTTCAATCTTAATTATGTATAACGATTATATATTTTAATCGAATGTGAAGCAATTTTACAAATCAATAGAAATTCATACCACTTGCATGTTTACAACTCGAAAACATTTATGAAATTTAAACCATATGCACTTTGATGAGTCTGCATTTCTTATTTGCCTAATGGAGGTTCCTAATAAAAATGCATTTGATTTATCAAAATGTTTTTAATATAATTACCGTATGTGATTGACAGAAATCATTATGCATATGCTAAAGATAATTGATACAAAGTATCTCAATAAACCTCTTTTCTAAACCATGAAATGGGTCATTTATATTGGTTTAACAAAAATATAAACAAAGCTTTTGACATAGGATCATGACACAAATAGAGTATACGACATCAGAAATCATTATGCATATGCTAAAGATAATTGATACAAAGTATCTCAATAAACCTCTTTTCTAAACCATGAAATGGGTCATTTATATTGGTTTAACAAAAATATAAACAAAGCTTTTGACATAGGATCATGACACAAATAGAGTATACGACATCGAAGACATTCATTAAGAGGATAAGATTAATCTATAATGAATTTAAATATGTAATGAGGGGTTTCTAATAAGGATGCATTAGATTTATCAAAATGTTTTTAATATAACCAGACTCTTCAGAAAATTAATCATTCTATAGAGGCTCG
Organism: Pseudotsuga menziesii; assembly: GCA_001517045.1. Classification (NCBI taxonomy): domain Eukaryota; kingdom Viridiplantae; phylum Streptophyta; class Pinopsida; order Pinales; family Pinaceae; genus Pseudotsuga; species Pseudotsuga menziesii. The sequence continues at coordinate 227,901 of LPNX010279889.1, forward strand.
AAGAGAATTGACACAAGGTATCTCAATAACTCTTTTTTTTTTCTAAATAATGAAATGGGTCATTTATTTTGGTTTAAAATATTTAAACAAAATTTTTGACATAGGATCATAACATAGATAGAGTATAAGATGTTGATGACATTCATTCAAAGGATAATAATTATCCATAATGAATTTAAATATGTAATAGGGATATAAACGTTGATGCAATTTTTTTATTGCAAATAAGATTCATCATTGCAATTTGAAATATTAAGTATTTTATAATAAATATTTTCTAATAGATATCATTATAATATTACTTATTTTATTTTCTAGTTACAATGTTACAAGCAAATTGGTAAATTGTTGAATAAAGAGTTAGGATGATGTTATATGCATCCATCAAGACTCAAGCTTTCCAATGGCTTCAAGATGATTTTGATTGTTGCATTCAAAATAGTTTATTGAAGATTAATATTTATTTATTTATTTTTGGATTAATTTATTTATATTTTATTACTTAATAAATGTATTTATCTCTTTTTATAAAATGCATTAGAAAAGAAAACAAAAGAGATGGAATGCCATAGACCTTTAAAAATCATATTAAAAAACCAAGTTAAAAAGACAAAGAAGACAACATTTTGAAACTATTCAACTTAATGATATGTTAGAACGTTGTATTTAGAATGGGCTCTATGTTATGCAAGATCAAGTAATACTAAGTGATTGTGAAAATGTAATGTCCCCAAGCCAAGTGAATACTTGATTTCCAGTTGTGTAGTTTTAACAAATAGTTTGAGTTACATTGATTTATAACTTTCATCAAACATTTGTATGCTCATAGATACTTTCACCAAACCGTTTGGAATCAAACACAAAATGATAGAGATAACACTAGCATTTTATGATGAAATGGATGGAAACAACAACATAATATATTGGTTGTTATAGCAACTATACACTATCAAGAACACAATAAAAACCTAGAAAATAATGAATGCCAATGCCTACAATAATCTCTCCACTCCGATGTCCTCCACAAAATACTCAACCCTCCCTTCAATTCGCCTTCTTTCCACAGGCTATTCAACCCCAGGCAAATTAGACTTTCTCAGCAAAGGTTCAATAGTAAATCAGCCTCCCTCAAGGCGATGATGCCCTAGCTATTTGATTCGACCTCCAATAAAATTCAGCCACCAGAAAATCGGCCCATACAAGAATGGAGTCAACCCCCAAATGGAGTTTTGACTTTGCTAGCTAAATTTAGCACCTCTAATCGCCCTTGGCCTCCCACTGTCGACCTCAATGGTTTTTGGGCCTCCAACTCTTCTAGCAATTCGTCCTCCCCACAAAATCGATCTCAAAGAAGTCGACACCAAGTAAATGTTGCCCTTTGGAACAAATGACAATTTCAACAGTGAATTCGACCCACCAAAAGATGAATTCAGCCCTCTTCACCAAGAGATGATGTTTCTAGCAATGATTTCGGCTCACAAAAGAATTCGGTCTTCCCCAAGTTTGACGCCAAACTGCAAGACAGTGATGGTTTAGCTATGATGGATTTTGTACCACCGAAACCAATCAAAGATGGATGGGTTTTGCCAAACCCAAACGAAAACTCTGGTTTACCATTCTTACTCAAGAGATCAATATAAAAAATAAAAAATAAAAATGAATCTCATGAGGTGTTGCCCCACTCTTATTCTCCATTATAGATCAATACCATGGGCAATATCATGAAACACCTATTACCACCCAACCAATTTTTAGAAGTAAAACACCTTTTCTAGGCTAAGAGGCATCAACGTGATTCCAATCATGGTTGACTATAGCCTATGGGTGTCAAATAGGCTACTCAATCACCATGTCGACAACATTAAGCGAAAGGGGACATCACAAAAAACATTCATAAAAAGTAGTGCTCCCTAGTTATTACAGATATACTTTATGGTTGCAATATCAAAATCATTAGTTATGATTATGAGCATTATACTTACCAAGCATTCAATAAAGTGGTAACACAATTTCTAAATTCCTAAATGTCACAACATCGCCACTTTGGAAATTTGTGATTTTTTATTCAAAGCCATAATTAGGATTAGCGTTATTAACCTTCAAGAGTTAAGTGAATTCAAGGAAGTAGTGTTGTTGGTGATGAATATAAATTAAATAGTTTTAGTGTTTAAATTAAAAATCAATTTTAATATTTTCAAGTTGAATTCTTATTTATTATGTTATATGCACAAGTTACCTAATATTTGTAGCTTCAGTAGTGACCCATTTACTGAGTGATATTGAAAATATACAACTTGCATGTTGGACAAAAACAATTCTTATGATTTTATTCTTATCAATGAAAAAGATGAGTCAAACACAATGAATTATTGACATATAGTGTTGTGGTTAAAAAGCTAATATATCAAGAAAATGATTGAAATGGAGAGATTGTAAACATTTATCAAAAGCCAAAAGATTGATCAATTATTTTATGGGTACATTTCAAGTCAAGGAGATTGGGTTTTGGATTTGCTCTGAGGTTCATGTGAGATTTATAATATAATAAATATAAACGCACACTTTAATGTTTTATTGTAATTAATTTATGTTTGATTATGCTATTTTACAAATTTATTAACACATCGATTCCAGTGCACCCAAGCTTTGGCAAATGGGTGTGGGCAGCTGTCAATGGATAGTTGTGTATTCTCTTTCCTTTAAACAAACGTTGCGAATTCTCACTCAAAGTGCATAAGGCAAACCTATAGTGATAAATGAGTTTGAACACAAGGGAAGGACTGTAAGGGGTTTCACCAAGATCGATTTTCCCCACTAGATGCAAAAGAAAGACCATGATTTCATCTCATAATTCTCTATTTGGTTATAAGATACAACATTAGCATGTTTATGAAATTTCCCATATTTAAAAGTTTTTGAGATGATTCATTTCCCAATCACCATCTTTGAAGAAAGGATGCCCTAATTGTGGAGATGCAAACTTCAACAATGATTACTCAAAGAGGGAGTGACATCCACTTCATTTCGAGGGCATACTTGTTGAGACTCGAAGAAACTTGTGATAAAGTTATTAGTTTTCTAAAACTATGACAAGCATTTCCTTTTTCAGCTAGGCATTTTTTTGTAACAACAAATAAAGTTCGTTGAAACTCCCTTGTGCAAAAGATAAGTGTCAAATTTAACAACATAAAACTTATGCTACATAATTCCTTACTTTGTACATTTCGCATGTTTTGATCCTAACAGAGGAGCGGCTTGTTAAGTCAATGATGCTTCCCTTGTGGAAGAATTCATCTACAAGGTAAAAAATCTCATTATTTGTCATTTCATAAAAATGACCTATAACACACACAAACATGCATTCCTTACATACTTGGAGAAGCGCTAGAAATAGTATAGATTTCCCTCTACGGACATGGAATATGTTGTGACATTGTTTATTTCTTTTGCAAATGTTGAATTGATTTTAAATATCAACGAGATGGTATATGTGAATGTTGTTGATTACTTTAGTTTGTTACCCTAATAGTTGCTTATTGTAAATCAGTTAGCTAGATTAATGATTATTGGGGGTTTGGGGCTCAATGGGGTCAGCGGTGTTAGGGATTCTGGTGAGGGATCTTCATTTAGATGGTTTGGGGGTGGAGTCTGGTTTTGAAGTTGCTAATGGTTCTAGAGTTTCTTTCAAAAACTCTGCTTCTCCTCAAACTTAGACAAAGCGTTGTTTTCAAGCAAAAAATGGAGGAAAGACGATTGATCTTCCATTTGAGTAAATTCTTGAAGTTAAGACAATGCAAGATCAGGCCCTCCATGGTTAGTTTTGTAGGTGAAATCCCTCTCTTCCCAATATGTCTCTATGGCTTGATGAAGTTTGGGGTTGCCTTTTTCCAAGTAAGGTTAAAATTGCCCCTTTGAAGAGATGTTTTTTTCTCTTTTATTTTTTAGTGTATAGAGGAGCGAGTTGATGTATTACAAAAGGGTCCTCGGTACTATGGTGAAGTTGGTCTAGTCTTCTTGTCATGGTCTAAGTATTTTGATTCATTGGTGGATTTTCGAGATTTTTAGTTGTTATGGGTGCCCCTTGCTAATTTACCTCATCATTTTGTTTATGCCAACATTTTGAAAGCTATTGGGGTACTACCGGGGAGTTCAACAAGTGTCTCAAAAACCCTAGATAGGGAAGGGGTTCCTCGCATGTTGTTTCTTCTAAGTAGGAATGAGGAGCTTCCCGATTGGGTCTTACTGGTGTGTTGGGGATTGCATTTGTCTATAGACTTGGATCTTGAGAAGATCCCATTCAGAAGTCACTTTTGTCATGCCCCTAGTCACATTTTGTGTGATTGTCCCCAACATGTTGTAGCTTACAAGTGGAGGAATGTGAGTGTGGATTCTATTCCTAAGGCACCAAAAGTGGTTTGACCATATTTTGGGTTGCTCTCCTATTTTGGAGGAGATCGTGAGTGTTTCTCAAGTTATGCATCCTATCGATGGTCTACAGTTTGAGTCTTCTAGTAAGGGTCTTCACTCATCTGAGCAAGAAGGCCATCCTTTGCTGGTGTAGAACTTCATAATTTAGGAGAAAATGGGCCTTCGCTCATATGAGCTAGAAGGCCATCCTTGGTTGTTGTAGAACTTCATGATTTAGGAGAAAATGTGTCACTTGTTGATAGGCTCAGTGACCTCTCACAAAGCATTTCATTTATTGTTCCTTTGAATAACGTTGTTAAGAATGTGGAGGGTCCTGTTATTATTCAGGAGTTGCGGATATGATTTTGTGAAGTCATCAACCACAGGTAAGATTTCTTTATTGAACCCTCTTGTGCATTTGGAGGGTCATTTTCTCAATGCTCATAAGGTGGGTGTGGAGGTCATCGAGGAAACTAAGGTGTGCATTAGGGATCTATTTGTTGAAGATGATGTTTCAAAGGCACTATTCTTTATCAATTCCGTAGAGTAGTTGGTTGAGGCTTCTCTTCAGCCTGTTCAATCCCATCAGAGGGGCAAGAGAATATGGTTTCCTTTCACTTCCTTTGAGGATATGCCTAATTCTCATTCCTATAATGGTATTACTAGCTCCATAGTTGATCGTTATCTTTATCCTTATTGTGGTGTTGTTGTGAGCCTTCTTGTCCTCCCACTCAAGGATTTGGCCTCTTTTCCCACTTTGGATGTTGCACTTTCTTTAAAGAATAGGACATCTCCAATCTATATTGAGGTTTTTGCTCTTTATCGGGGCAAATGTATCCTCTTATAGTTCTCTAGTTCGCGGGATGGGGTTGTCTTGTTGTTGTGAACTCATTCCAATACTAGGGAAATTTATAGAATCCCAATGTTTAAAAAGGAAAAGGATCCATGAAGCAAGGGAAAAAAAATCTAAGTGAAATGCTTCTCTAAGAAGTGAGAATAATTCATGTGACAAAGCATTAACAAGCGATTATGGACATTTTGAACTTTTAGGTAACAACCTGGAATGTAGGATGAGCATCTTTGTGGCAAGGGAACACGCTTGAATGAGTAATAGAGCATCTTATATCACTAAAATTGACTTTGTATTCAGAGATTGTGCTCTAAACACTAAGATAAATGTGGGTTTAAAAGAATGGTCATTTCTTGGCCCTAAAATAGATGTTATTGTAAAAGCATACATCGATAAGTGAGAGATTGTCTCCTTATGAAGTGTGCAAGTGAATATTTGTTTCCTTCCCTTGTGCAATGATTGAGTTAAAAGATGGGAAAGAAATTAAGAGCCTCAATTTTTTGTTGAATTACAATGTTCATCATTACTCTTATAGGTAATTTTAGGTAGCACAATGAATCATGGGAAAAGGCGAGTATCTTAGAAATTGATTGGATGGGTGGAATCTTTGCTTCTTCTAGAATTGGAAAAAGCATTTCAAATGTTGCTATGCTTCAAAAAGTGGCATCAACCTCGGTGATTGTCTATGATCTCTCTATTTCACTGGAGTCTTGGGGCTAGCATCTTACCTCCTGTATGGTGTATAAATATATCAATCCTCATTTGTATTACTAACTCAAATGGATCACTTTCAAATGGATGTACATACTCTTGCTCTCTCTCTCTCTCTAGCACACTAGTGCTAAGTTTCTATGGTTGATCTATCTATTGCTCGATTACGATTTTGTTGGTTGGTTCCACTCGATCTCTCTTGTTAATTACAACATGGTATCAGAACTGGTGTGAACCTCCCTCGTGCTATTTTATGTTGTTTTTTTTTATGCAAAGACATTATTAGCTAGTGATATCAAACTTCTCTTGGCCATTGTGGAACTAGGGCTCTTTTTATATTCTCTCGTTTTAGACTTTTAACTATCTTCCAAGGATAACACCTCTTAAAGGTTCCGTAGGGTTTTTAATAGGTTTTAACCCTCTTTCAAGGTGAGCGACTCTATTTTGAGAGTTCCCTTCAAATTTTATTTCTAGTCTATAAAAGCAAGTTGAGCCTAATTGGATCTTATAGTGCACACATGGTCGTACACATTGCATATTGGTCCTCCTCCACTTCACAAGAAATTATCATGAACTCTAGAGCCTCCAGGCATATGACCAAACACCAACACTTCCTCTCCAATTATTGACCTCAACACAATGGCGAGAAAGAAGTCATTAGTGATAACTCAACCTTAATAGTTTTAAGATGTGGCGATGTCATTATTGACATTGCCAACTTTGGAGAAGTCCTTCATGTTCTTGGGGTTGGACCCAATATTCTTTCTATACATCACATCACTCACACCAACAAAAAGGTGGAATTTCCGCTAAATCAATGGGTTAAAAAGGATATAGATGATGGTTTTAATGTGGTTGACTTGCGTTATTGTGATGAAACCGATCATATGTATAACTTGGGGAAGTATCCATCCTCTTCAAAATGGAGCAAATTTATTGCTATAATAGCCAATGATGACAACACCAGTGGATTATGGCATCAATGCTTAGGTCATACCAACTTTGGATCTATGACATATGAGCCATGTGACCCCTCATATTGTATGAGGACCTACGTGGGTGATTTATTGACAGGTTGATGTAGTTGTTGGATGTCTTGAGTGCTTGATGCTAGATTTATGGTTCTTGTTGTAATGATTCCCTAGTAGGTGATTGGTTGATGGATCCTCATGGTATAATGGTGCTAGTAGCTATTAGATGTGATCTCTACATGATGTCTCGATATTGGTATGCTCTCCTCTTGATGATATTGGCATGCTTGGAGTATCAATGATTAGAATTTATCTAACACGTTGTTCTTTCATGGAATGGGAACCCATCAACTTAAGGTATCCCTAAGTTTTAAAGCATTAATACATTAATAATTGCTCATTGATGAAACATTTCCTTTGTAATGTGTTAATAACATTATTATTGATGTGGTTATGTGGGTTTTATGCTTCCTAGCTAGAACACTCTAAGAGATGATGGTGCACTTCACTCATATGTCACTTGCTCATGACACATTGGTAATGGAGCACCCTAGCTTTGTTGTTTGTATCTGGCATCATGACGACATGGCCTATCATTTTTGGTGGGGCACTTGGCTTGTTTAACTTGATGATGTGTTGAGCCTTTCTATTGGAGATTCCTAGCTCATATGGTGTACTTCACACCTAGGGATAAATTATGGTTGGTTTTCATTGAAGCACCCTTCCTTCTAGCACATGTTGATGGCATAACACGCATTTCACATGGAGCACCCTTGTTTATTAGCACTTGGCATGGTCAACTATCATCATTGGTGGAATGCTCCCCTTGGTCTATTCAATTGGCATGTATTTTGATGCATGGTGATACTTTGTTGATTGAAGAAGGGGTTGTCCACTTCCTTGTGGAGTTGATTAACTATTGTGGGCACCTAGTTCTTGGATTTGATGTTTCTATTCGGTTGGTAGGACGTTTATTCCATGGATCTATCTTTTAGACATGGATTGATGAGTTGGTTCTTAGATATGGAGCCATTTGGAGGTGGCATCCTAGCTTGAAGGACTAATGTTGACTTCCGGGACATCTCCTATATTATTCCTAGTGGGCCAATCCATGCATTGAGATCTTATTGCACACTTTTTGAGGATCATCTTGAGGAGCGTCCACTCTAGGAGTTTACTTGCACACACATGTATGCTTTATTGGTGGGATGTTTCCCTTGGAGAGCCAAACGTGTGGTCTTGGAGCATCTTTGACTTGGTTCTGGCAATGATTGGTGAGACGTTTTCACATGGATGGTTGCTTGCACACGTGTCTATGCCATCTAAATGGAACATTTTACTTAGACACCTGCTTCATTGCACACATTTTCATGCTTGGTTGAGGAGATGTCCCACTTTTGATGGGGTCATTCACCTTGAAGGTATCACACATGAAGGTTGCATACCCTATTTTGAGAAGGTTTCCTAGTTTAGAGATCTATTTACACACTTCTTGATGTTTTGATGGAGGACATTTTAGCATATGAGAATATTTAGGAGGGCTCAAACCCTAGATCTAGGGTTCATTCACCATCTTGCATGTTTTAGGGCCTATCCTATTCGAGTGCTATAACTTGGACTAGAGCCTTTCGAGGCTAGACATTGGAATGTTACTAGGCTTTTTCCCTCATAGAATAAAGATGTTCCTCTGAGTCTCAATATTGGAAAATTGTACATGTGGTTTTAACCACCTTATTTTATGGATTTTGTTGTAGTAATTGGAGTAATTTGGTTTCTTTACTCCTCCCTCAGCTAGATCTAGGATTTTTATGGATATTTTATTGTAGGAGGAAGATGAGCTAAAAGCTATAGAAGGGTTTGCTCTGTCCTTCATTTGGCATGGTGTATTAAGTGGGAAATCTCTTAGAGATTAGTTGAATATATCTTACTCTCATGGCTGGATTATCAAAGCAGACCATTGGATGGTTTTGTGTTGGTCATGTTTCATTGACAGGTGGAATCTTCAAATGTTAATGGTCTTGAGAACTACTGGAGTAAGTCTTCTCTCTTTTATGTGGTAATTGTCAATTGGAAGTGTTGAATTGTGGCGTGTATCTCAAGTATTGGTTGTATGCTCTCTTACCCCTTGCATGACAAGAATCCCTTCAAGACTATTTGAAAATATCTAAGCCGAGTTTTCCTTTTGTTAGCTTTCTTAATTTGGTGAAGCAATTAGAGAACGACTATTGTTGTAATCTTTCATCCCTAGCTCTTTCTAATCATTCATTTAAGCCTCATAAGAGCCTTGGTTGACCCCATTTTTCCCAATGGATAAGACACTAGTCTTCGGTCCATTAATCCTTACTCCTTAAAATGTTAAACCATATTGTTTTGCTAAATCCATCTCTTCATTTCACAGTTGACTTCATTGTAAGATCTAGTAATCCTAATCTAGCGAAGCCTCCCTTGAGTTGGAGAAGAGCCAACTTCAATAGAATAAAAGGGTTTGGTGTAGTGGCATTGGCCTCCCTCTTAGTTTCATCAAAACTACACCTTGAGCTTTAGAAATTTATCTCTAAGGGTGTGACTTTGGGTAATAACAAACCACCTAAAGATGGCTAATGATCTTGCATAGATTTAACCACCTAATGGAACTGATTAAGGTCATATGTTATGTGAAAATCACTTAAGAGTCCTTTCCTTAGGGTTTAGCAAGGCAAGTTGCTCGACATCTTGAGTTGGTTTATAGTAACATTTATGGGCCTATGACCACTCCTCTTGGATAATCTAAGTACTTTCTCACCTTCATTGACGATTTCCCCCACTTCCTTCGGATATACACCAACCAATCCAAAGATAGATTTTTTGGGGAACTTAAAGAATTTAAATCATTAGTGGAAAACCAAAGCAAGAAAAGGATTAAATGTATTAGCATTGATCATGGAGGAGAATAGTTCAATGGTTATTTCCAAACATTTCTCAAATCTCATGGCATCTCTGGGCAAAAAATTGTTCCACAACAAAATGGAATAGGAAACCAAATAATAGAGCTATTATGGAAATGGCTCAATGTATGCTTCTCTCTGAGCAAATGAAGCTTAATTTATGGGGAAAGTAGTGGTTTGTGCAGCCCCCGTCATCAAATCAAACACCTACTTGAGTTACTCAAGGTATGACTCCCTATGAGAAATGGTATGGTTATAAACCTTTAGTTTTGCATTTGAAAATTTTTAGGGGACCGGCTTCCGATAGAAAAGAAAAACAAATTGAAACCTAAAAGTCGAACACTGCATTTTGGTGGGTTATAGTGAAGTCTCTAAAGCATATCATCTATATGATCATTCCACTCACAAAGTGATAGATCATTAAGATATTATCTTTGATGAAGTTATTTCTCATGGTTTGACAATATCTTTTTCCCAACTTATTGCAAATGATTCACCTCTTACAGACTCTCAGTGTGTTCCAATGGACCACTCCTCTTCACATTTTGATGATAATCCTTCTATGAGTGTTTCCTCAAGCACTCCTACAATGACTCGGCAAGCAGATATTGATAATGAAGATCTTATTGATGACTTGTTCAGACCATGTTCTGCTAAAGTCACCTCTTCTTTAGCGGAGCATTCTCCTCATTGAGCAACTTCATGATGACCTCTTGATTTGTTCCCCTAGCCTAGCTCTTCTTCTTCTAGGTAGGTAAACATATGCCCAAGTGGGCTATATCAATTCGTGCATACTTCCTTAATCTTCTTTCCCCTAATGGATAATTGGGACATCATCATAAGCCTCATGCTCCATGTGCCCTTCCCACCAAGGTTAAAGATAGCCTCACTGCTTATATTATCAAGCCAAAGATTTTTTGAAATGGAAGGTAGTTATGTCTACTTAAAATCGTGATTTTATAAAGAATTACACTAGGGAATCGGTTCCCTTACACAAAATAAGAATATTGCTGGTTGCAATGGATATGGATCTACAAGCATAAAGCATAGCAAGTTGCTAAGTGTTTTTCATAGGAGGAGGGTATTGGCTATTCTGTTATTTTTTTCTCCAATTGCTAGAAGGGAGTCAATCCAAATGATACAATTTATAGCTACTTTGTTGAATTGAGAAGTTTACCAAATGGATGTCAAAAGTGCCTTTCTCTCTTAAGGATAAACCATTTATGTAGCAGCCACCAAGATTTGTGGAACATGGGCCTAAGCCATTAGTTTGTAAACTAGAGCAATCTTGTTTGCAACCATGTGGATCATTAGAAGACTAAGCACCTTGAAATTTGGATGCTCTACATTAGGAAACTCCATACTCAAGAGAACTAATCGCATTAATCTGTGTTTCTTCAGTAGGTCAACTTGCTAAAAAAATTACCAAATCTCTATCGAAGTCTACCTTCACCAACCTATGAAAGCGCATTAGTGTGGGATATTTTCCATTAAATGGGGATATGTGATGTAATGTCTACTCTATATGACCATTTGTTCAGACTAAGGGGAGATGCTAAATTTATGGGTTTAAACTTCACATAAGCCACAAGTCGATCTTGTTGGAATATAAATGCATTGTTTTAACCTCGTCACTTTGGCCATTTTTGGCTAAGGCCAACTTAGTCAAGGTTTCTTAGGGCTAGCACCCTACCTCTTGGATGGTATAATACACCAAACTTCAATTGTATTACTCACTAAGTGGATCACTTTTCACAAAATCATTTTCATAATGGTACCTTCTCACTCACACTCTCTTTTGTAGGTTATTGTGTCATGGTTACTTCTATCTTATGCATTCTTATGGTTCTCTCTCTCTCTCTCGTGTTGACTTACTGCCATTGATTTATCTTTTGTTGGATTAGGGTTTTCTTAGTCAGTTCTAAATCAATCTCTCTTGTGAATCTCACCAATATGAGATGTGATAAGCCACAAGCAAACAGACTAGGGAGGATGAGCCAAGTCATCTTGCTTGAAAATTAGAATTGTGAAGTATTTAACAAATTTTTAACGCTAAATTTGTTTAAAATGGGTTTTGGGGCTTTTGGAGCAGTGTATTAGGACCCTACTAAAAACAATATAACTCAAAAGTCAATATTCAACCTTAATTTTAAATCTGGGTTGTTTTTGGGAAAATTTGACTTGGAGACAGTTACCCCACAAATCAAGTTGTGGAAAGTCAACTCAAAATTTTACTTGTGAAAAGTCAAACTAAACACTAACTTATTAAAAGACAACTTGAAAACTAAGTTGTGAGAAGTCGACTTGGAACTGACTTACGAAAATTGGCAGATAAATCAACTATAGAAAAGCCAACATGTTAATCCACTCATATGAAAGTTGATTTTGTCACTTCTTAACCCATTTCATTTGGATTTGTATTCAACGTTTGTATTTTTAACATTTTAATTTTGATGTTGAAAGTTGGACCCCATTTCAAAATGTTTGATAATGCATTCAAACTGATAGGTATAACTCCCGATTGATTATTATTCTAATGCCAATGCATATATTTATACATTTCAGGCGGTGATTGAGATTCCGACCGGCCTATCCATATTCCTACGTAACTGTTCAGCTTCCTATTCTTTATTTATTTATTTACAATATATAATCCCTACGGATTATATTC
>LPNX010279889.1:242518-287806 GCA_001517045.1 Pseudotsuga menziesii
TATTGTCTTTAAACAGTAAATCCAGCACATTCTTGAGTAGTCATCAACAAATGTCATAAAATACTTATTCCCATTTGCTGAAGGTGTTGGCATTGGGCCACATAAATCAGAATGTACTAATTCTAATTTCCTACTTGCTCTGAAATTAGACTCATGGAATGGCAGCTTACTATGTTTCCCTAATATACATGCATCACATTTTTTCTTCTCTTTGGGAATGGTGGGCAAACCAAATACACCATTCTTTCCCAACAAACGAAGACTGTTATAATTTAGATGACCAAATCTGCTTGTAGCAACACAGGCTCGCTTGATACGTAGGCAGCTCCACAGGTTCAGCAGCATGTATACACCAGCAATCATAAAAAATTTCTAGACTCCAAGCAGTATATATATTCAACGCATATATACCATTCAGCATATATATATCAGTCAGCATACATATATTCTTCAATCCATCAGTCAGTCTTCAATTGAAGATTTATGTCTGAGATTGTCTCTCACACAAAATTCCTGATAAGAATTGAAAATAGAAGGCAGCACAAGATTACAATGTGCAATGGCTCACAAGATTACAATGTGCAATGGCTCACACAACACGCAGCACAAGATTATAATGTGCAATGGCTCGAACCCCAGCAGCCACACCAGGGTTCCGCTGCGCCACTCTGATATAGAGTACCAACAATGTGTCTTCACAGTCTTCACAACGTAGTCACACCAGGCACACCAACACAGCCTTCACGCAGGCAGCAGTCAACAGCTCCACGCTGTATGAGAGCATCAGGCATACTTCAACGCAGTCTTCAGTCTTCAGGCAGCATACAACACAGCATAGAGTCACCACGCAGCAGGCACCAGGCAGTCTCCACCCAGATGTGGGAAGAAATTAGGTTTTATGTACTTCCAACATAAGTGCATACATCATCAAGATTTTACCTCCAACGCAGGCTCTTCACACAGGCTCAGGCTCAGTCTTCAGGCATCAACTTCAACATATATCAGTATATGTAGAATATATCAACGCATATATCAGTCACAATACCACGGTGGGCGCCATAATCCCAAATCGCAGCTTCAAATCAACATGCAGTCTTCACTTCAACACGCAGTCTACAAGAATACTCAATGCAGATATTTTGCAGTCACGATAGCAGCCTTCAAGTTGCGATACCAAGCTCCAACACAGCTCCCAGATTAGGGTTGACACGTAACTTGCAGGAGTTATGGGAACGACTACACCATCAACGTAGCAGGCTTATAAAAAATTAGGTCAAGCAGCAAGAGATACCAACTCCACGCACACTCTTATGTGGGAATATCTTCAATACGCAGTATGGAGAATATCTTCAATACGCAGCATACACAACAGAAGATGAATGGAGAGCATGGTTACAACTTAGGGTTAGGTATACATCAAGCGTATGAGCAGAAAACGCACATAATGAATGCACGCAGGGGCAGACTGACTGAGCAGGCAGCCTGAAAGAGCAGACTGGCAGGAGAAATGAATTGACAAAGGGCAGAATGGAGGTCTGGCAGCCAGACTGCCAGGACTGAAATTTAACAGCAGGAGTTATGGCAAATAGCCAAGCTCTGATACCACTGATAGGTATAACTCCCGATTGATTATTATTCTAATGCCAATGCATATATTTATACATTTCAGGCGGTGGTTGAGATTCCGACCGGCCTATCCATATTCCTACGTAACTGTTCAGCTTCCTATTCTTTATTTATTTATTTACAATATATAATCCCTACGGATTATATTCTAACACAAACCCATAGGACCTCACACAAAGAAAGTAGAAATTGAAGTGTTTTCCAGTTTTCAACAAAGTGTAACAAATTTTCAGTATTTCTGCACAATGAGAAACAAAACAGTACAAACTTCCTGGTCGGGCATTGAAGGGATCAACACTTGGGAATAGAACTCTGGTAAAGAAGAATCAAGAAAATGGCTATGGAACATATCAATCATGATAATGAGCTTCTCCACCTCATTACTACACAGGGTTCAGCATGACAGGTGCATTGGACAGGTTGGCTACTCAGAAATGTAACTCGAACAGAAAACAATATTTCTTGGAAACAAATCAAACTACATAGGTGACACTTAGTAAGTGAGTAATAGGAATTATGTACCTTTTTAAAAAACATTACATTCTGAAAACTCTGCATAAGTATGGCGCACGAGGTGTCGTCCCTACACTTTATTCCACAATACTTGTTTCTAAAATTGTGAATTTGCCAATCTAACTTTAACAGGGCAGTACACTTTATTCCACAATACTTGTTTCTAAAATTGTGTTTGCCAATCTAAATTTGACAGCAAGGCATAGTAGGGAAGTATGCTCTAAAATAGGTTTTCTCTTGAGATAATCAAAGAACTCAGATGAATCATCTCCTAAATCAATGTCCAGTATTGGCCAAGGCCAAAAATGACCAATGGGGGACTAAGAGAGATGGGACATTTCCAGCCAGCGGCCACGTGCTCCTCTCTATATGCCAATCTAGTAACGAAAGAAAATGAGCATGAGGGCAAGAGTATGCTTTGGACCCCATTGCTCTTGGTTAGAGCAAATGACTATAATGAGGGCTCTTTATTAGCAAATTGCAAGCATAAACCATAAGATATGGCATATTGGTAAAAAGTGATTTGGTTACAAATTAAAGAGCAAGTTTTCTTTCGACTTCTCCAATTAGATAGTAGTCTTTAGACCATGACACTAGTCAAAGCATAACTGAACAAACACAAAGTTTGACCAAAATCCAAGAAGGAACTCAAGAGTCAAAACATGAGGAAATACAAATGGGAGCTATTAGAGGAGAACAAATCATGCCTATTTGCCATCCAAATGGGAGAGACAAAATGTAGGGTTAATGGATCAATAGAAGAGAACCACCAACTGTTCAATGTAGTGTAGAGGGTTCTTCAAGAGCAAATCGTAGCTATGAATTGATAAAATGGCAGATGTTGGTAAACAGTAATCAGGACTCGTGTCACTGAATGAGTCAGTGTGTGGAGGTTGAATTTGAGGACCAAATTACATTAGGACTCCATAGACATGCCAAGCTTTAGAGATCCGGAGGTCGAATTTGAGGACCAAATCACTTTAGGACTCCACAGACATGCCAAGGTTTAGAATATTGGAACTTCGCTGAAAAACAATATGTCAAATAGGAATCGATGAAAGGTTCAAAACATGACTATAAGCATGCCTCTAATTCTGAGTCACGTGGGGACTACAACCGGAAATCCAATTATTCCCTCTAGGCCAACCATTTCCACCTAGAATCAAGTTTAAAAAGATCCCAATTTTTACAATGGAGAGAAGACATGTGACAAAGCGGACAAATGGTTCCAAGCCATAAAATGGAATTTTGCATTAGGAGACTAATTGGAATATCAACTTCTCGATGGATATATGTTGTCATAAGATGCATATGCCCTCAGATAGTGGTGGTATTGCCGGGATATAAACACTTGTTGTAAGCATTAGATGAAAATATTGCCGCTTATTTTGGTAATGGTCGATTTTCTGTCTATCTACTGAAGCATTTTTTTTAACAAACAAAGGGATCAAGAGAAGAGGAATTTGGGATGCACAATTAAATTTAAGAGGACTACCTTCATTTTGCAAGATAATAGAACTAGCAAAAGTTATTCGTAAGTGTTGAGAAAATCTAGTCAAATGGCCTTGTTACTCTCTTTTGGAGTCTGGCATGCCAAACTTGACATACTGGGTTGTTCCACTTCAATAAAGACTCCTTGAAAAAATTATTTTCCCTTTCTTGGAGCCTTCGTCTTAGAATACTCTATGTTATTTTGGACAATGTTTTGTCATTTTCAGAACACTGTTCCCATTCAACATCAAATCTTAGTTAGTGTGTATGATTTACTTTGATTCATCAAAGAAATTACACTTTATAATATTATATCCGTTAAATGGTTCTCAAAATCTGGTAATTTTAAAGATTTTGACTTTGTCAGTTAATATATCAAGGCATGTTAATCACCCTCAAAATTTGGCTGATTTATAAAACATGACTTTTTATCATGCAGAGGAATTGTTGAATGCCCTGTGTGAGATCTACCCAATAAACTACCTTTAACACTCATCTAGTATAGGTTTGATGAATTCATCATTATCCTTGTCCCTCTAGTTCCTCCTTCATCACAAGGCAGATTCTAGATGCAAAAGTAGTTGTTTTCTGACCTTCTTACTATGGTGATGTTAAAAGTTTGCTGATATACAAAAGAGAGGCTAAAAACATAATAGATTTATATTCCATTCAGATTAAAAGAAGGTAGACAACAAATATCAGGTAAACCAAACGGCAGGTTTAATGAGTATTTTGTAAATTTCATTCTTTCATTACAGATCACTTGTCTTTTAAAATAATATAGGATAAATGAGGGAGAGGAGTAATTTACTTGCCTCAATTAAGTAGTTTAGCAGATGTGCTTTGTTTAGCAGATGTGCTACTTGATCGATCTATCCTAGCGGCTTGGGCAACCAAATATATGACAAACAAGAGATACACAAACGTTACGAAGATTAATAACATCGTAATCCACATGTTGACATCTTCATTTGCAAAGAAGTCCACTATAAGGTATCCATTGATGATAATCACAAGTAAAGCTATTACCCAAGCCACAACCTGCACAATTAAAATTTTAACATTTAGATGCTTCATGAAACAATGAAAGAAGATTACCACATAAACATAAAAAAATATCATTTCCAAAGAAATGATGGAACTCTAAATCCTTTGGTTTCAACTCCTTGACAAAGAAATCAAATCCAAGATAAAGACCTTAATGCAATGCAAGATGTGCTTGTGCATGTACATAAACTTTTCATAGTTCTCATACATACATATTCTCCAATCTGGACCCAAGAATAATCTTCATTGCAATCCAACATATTTAAAAGAATTCCAGAGCAAATATTGTAAATAAAGAAAAGTCATAAGATGTCTTTTTTTTGTTTCCTTGTTCAAGCCATCCTTGTCCACATTTGACAAAACTACACTACCACTTATGTTAAATTTTGCTTCCTAATGTTCCTTCTACTATTAAAGATACTATTAAAGATTCCTTCATAAGAAAGGTTGCATGAGTTGTTCACGGAAACAAGCTAGAGATATCAAAGATCAAATATGGATAAGTAGAAGATAGTTGTAGGTCATGTAAAGCTTCCCAAATCTTTGGCAGTTGGAAAACCTTGGATCTCAAGATATATGCTAAGTTCATGGTTTGAAGATAGTTCTACCTAATTCATCACCCTTGCATACTCACATTCAAATGTATTTATCACCAATTCTGACCACATTTATTGAATTTTGGACATCTATACACTTTCCAGTATATGCTTAAAGCTAGAAGTTTTACAACCCAATTTGATGGAAAATAATCTAAAAATGAAATAAGCCCGAGTCAACTTTCGCGGGAGGTTGGGATGCCACCTTTGAAGATTTTATGTTAAAACAACCTATTAAAGACAGGCAATGATGTCTCAAACCCTGATTTAATTTTTAATCAAGTGAAGTTTATTATATTGTTACAAACAAGTCAATGGGACCCTTTGGGTATGGACCTATGTTACTGGATCTGCCACCCATGTGGGTAGGATCTGCAGATCCACAGTTCCAATCCAGATCCAGACCCGGATCCGTCATTGAAACGGATCCTCTAGAGAAGGAAAAGGATCCTCATCCCAAGGAACAGATCCTCTGCAAAATCAAAGAAATTAAAAAAATTTCAAATGGATCATAAAGCTTACAATGATTTTGTGACCCACTGACGCCCCCAAGAATTGATTTTTTAATGAAAAGACTTCCTAAATGATGAACTAGTGACTTGGATTCTGACTTAAATTGAAATGTTAAATTCTTAAAGTAACAGTGATATTTTCCTTATCTTTCTTTTTCTATCCTTTTACTTAAATTTTTAACATTGCCATTAATTGTTTCAGGATGTTTCAGAGTGGTTCCAACTTCCAACCTCATTGGACTTCATATCCAAAAAGAAGAATTTTAGATCCCATTCAGAATTCAACAAACTTAACAGTTTTCAGAATTTCAACTTTTTCACTAGATTCTATCATGTATGAGGGTAAGGGATTGGTATTTAATCAAGCACATCAACCTCTCTATGTACCTTGATGTTGGTGGTATGTAATGTCCTCTTTTTCCTAGGCATTGAGGACCAACCCGCTAACCTATGTGATTCCTGTGGGTTCGAGCAGGTATTGACAGTCAAGGAATCAGCTGAAGACTGATGCCATCTACAAAAGATCTAGGACATCAATATTATATCACCATTGGGTCGAAGAGGGCCACCTGCATGCATGACATTTGAGCATTATTTAATGATGCATGCACCCGATTAAGTCTCCATGCGCATGTATGCAAGTCAACTGCAAATTAGAAGTTAAACTGACCTAATTAGGTCAAAAGTTAGGGTTTTCGCAGTTGAAGGTTATAAAAGAAAGATAAAGTGAATGGAGAAGATACTTATGTGATAATTGATTTGTGGAGTCAAATTGGAGAGCTCGGCGAGCTAAGTTGGGGTTGAGTGCATGCTCAGCTAACTGGTGTATTTCGACAGTGAAAACTATCTGCCCTAGTTCATCATCAGGTTGGATCATACAAGTTCAGCACTAGTTCATCATCAGGTTACATTCAGCAGTTATTCCGGGAGGTTGATTATTCATCCAACCAAAGGGTTTCACTGTCACGCCGTGTCACCATGATCAGAGACAAAGCAAGCACATCATCCGAGCTCCCAACAGCAGCTTATTTATTTGATCTATATACTGGTATGCATTGATTTCTCCTATTTTATAGCATCTTCGTATTTTTCTAGGGCACATATTTGCATGCAACTGCATGCATGCAAAGTTCGAGGTTTGCTTTCCTATTTTATACCCATAAACAGGAAAATATCAGTTTGGAATATTACAGTGGTATCAGAGCTGGTTTTCCTGCTATCCTAAGGGGAAAAAAAAAGATCGGTTGCATCAAGATCCTCATAGCAGATTGGGCACGAAGGGGATATCGTGGAAGGAATAGAAGGTTCATTCCTATTAGTTGATCCCCATGAAGATATCCTCCCAGATTGTGTTGGAAAGTTGTGCTGTTTAGAGAGACTGGGTAGTGAGACAGGACGGGATACATCATCAGGTCTCCAAGCTCTACCATTTCCAATTCGCCCAACTCTGTTTGGAATCAATATGGGTTTTATACTCTGGCTTTAGAATGCCCTTGTTTTCTGCCTCCATTGAAAAACAAGCCGTGGTTTGAAACTGACAAACAGTGGGTATTTTCTCACTCACTTTTTCTTGTGACAAATTCAGAGAGTCCTCATTCAGATTTAGGGCATCAGCTACAGCCTCCCAATCATCCAAGCTTCCGTCCTCATCCTCACTTATAAATCCTAAGCAGCTGCTGCTGCTACTACCAGGTCTTTGTTTCCTTTGAATATTGATTTCCCTTGTTGATGCATCATGTGGACTGTTGATGGCAAAGTCGTTATCACTTCCATGTAAACAAGATCCTTCAATATCTTCTCCAGTTGATGATTTTGAACTTCTTTAATCCATTTCGGAGCACATGGTTGATTCCGCATAATGGTAGCCAACATTTCGTCACTGTGCAATAGTCATTCCATAAAAAATAACCATAGTGAAATAAGCATCTAAAAGAAGGATTCGACCAGCGACAATAGAAGCAACTGCTAGAGCAACAACAATCTTGAAATAATGGATAGCTCCACGCAAGATACCACCATGAGTAGGGTCATGAAAATGGCCAATATTTACAACCCATATTAAAACACAAATCACTTAGCGAGAAAGGCACCAAATTCATCTAGCTTTTTCTTTAGTGGTATCGATTCATCTTCTGTCCTTAACATTGCATCACGAATACTTCCCATTGTTGTGTTAGAGCCAACACCAACAACAATCGCTTTTGGCCGTCTAGTTGCGATCGGATCTACTAGATCCAGATTGAGAGCTATAAGCACCAGTTTAAGTCGCAACCAGAGTAGGTGTAAACAGGATACATACCAGCGGAGAAAGCAACGAAGCCTGATAGAACGGGGGCATAGCAAGATCCAGCGAAGGCAAAGGTTACAGAGCCCGCATCGCTCCTAGTTTGAGTTCGAGTTCACCCGGTTACAGGCGCAGATTAATCACTAACAACTTTGGTTGTACATGCAACATCAACTTCTTTTCCCACCGAACAACTCTCACCAGTTAGTATGGCTTGATCTACACGCAACTGGTTACCGAACATTTTGATTACTTGCATATCAGCCTAAACTTTGCATCCAACTCCAACTTCAACTATATCCCCTGGAACAAGATTTGATTCTAGAATAATTGATAAAAGGCCATTCCTCAAGACAATTGCAACATCAGCTTGATATGCTTTTAGTTCTTCAAGAGCCTTTTCAGCATTTGTTTTTGTAATAACTCCAACGGCTGCATTAGCTGCAAGAATCTATAATCTGCATTCAGACATTTCAGTGGTTGGAAATCGAGTTGCTTGCTGACTGTAAGGAGGGCGCAACATAGGGAACCACCATTCTCAGGATTCATTTGTACTGTGGTTACATTTGATTTACATTTTTTCTGAAATATTATATGTCCTCAGTCTTGCCAGTTGTGGGCATGCAAAAATTATAAATGAATCCAAGAGACCCATACAACATTACTCACAGGAGACAGAGGAATAGAGACAGAGAAAAGGAGTTAGAGGACATAGATTTGGGGAACAGAGAGTATCAGTTTGGAAAAGGCAAAGAAACAATGGCCGATGATGATAAAATAGCTTTCGATAGTCTCATATCAGCCATAAAAGAACTCACTAATGGGCAAAAAGAAATGATGAGCACCTTCAGGCAAATGGGCCCACCCCACATAGTCCCTTATTTCCCAACAGTGATAGGGTATCCACCAGCAGTAGTAGGGACTCGGGAGTACTTATATACCAACATGCAGAGCCATCCCCCTATACACAAGCCCTTCCGACCTACCATGCCTCAATTCTTAGATAGTCCAGCTGTAGTGCCTCTAGCACAAGCAGAACCAAAAGAACCCATGAGTGCCGATCTAAGAGAATATCGAGCTTTAGGAAAGGACTTCCATTCAGCTATGACCTTCACTGATTTCTGCCACTTTAAAAGTAAGAGCAAACCCAAAGCTTACAATAGGCCATTTACCCAGAACTATGAGTTACAGCGCACTGTAGGGAAACTGACTATCCCTACCTTTGAGGGCCCTCGGGGTGGCCCAGCCAAGAATTGGGTACAAAAGTTGGACACATACTTCCAGCTCAACCCCATGATTGAGACAAATGCCATTAAATTGGCTACCTTGCATTTGGACGAAGAAGCACATGAGTGGTGGTATCACGAGTTAGTGACACTGGGTCACAACACCATCACATCGTACCCAGATTTTACACAGAGGCTCATTGAGCAGTTGATCGAAAGGATCCTGAGGTACACTTTAGAGAGCTGGCACAGCTCAAGCAGACAGGTAGTGCAGATGCATTTATTTCAGAGTTTCAGAGGATAGCAGTCATGGTGACAGATATATCAGAGAGCAGGTTGATTATGTTGTTCACTAAGGCTCTCACTGAACCCTTACGGGGATGGGTCAAGTTTTATAGGCCCACCACCCTAGCAGATGCCATCAGACGAACTAGAGATTTGCAGGATGCAGTACCCAAGGTTAGGCTTCCTCCCAAAACCAATTCCCCTATTGAAAATGAAGAGAGGAAACCCGTCTAGAAAGAATGGCCCAAAAAAGAATGGATGGACAATAATACCCGACAGGACCTTAGAAGAAAAAAGTTATGTTTCACTTGCCAGGAACCATGGGTACCAGGTCACAGATGTTCAGGGAAGGGAAAGGCTTACTACATAGAGGCCTATTCTGACAATGGGGAGGATGATGATTATCCGGATCAGGAGCAGAGAGAGACACCAGAGACAGTTAGGGAGTTGCCGCCCTCAGGAGGTACCATTGCTACCATGACAGGGGTTCCTAGATTCCACACTCTCCGAATCAAAGGTACCGTACAAGGCCACAGAGTGGGAGTGCTGATAGATGGTGGGGCATCCCACAACTTTATTGATGCTGCATGGGTTAAAAGGAGAGACATTCAGACTGAGAGTTTTGATGGATTTTCAGTAGCTGCAGCAAGTCACACCATGGAGTGTAGTCAGAGGATTCCTCAATTAACAGTAACACTTGGGAATTATACAGTGATGGAGACATTCTATGTGGTTGATGTACCTGACATGAAGGTGGTATTAGGAGTTCAGTGGATGTATTCCCTAGGGAAGTATTCCACAAACTACCAGACCATGGAGATGGAGTTCACAGGAGCAGAGGGATAGAAGGTAGTATTGAGAGGGATGAATACCTACCCTCCCACGCCAGTGACATCACACAAGATGGAGGCAGTACTCTAACAAGGGGATATTGAGGGAGCAGCAGAGTGTTTTGTCACCTTCAAGAAACCACCAGATAAGGCCACACAATGTCCAACAGGTCGACCTCCAGATAGGAGATTTGAGAGTTGCCCCCCCCTTGATGATGAGGGGCAATTGATTCTGATTCTGGAGCGCATCCTAGAGGTGCGAGAGCGGAAACTGCGGAACAAAATCATCAGAGACTACTTGGTTCAATGGAAAGATCTGCCTATAGAGGAGGCCACTTGGGAGACAGAACAGGTATTACAGCACCCAGCTTTACAGTTGCTTGAGGACAAGCAAATTCGAGCGGGGAGGACTGTAATGTCCTCTTTTGCCTAGGCATTGAGGACCAACCCGCTAACCTATGTGATTCCTGTGGGTTCGAGCGGGTACTGACAGTCAGGGAATCAACTGAAGACTAATGCCATCTACAGAAGATCTAGGGCATCAATATTATATCACCATTAGGTCGAAGAGGGCCACCAGAGCCAAAGGCCACCTGCATGCATGACATTTGAGCATTATTTAATGATGCATGCACCCGATTAAGTCTCCATGCACATGCATGCAAGTCAACTGCAAATTAGAAGTTAAATTGACCTAATTAGGTCAAAAGTTAGGATTTTTGCAGTTGAAGATTATAAAAGAAAGATAAAGTGAATGGAGAAGATACTTATGTGATAATTGATTTGTGGAGTCGAATTGGAGAGCTCGCCGAGCTAAGTTGGGGTTGAGCGCATGCTCAGCGAACTAGTGTATTTCGGCAGTGAAAACTATCTTCCCTAGTTCATCATCAGGTTGGATCATATAGGTTCAGCACTAGTTCATCATCAGGTTACATTCAACAGTTATTCCGAGAGGTTGATTATTCATCAAGCCAAAGGGTTTCACCGTCACGCCGTGTCATCGTGATCAGAGACAAAGCTAGCACATCATCCGGGCTCCCAGCAGCGGCTTATTTATTTGATCTATATACTAGTATGTACATGCATTGATTTCTCCTATTTTATAGCATCTCCGTATTTTTCTAGGGCACATATTTGCATGCAACTGCATGCATGCAAAGTTCGGGGTTTGCTTTCCTATTTTATACCCATAAACAGGAAAATATTAGTTTGGAATATTACATGGTATTGATTGGTGAACTCCTCCGTTATGACCTTAACAAAAATGTACTCTAGTCAAGCAAAATCACTTATTAAGAATGGGAAAAAAATCTAATTCTACCTAATTTTAACGCTTGGATTATGAAGTTTCATCAAAATTGTAGGGTCACGGGCGATGACTAAGGTCCTAGGAGAATCAACTTCGAGATTTGAGGTAGAGGCAAGGGCTAGAGCCTAGAGGAGGGGGGCACAAAATGTTGTTGATGAATAGGATCCCAATATATGCAATGATTTTGATGATTGATCATGTTGATCTTGTAGCCTTGTGGGCATAGCACGTTGTTTTTTGGACTATATAGGCCATTTAAAGCCTTGTTGATTATGTATTTTGATTCAGAAATGTATTCCACTTGGTGCCATTTTGATATACTTACATGGCATATACATGAGTAGACTTCGCATATTTTGTCGCTAATGGTTTGGAATCGTAAAAAATAATTTGTTCCCACTGAATTTTGAATATTCTATGTATTTTAAAAAAAGCGAGTCATTAAATTCAAACCGATGCAAGACATGGCCAAGTCCAAGTCCGAGTCCACGTTGATCCTTGGCCGATTCTGAGTCCTGGTTTTAAAACTTTGAGTTGAATACCTAAAGACAAAAACTCTAAATCCCATACTTGCTCAAGGTCTGATCCATCCTTGTGTCAAGATCTGCTCTCGAACTCTAATCTATCAAGGTCTGCTCTCAAGGTTTTCATTCGATCTATCTTTATGGTCAAGGTTTGTTGTCAAGGGATGATCTATCCTTATGTGCTATGTTGTTTCTCACTTCACCCAAACTGTTATTTAGTCCTGCCATAGCCTTCAAGAAAACCACATTATTCAATGCTAATATGGGCATGTGGATGTGGCTCACAAAAACATTGTTATGGCCTCCTTTATGTTCAAGCTGAGATGATCTTCAAAATTATCAACATCAATCATGATTATAACTTATCAAATTATCAGTTATGGTACATGAATGCCTAATAGTAATATGCATGAAAACTCTCTTTTTGGCAATAACTTATAGTTCTACTCTTGTGTTTCGTGAATAGTTTTAATTATTCACTCAGTTTTTTTTTTAATTATAAAATTATTTTTATATATTTTTGGACTTGTCGTTTCCTCGTTGTATCTGGATCCTGGGTTTTCAAAAATCTAGCGAATCCATATTCGGATCTGGATCCGAATCCGAATCCGTATCCTGGTAACATAGATTTCAAGTAATGATTCAATTGAATTTTGGCAAACTGCTGAATCAACTAGCATGAATTGTTGAACAACTTGCATGAACTTTGAATTGAATAGTTTAAACCTTGGAGCAACTAGTCCACATTCTGAATCAACTAACCCAACTTCTAGTTGTATTTCTTCTATTGAATCGACTACAAGTCAAATACATAATGATACATGTTGTAGTGAGAATAATGAATTGACTGACAGCATGGTTGAGACTATTCATGACAGATGTGTTGTAAAGACACCTTCTATAAATAAATATTTGTTATCCTATGTGGGTAACAAAGACCATTGAAACCATTGGCACAGATGTAAGCGATGCTTATGATTCAAAGAAGACTCACAACCAAAAACAAAATTTCAATGTTGCACTCATGGCAAGTGTGCTAGTTATATGATCCTGAGACAGTGAGACATATTCAGATGCACAAAATGCACATGACAGGAAAAAATGGAAGAACAGAATGATTGAGGAATACAGTTCCTTATTGAAAAATTAGACTTGGGAATTGATTTCTTGTCCACAAGGGAGGAATGTGGTGAAATGCAAAAGGGTCAATTAGACCAAATTCACCCCAAAGAGTGTTGCTGAGAGACATAAAGCTTGTCTGCTAGCAATGGGTTTTTCTCGGCAGGGAGGTATTGACTACACTAAGACTTTTTCTCCTATAGCCAAGTTTAACTATGTTTAGTTTTTGTTGAGTTGAGGCCACACCTTTGTGGTCAGGAAGGAGAAAACAAGTCTCATTCAGCACTATGATATACCTTAATTCTTCTTTGATCTAGTTGAGTCTTGTCTTACTACATTTATGATTCTCAAGTGGTGTGAATTGGAGTATTTGCTTGTGATCCATGGTAAGTGGTTTTCTGTTCCTGCAAGTTTTGGTTGGGAGGTATATCAAATGGATGTAAAGAGTTCCCTCTTGCACGGGGATCTTACTTAAGAGATCTATATGGATCAGTCACCTAGATTGTGCAAGACAAGAATCTTGTATGCAAACTAAATAGTTCTTGTACGGCTTGAGACAGGCACCTTGGGCATGGTACAAAAAGATTGATAGCTTCCTTCTTTGACTAGGTTTCAAGCACTATGAATCAGATCACAGTATTTATGTGCTACATATGAATGATGTAGGTTCTCTTAATTGTGTTATATGTGGATGACTTGATCATTGCTGGAAATATGGTGACTCCATTTTTATCTAGTCATTGAAAGATGCATTTGAAATGACCAACTTACATTTGTTGCATTTCTTTATTGGCATCCAAATCAGGCAATTGGATGATGGTCTCTTCATTTTTCAGCCAAAGTATGCATTGGATATCTTCAAGAGATTTAATTTGGAAGATTGTAAGCCCTATTCTACTCATGTCAGTCAAGAGTGAAATTAAGGAATGTGATTCTCCAAAGGTTGATGTTATTATGTACATGCAACTTGTTGCGAGTCTCATTTATTTCACTCATAGCCAACATTATATTCCCTTTCTTGTTAGTTTGGTCTCCAAGTTCATGCAGGATCCAAAGGAGAGCCATATGAAGGCTGCAGAGAGGATTGTTTCATATATCAAAGGATCATAGCAGCTTGGCATTCAGTGTTTCAAAACACATTTGAATCCTTTGGTGGGATATACTAATTTTGATGGGGTAAGTGATGGAGATTCAAGATGACCAGAAATTGACTTTTGGTATGTGTTTCATCTTGGATTTTGTGTGATTGTGTGGTCATGTAAGAAGCAATACTTTATCTCATTATAGACCACTAAAGATGAATACAAAAGATTTGTGAATGGAATCGAGGCTGTATGGACTCACAACCTCATGGGTGAGCTAGGATTTCCTCACAAGAAATCCACTGTAGTTTATTGTGACAATCAAGGTGTAATGCAGGTGGCTCATAACCTTCTTGCACATAGCAAGAAGAAACTTGTTGAGCTTCATGCCCATTACCTTAGGTAGGTGGTACAAGAGGATGTGGTCTCTTGCTTATTATACAACAAATGATCAGATTACTTATATTTTTACTAAGCCATTAACAAAGGCAAAGTTTGCTAAAATTTGGTCGATGCTTGGGCTTCAAGAATTTGTCATTACATGGGGGATTTATGCAGATGCCACCTAATCCCCCAAGTTTTATTTAAAGGGGGATGTTAGAATTTGTAAATCCAACTTCAAGTGTATGGGTAGTTTAACCAACTCAATTGTCTCGACCAAGTCGATTGAGACCAATTTGACGTAGATCGACTAGTTTACTAGCCCACCGGGTCCAACTAGTGCACGATCCGAGGTTCAACTAACCTAAGGGGATTGCCTTGAGTGATCAAGTTTGACCAGATCAACCCTGATCTATGGGAGATTGGTTAGATGCTCATTTATCACTCAATTGTCTCGACCAAGTCGATTGAGACCAAGTCGACGTAGATCAACTAGTTTACTAACCCACTGGGTCCAACTAGTGCACGATCCGAGGTTCAACTAACCTAAGGGAATTTCCTTGAGTGATCAATTTTGACAGGATCAACCCTGATCTATGGGAGATTGGTTAGATGCTCATATATAGATAAATAAGCTCATATAGTGAGCAATATGATGAATTTTGATGAACATTGTATGTATATTTTGTGCTTTAGTGCTATAACGATGTATTTAGACACCACTAACTTTTAGCTTTGTATATGTTTGTTTACTTCTACGATGCACCTAGTTTCCAATATTATAGCGGCACAAATGAGAGCCAAATTAACATGTATAGAAAGGTTGTAGATTCTTTGAAGCTAGGTACTAAGTTAGGTGCATTGGCTTTACTTGACTTTGTTGGGAGAGGGAACAAATTATAGCATATTCTAGCCTATTGATAGTTTCACATGTAACCATTTTGTTTTCCCAATGTAATACAAGATGCATGTTTTTTAAAAGGACATACTAATGGGTGAGGCCTTGTTGAGTGGAGTTAAGAAAAGGAATATGTTTGATGGAATAACTTCAAGCATAAAAAGAATGAAAAGAGGTTTGATGACATAGTGGAGGTGAATCAAGGGGATCTTGACATAGCGGAGGTGAATCAAGGGGATCTCTAAGCATAGTTAGCTTTATGGCAATATAAGCCAATTCTTACATAGATACATTATTGCTCCCTAAATTCCCTTTGTGTGATTGAATACTCATTATGAAAGAGGGGTATAGATATTGAAACCAGTAATGATGAGGCCTTCTAGCATTTAATAGGATTAATAAGTGATTTAAAAAGGAGGATCTTATTAAAGTATGGATTAAGTATAATTGGTGGATTCCAACTATTTTGTTGTTAAGCTATCAACAACCTCACAGTAGGCTCCAATGGCCAACAATAGAAGGCTTGAACATACAAAATGGCATGAATCCAAAACTAACAAATCTACAAAAGTACCCCTAACATTCTGTAAATTACCCTATGAGAATGGCTACTTTCTAATGGGTTAAAGGCAAGGGAATTGGTGTTATATTAAATTACAAGACATGGTTTTACCTTGATTTTGGATGAGGGGGGCGATCCTTTTTAAAGTTTGGTTTTACTCTTTCAAGAGAAAACCCAACTTCAAAAAAGTCCTACACTAGGGAAAAAGTTTTATTATTGACTAACCCTACCTTCTAAGGTGTGACCTTACAACCTACAAGCTCAACATGTGGAAACCTTGCTTAGTTGAATCAACCCTTATTTTCAACTTTCTTCATGCATTTTTTCTTATATTAACTCTCCAAGGAGGACTATTCTTGACTAAAAGTTATCATTACTCGAAACTTTTAATGCTTGCTTTACTATCTCGAGTTGTTTAATAGGTTTAGATTTATCTTGTTTTAATCAAAATGTGCTTTTAGGTGGATTAAAACGGGGAAAAAACTAGGGATATGTGCTTGAGAAGGTGTTACCCCTCATATAGCATGAGGACTTGTTTCATTGAAGACCCTTCCCAAGCAAGTTGCTATTGGACAATGTTGGCTTGTAGGCCAATATTGTTGTTATTTTGGAGGCATATTTGTCCATGGGTCATTACCTCTTGGCATCTTTATATAATTTTTTAGGATTGTTACGGTGTCTATTTTTGTATTGAGTGTTGTATTTGAGGTGTCATAGTTTACATGGCTCTTATGGAGGTCTCATTCACATAGATCCATGCATGTACACAAATTTGGAGGCATTTCAATGGATTTGTAACGCTAGATTGATGAAGCACATGAGGGTTTAGGTACCTTTAACCACCATTCATGCATACACATGAGGAGTGTTAGGTAGTTAGAGGATTATTTGGAGCCACGATCATGTTCACATATGCCCTAGCTTGTTTCTTGTGGGGAGTACTCCCTCTTATGGCCTTATGGAGGGTTAATTTGACATTTGATGGTATTCACACTCAGTTTTGCACATTGTTCTAGAGAGCCCTCCTTCTTGACCCATGGTTTTGAGATTGTCAATGGTTATGGACACATGGTTTCACCTTATGGCCCATGGCTTTGACTAATATATACTTATTTTAGAGAGCACCCTTCATTCATGGTGTTCATGGTTGATTTGACCACATGCATGGGATTTTTTATGCTCTTTGAGGGTAGAACTCCATATTCATGGCACACTTTCCTGGAGTGCATTGCCTTGGGATCTTCTTGGAGATTATTATATTGCTTGGAAAACAGATCTATACTTATTGCACATGATTTAAGGTCATTTACTCCTAAGGAGATTATTCATTATTGTAACAACCTTTTCACCTAGTTGGCATGCCTTCACATGAGATACACCTTTCATGGAGGTAGTTAAGGCATTGGAGAGAACGCCCTAACTTCCTTATTTTGAGTAGGTAGTTTGGCCATATTGATGATGGACCACTTGTTTTAATGGAGCGCCCTACTACTGCATACTTCCCTAAAGCATCTAGCTTTCCAACCACTAGCTTTGTTGACCATATCTTGAGGCTATCACTTAGATGGAGGAGCATCCTATCTCTTGGGGCTATATTTAGCATCAAGATGACTTTGGTGATTATTGACTCCACATTTAGAGGGAATGTTTCCTTGGAAACCTCACCATTGAATGGAACGTTTTGATTGAGGAGGAGACATGGCACATCATTATTTCAGCGCTCATACTTCATTTTTTTGTGAGGTGTTTTGGTGAACTGCATTTGCAGTATTTTGATGGTATTCACACTCAGTTTTGCAGATTGTTCTAGAGAGCCCTCCTTCTTGACCCATGGTTTTGAGATTGTCAATGGTTATGGAGACATGGTTTCACCTTATGGCCCATGGGTTTGACTAATATAGACTTATTTTAGAGAGCACCCTTCATTCATGGTGTTCATGGTTGATTTGACCACATGGATGGGATTTTTTATGCTCTTTGAGGGTAGAACTCCATATTCATGGCACACTTTCCTGGAGTGCATTGCCTTGGGATCTTCTTGGAGATTATTATATTGCTTGGAAAATGGATCTATACTTACTGCACATGATTCAAGGTCATTTACTCCTAAGGAGATTATTCATTATTGTAACAACCTTTTCACCTAGTTGGCATGCCTTCACACGAGATACACCTTTCATGGAGGTAGTTAACGCATTGGAGAGAATGCCCTAACTTTCTTATTTTGAGTAGGTAGTTTGGCCATATTGATGATGGACCACTTGTTTTAATGGAGTGCCCCACTATTGCATACTTCCCTAAAGCATCTAGCTTTCCAACTACTAGCTTTGTTGACCATATCTTGAGGCTATCACTTAGATGGAGGAGCACCCTATCTCTTGGGGCTATATTTAGCATCAAGATGACTTTGGTGATTATTGACTCCACATTTAGAGGGAATGTTTCCTTGGGAACCTCACCATTGAATGGAACGTTTTGATTGAGGAGGAGACATGGCACATCATTATTTCAGCTCTCATACTTCATTATTTTGTGAGGTGTTTTGGTGAGCCGCATTTGCAGTATTATTAATGTTTTCCTACATGGATCTAGTGGACATTATTATTATTTTATTCATGAGGGTTTAGGGTTTGTCTATTTTTTTAAAGAGAACCCCCCTCATTGTAATGCTTGTTGGAGAATTTGAAAGAGAACTCTATTGTTTGGCTTGTTCTTGTTTAGTTTATGAAGGTTATGAGAAGCTAAGGGTTTTCTATACATATGTGGATGTTCATCTACATCATTCTTGCATATTTAATGTGCTGGAAACTGTTCTAAATGCTGCTGTGATGAGGACTTCTTCTTAGGGCAGATTTGTCATTGAAGGAAAACATTGGATAAGATGCAATCTATTCAATCTTTTAGCTGTCTTTACTTTCAGATTTAATCATTCGTGTTATGTTATTTCACTGAAAGGCTGCACGACGTTTTGCATCTTGAAGTAGGATAGCTCCTTATTATCATATAGCTTGTGCACAAGTAGAGAACCTTTGTAAGGGCCTACACTATGTAATTTCCAGCAATCTGATTTAGCATCCATAGGTAATCTTCTGCATGTTAAAAAAACACTTTACCACCATTTGTTCATATATTTTCAGCCCTCTTTGTGACCCTTAAACTCTGTAATCCCAAGTGGAATATTGGCACTAGTGACCCTCCTCCAACCATCATAAAAAATAAACTTCATAAACCATTTCAATTTCGGTTTTTTACTAAATCTCATTCTCCATTTAATGTTGAGCATTCCTTGCATAGCTTTAGTAATTATAACCCTCAGGATACACCCTTATACAGGAGGATAGCCAGTCTAAAGTGAGAAGGGGTGTTGTGGTGACAATGATAGCCCCCTTGAGTTACTTTTAGGGTTGCATCTGCCATTGGGACTTTGTGGATCAAGTGCAAATTTGATCGGTAACAAAAGGGATCCAAAACAAAAGCAAAAGCTTCTCACTCATTAAGAATAATGATCCCCAAACTACAAGGAAAGTTATTATAACCTAGCTAAGAGCACCAATATACCCACAGAATACCAGTAAATTAACCTTCAACTAGGATTGTATCTCAAGCTATACTTTGTGTGTTTATCATGTAGGTTATAATGTTGCTAAAGCGAGTGATTATGGGTAACATAAGAGGAGTTGGCTAATCTCTAGACCATTTGCACTTTTTCAGGTAAGTTTGGTCGGAATCCGGCAACACGATTTGTTGTTGAAAATGCGATTTCCAGCAGAAATGGATTCAGGATCCTCGATTAACCTTGGGGCATCCAGTTTATGCAATTTCAATCACTGAAAACTACTCTTTAAACAATTTTCGCCAGATTTCAGCCAGAAAACTCGCCGAATTTTAGGTGCAAATGGTCTGGAGCTTAGCTTACCCCAACATAAGATGGTATATGACAAAGTAATCGCTTTTTGTTTAGCTTGAATGTTTCCACAGTGATTCAACATTGTGCTTGATCTTCTGGATTAAATTGTGTTAAAGTTGAGAACGATCAACATGTTTCAGGTGGACCCTCCACCCATCTTCGGGATCCAGTAGAAGCTTGAAAGATGAAGAATGGTTCAAGATGTTGCAAGGACAAGAATAAATAAGAAAAAATGTAGCCGTTACAAAAATATGTAGCCATTACAAAAATAAAAAATATAGTCGTTACAGAAATAAAAATATAAAAATAAAATAAATATAGCCATTAGAAAAGAATAAAAAAATAGCTGTTAGAGAATAAAAATAAAAATAAAAATAAAAGACCAATTAGGGGAGAACAATTGACTTTTTGAAATGTTTGAAGATTTGAATTAACGTGAGATTTTAATTTATTTAATTTACTTTTATTTTTTATTTTTGTTTCTAGTTTTATTTTTATTGTTTGAATTCTAATGTTTTAGTAAACAAATTAAATAATAGGAAATATTTAAGGATATAAAAGGGATTAAAATTTTAGGACCAAGAAAACTTTTATACCTTGGATATAGATAGGATTGATGTTTGCAAAGAGAGTTAAATAATTAATATTATATTTATATTAAAAGGAGGAGGTGTCATTATAAATTGGAAAAAAAGGGGGTTAACCAATTGGAAATTTAATTAAATCAAAGAATGAAGAAAATGAAAAATTAAATTAAATTAAAGAATGAAGGAATTGAAAAGAATAAGGAGTGAATGAGAAAGAGAAAGAAAGAGAAAGAGAAAGAAAGAAAGAAAGGTTTAAATATGGGGAAGTTATTAGAAGAATGACAAGAAATGAGACTTTAAGTAGGGGATACAAATGACCAAATGGTAAGAGAAATGTTTGATTAAGAAGTGGAGATTAAAAGAAAAGTGAAAAAATTGATTGTTTGCCTCAATATCTCATGGATGTCAACAGCTACATATGCAAGAAATCGCCAAGTGAAGATGATTGGTCCTGGTGCCAGTATTGACTAGCAAATACAAACAAACGTTGGCTTAGCTGTAAAATTGACTTACTACAGTTTGATAATAAATAATAATTTAAAACATAGAAGAAGAAAAATTAGGGGTAGCATAAAGCTATAGAAGGTGAGGAAGGTGCCACTCTCATGGATATGATAGATGGACTCCAGAAGCATAATAGAAATGGTTCCATGTTGGCAAGCCCCATAAGAGGTGGAATAATAAAGTTGCGGATCAATTGCATCTAGGACAAGGAAGTAATATGCCCCCTCAATTCCTAGTTTCATTCATTCAGAATTTCTATTGCCAAATATGAGCAATTATTGCACATTGAGTCCTTCGGTTGCATTGACGAGTCCTCCTTTATCTTTAGGCTGTACTTATAAGGGTTTAGTTAGGTTGTACAAGTGAATATATAAGGAATAAAGGTTGTTATCATATATTTACTATGATGGTGTGCTTTTGTAAGAGCAATTATAAAAGGACATGTGACCTCAATTATTGCGGTAGGGATTTGTGTTTTTTAGGACTCTGGTCTTTCCCATTTATGGATTATGGCATTGTATTTATTGCAAATTCATGAACTATGGCCTAAAAGTACAAATTGTGCCCCTCTGCTATGAGAAATTTCAAGCTTACAGCTTGTACAACAGAGTATGTACTTGCAATAAAGAATTACAGTTATCATGAATTTCAGACTAACAATACAATTGTACAAACCTGTGATTGATCTGATCACAAATGGATCCAAAAACAAACACGAATGGTTATAAAATCTTGGTACCTAGAAGCAGTTGAGAATTAATGAGGGTTGAAAGAAATTAAAAAAATATATATAAAAAGACAATGCAAGGCATTATGAAATTAAATGAAAGAAAAATGAAATGAATGAGAAAAGGACGAAATAGGAGAAATGATATTGGGAAATGCAAAATGAAAGGACAAAAACAATTGGGCTTCCCTTCACCCCAGCACTTCCTATATCCTTCAGCAATTCAACACACAAAGGGTCTTTTGGGGAAAAAGAAGAGGAGGCAAAAGAAGATAATCCTGGCTATGTAAGTTGTTGAATGGCCCAGAGAGCCATGAACCTGCATTGTTACTCTGTAATTGTCAAAAATATAGACTGTGCAACCATTCGAAGCTAGTTTTTCCATCTGGGTTTCTTAGGTAAAATATCTGTGTTTCATGGTGTGTTTTAATTGCTGTGTCTACTATCCATCTTACTGTTTGTGCATTTTGACAATTCTATGTAACATTATCAAATCACTATTATAATGAATTAGTTGGTCATTTTAATTCATTCTCAGTCTGAATCAGTTTTGTTAGAAGCTGCCTGGTTTTCTAGCAAACTCATGTGGGTTACTTGGATGTAATATTGAATCCCATTAGTCACAAAGTTTGCCATCAGTGAATCAATCCCTGACGCCCTCAAATCAATGGCTCTGTTTGCTAAGTTAACTAATTCATAGCTTCTCACCATGTAATTCACAAATGTATCAGCAATGTACTATGTGTGATAGTTAATTCCTGCTTGAATTATATTCCTATGAATTGCTTGGTTAATTATAACAACTATTGATTCTCCTCAACAAAAACCACGGCTGTAATCATAGAGTTGTTATTGTATTTGCCTTTCCTCAACTGATTGCTAATCTTATTTCCTTGTATTTAGCACTTATTCCTTCTATCAGACTATTGGCATTGGTTATGAGCAACGTACAGTATAATTCAATAATTCTTTCAACTCCCTCACTTCCCTAAATATCATTGTTGGAAACCTTATACTTAGGGTTAGGAATATTTTGTTTAGTTACTATTATTATTCACATGAACAGTCACATGTGAATATGAACAGTCATGAACAGTCAAAGACACCTCTTGGGAATCTGAAACCAAGTGTCACATCACTTGTATTTATATGTACATCATTCTAATGAAAATGCATTCACACTTGTTCATATATGGCTGATTCCAACAATGGTATCAGAGCGAGGTTGCAGATAAATGAGTGTGCCTGGGTACAAGAACTGGGTGTTAAGACAGAGGAGACTGGTTAGTAGATCCGTGTGTCTTGAATCTATAGCGCTTCTTGTTGACAGCGGTGTGAGCCACTGAAGACCACCGCCATGTTCTCAGAGGCGAGCCTCTCTAAAGGGTCAATTCTTCTGCATGGTATTGTCCTCCATGTTCTGGAACATTGCCAAGTTCCACCTCGGCGTGTTATCGGCATCGCCTCCCTTGTTTTGCTATTGGAATATAGTTTTGTTGTCATATGGTATCTGAATATCTAAATGTTGTGATGTTGTTTAGTTGTATCCTAGAGTACAGTTTTTGCTGTCATGTGGTTTTCGCATTTTCAAAACCCTAATCTTTGGGTTTTGCATCGTTTTCCCTCACTCTTTTTGCATCTAACCTATCTGGTTGTGCATTTAACCACGTCAGTGCACCGCCTCATGTCACTACATTCTGCGATCATGTTGAGTCTAAGACACTAAACTTGCTGCCTTTCTGTCATCCTGCACATCAATTTTCAAACTTTGAATATTAGGCTGGTACATTGGGGGCAGTTGGTCATATTTTTGTGCCCCAAAAGAACACTAAAGTTGGACACGAATTTTATAATGCTTTTCTATTGAGAATCTTGCTTCTTTCATTGAAATTGGACTGGTAAGTGGAACATCTGAGACAACAGAACAACCTGGAGAGAAAGAAGCATCAAAATCTTATCCACAGATAGTAGGGGAAATTGCAACGGGATCAACTAATCTTGAAGGCTGACATGCATACACAGATGACATTTTGTGCACTGTACCAGATGTTTCTACCGCAGAATCAAATATTTTGACAAGATTTGTGCAGTTTTTGTAATTGTTAACATAATAGTCATTTCTTATTTTGGCATTCCCACTCTTTGGAAAATCCTTACTCTAGTAAGATGATGCAGAAACTGCTACCTCAGCAAAAGGACAAGTTGTGGGTCTAAGCATCTTATCTGGTGTCAGCAATGCATTATAGTCTTAGTGTCGGATGGAACAGAAGTTTTGAACAAGCCTTCTAACTTACTCACAAGTTTCCACGTATTTGCAGTTTGATTCATGCCTAGGATTCCATATATAGGTTGCATTGTGGCTCTGTTCACATTCCCTAAACCTAAGAGATTAGCACCACTAGAATGTGATTCTAAATTGCAACCAGATAATTGTTCCATAATTGGTACAAGAACAGGTTGTTTAATACATCTCTCACCCACTCTTTACGACTATATGGATGAACAAAAAGCAAGCCAATCATGAAGCTCTATAAATACTTTGCAATTTTGGCCCACATGTTCCCATATATTTCCTGAGCACGAATGAGAGCTAGCTCAATCTTGGCGCTCGATAGGCGTTGAAAAGCCCATCCGTTTTCCAAAGATTGTAGCTAAGCAAATCAATATAGTGCACACACAAGCATAACCAACCTTGGCAGTCCAATAATGTCATCATAATAGCCCTGAGAACACTGAAGCATCATTCATTTTATTCACAGTGCAGAAGTTTATCTCAGCCAAATAAGATTTGCAAAGTTATGACATTATTTTATTGGCATCATAAAGCTAGTCAATGTTGAATTTTAGCATGTGCATATATTCTTTAAATTTTGCAGACTGTAAGATAGATAACAATAGGACAAGTGCAGTAGATAATCAAGCATCAACACAAATGAACACCAGATGTTTTCACGGGGAAACCTTTAAAGGACAAAAACACCAAAAGCATTAGTAATTCATCCCTTAAATGAGATGACTGACTTTGTAGCAGTAATAAAAGTATCTCAGAATTCTGAGATGAATATTTTCATAAATTTGTCAAACCCTAGCAGGCTTGAACAACATTTTCAAACCCTAGCAGACTTGACCAAAACCTGCCACGTGGAGGATGAAGAGCAACTGTCCAGAAAACTTCTTCTGCTGCCCGAAATTTCTCTCTGCTGCCCTAGCCTGTTGCCCTTCTGCCCGCGTTTCTCTTTCTGCTGACCGAGCTGCCCAAAAATGTCTGCTATTGCCTGTGCCCAGTTTTAGGGCTGCCTGAATCTTCTCATGGGATGCCCGGACCTGCTATAGGCTGCCCAGACCTGTTATGGGCTTCTCGGATCTACTGTGGGCTGCCCGGATCTGCTATGCAGCTGCCCGAGCCTTCCTTTCCTGCTGCCCGTGAATGGTGTGGCCTGTTTAGGGCTGCCCAAGTGTGTGAGCAGGATGCCCTAGATCTGGAGTAGCAGCAAGTGTTGGCAGCCCTCTTTTTGCTGCTGCTAGTGAAGATGGAGACTCTAGCTAGCAAAACCGCCAAGCTAAGGAAGATGCCAAGGAGCAGACTTGTACACGGTTTCTTCTTTCAGCAGTCACGAAGGAGGAAGCAATCTAAGCATAATAAAGTGAGTGTGTAAAAAAGCTTTGCAAGTGAACTTCATATATAGTCTTTCAAGCACTTGAAGTGGCCCCCCATAGTTAGAAATTGAATAATAGGGTTTTATTCTTTTCCAAGTTTACCCTTTGACTTTAACCTTTTGTGGCACCATAGGCCTTCTTGTATTTTTACTTTGACTTCTTGTGGTACAATAAGTCTTTTTGTATTTTGACTTTAGCCTCTTGGTCTTTCTCATGGACCAAGGCTTAGGGTAAAAAGGTCCTTCAAGTGTTTTGTGATCAAAGCAAGTGGTCATAAGGGTCCTTCATGCCCACTCAAAGTACATCATCATAAATAGGGAGAATTACTAATGCTTTTAACTTGAACTCCTGTGCCACCAAGATCGGGTACTAGGTGTCTTAACCAGGGGTAGCTAATCACTAGAGAAGGTCACATAGCCCATAGATCAAGGATAGGAGTGCATCACATGCCCAGACCCGGTCTAGGACTTATAGTGATAACCTGGTAACTGACCAGGTGCCTCAGCCCTAGGCCGCATCAATTGACTCAATGTCAAATACTTGGTAACTGACCAAGCACCTCCATTCTCCCGGAGAATGGCCCTCAACCCTAGATTGAGTCCCCTAGTCCTAGACTGGTTCAATTTCCTAGTAACTGACCATGTGCCTCCATTCAAAGAATGGCCCCTCAGCCCTAGGTTGAGTCCCCCAGTCCTAGACTAGTTCAAATTCTTGGTAACTGACCAGGTGCCTCCATTCAAAGAATGGCCACTTAGCTCTAGGTTGAGTCCCCCGGTCCTAGACTGGTTCAAATTCCTGGTAACTGACTAGGTGCCTCCAGACAAAGAATGGCCACTCAGCTTTAAGTTGAGTCTCCCAGTCCTAAACTGGTTCAAATTCCTTGTAACTGACCAGGTGCCTCCATTCTCCAAGAGAATGGCTCTCGATGTTGCTTACAAGAAATCAACACTCCCTCACAATGAGAGAGGTATTCTTTGCCATGCCAAACTTGTCACGAAAGTACACAAACTTTGTTGTTGTTAGAGGCTTGGTCAAAATATCTGCAATTTGTTCATCTGTACAGGATGTATTGCAGCTTCAAAGTGCCTCTCTATACTAGGTCTCTAATGAAATGATACTTCATTTCAATGTGTTTCGATCTATTGTGAAACACCGGATTTTCCGAAAGCTTAATGCAACTCTGATTATCACAATGAATAATTGTTGAGTCAAGCTTTCCACCGAACAGATCAGAAAGAAGTTTCCTAATCCAAACCGCTTCCTTGCAAGCATCACTAGCAGCAATATACTCAGCTTTAGCTATACTCTGAGCTATGGAACCCTGTTTCCTGCTAGACCAAGAGATCATTGTCGATCCCATACTGAAACAGTACCCTGAAGTGCTTTTCCGGTTTACCGTATTACCAACCCAATCGAAGTCAGCATATCCAACTAACATTACTCCACTGTTGGAAGTATACCTGAGCCCATAAGTGATAGTAGTGGCACATATTTGAGTACATGTTTAGCAGATATCCAGTGTATATGCTATGGAACGGACATGAACTAACTCAGTGCATTTACTGTGTAACAGATATCTGGTCTCATGTGTACGAGATACATCTGAGACCCAATGAGTTGTCGATACGGAGTAGAGTCCACATCCTGTGAACTGGTGGCTGAGTCACGTAACTTGTTCAAGTTTGTTGTCATGGGCACGCTCATGGACTTGCAGTCCTGAATCCCAAATCTCTGCAAGATATCAACTGCATACTTCCCTTGTGTTAGGAAGATCTCGCCTTGCTTTTTCCAGACCTCTAAGCCAAGAAAATAATGCATCAAACCAAGATCCTTCATTTCAAATTCAGAGGTGAGCTCCCTCTTACACCGAGATATCAGTTGTTCCTCTCCAGTAAGGAACAAGTCATCCACATACAAGACTAGGAACAAGATATGGTTATGAACAACCTTAAAGTACAGATTGGAGTCCGCAGTACTTTTGGAGAACCTCAAGCTGTGAAGATAGCCATCAATCCTCGCATACCAGACTCTCGAGGCCTATTTGAGCCCATACAAGTCTTTCTTTAGTTTACACACATGAGACTTGTCCCCATGAGTCACAAAGCCTTCTGGTTGTTCAATGTAGACTTTCTCATCAATTTTGCCATTGAGGAAGGCAGTTTTTATATCCATCTGATGGAGTTTCCATTCAAACACAGCAGCAAGAGAAATGATGGTTTTGATAGTGGTATATCTGGCAACCGGAGCAAAAGTCTCATCATAGCCTATGCCTTCCTTTTGAGTGAATCCACGAGCTACAAATCTAGCCTTGTACTTCTCAATGCTACCATCAGCAGCATGCTTGATTTTGCAGAGCCATCTCGATGTTACCATTGACTTTCCTGTCAGTATGGGAACAACTTCCCACACATCATTTTTCATGATTGAACTATATTCTTCAATCATAGCATCATTCCATACATGTTGGCTTGTTGCTTCTTTGTATGTGGAGGGTTCTGCATTGATGAGCTTGCTCATGAGGCCTGAGTACTTCTAAGGCTTTATGCTTTCTCTGAAGGTTCTGGGAGGAGCTTTATGCTTCTCTACTTCATGCACGGTTTCTCGGTACCAGGCAGGTCTCCTTTTGGAAGGAGGAACCTCAAGTAGTTCTTCAGTTGATCTTTCAGAATTCTCATGCACATCTGGAATTTGAGGCTCAAATTCTTCTTCCTTCCCCTGAACTTCTGAATTTGGGATCTCATAAGGGGATTCTTCGACATCCTTTAGAAGCTCTTTTGTTTGACGAAACATAGCTTCCTCATGGAATATTACGTTTCTACTGACTTCAATGTACCTATGTTCAGGAACATAGATGTGGTAAGCTTTTGAGCTTTCACTGTAACCAACAAATATGCCTTTCTATCCAAAAGGCTCTAGCTTAGCCCTCTTTTCTTTTGGTACATGAATATACACAGGAGTGCCAAAAATCCTCATATGGTCAATGGCAGGTTTCTTGCCTGTAAATAATTCTTCTGAAGTCTTTTCCCCCAAGATGGCATGAGGGTTTCTGTTTTGGATGTATACAACAACACATGCAGCTTCAACCCACAAAGATATAGGAAGATGAAGGTCAGTCAACATAGCTTTAGCAGCTTCACTGATCGTTCTATTCTTCCTTTCTGCAACCCCATTCTATTGAGGGTTGTAAAGCACTGTCAGCTCCCTCTTGATTCCTGCTTCTTGAAAAAAATCATCAAACTCATTAGACTCATATTCACCTCTGTTATCTAACCTTAGGATACGAACATGTCTTCCTGTCTGGTTTTCAATTAGAGCCTTGATTTCTTTGAACTTGTCAAAAGTTTCACTCTTGACTTTCAAAAAGTAAAACCAAGACTTTCGAGAGTGATCATCTATAAAAAAAACCATAGTACAAGCACCCACTTAAGGAGGGTGAAGACATAGGCCCACATATGTCAGAATGAATCAAATCCAAGATTCCTTTAGATCTATTCTTGCTTCTATAAAGGGATTTCGCAGTGTTCTTACCTAGAGCACAACCTTTGCAAACACCATCCTGTTTAAGAGAAAACTCTGGCATACCTGTAACCATCTTTTGAAGTCTTGGAAGAGCTGTATAGTGGAGGTGTCCAAACCTCTGATGCCACAGCTCACATGGGTCTACTGTGTTGTGAACCAAAGGCTTGTGTGGAATTCTCGGAAGCTTTGTAAAGACCTCCCTCTCGAACTCCAATTGATACAGCTGAGCTTAGCTTCTCATTCTTTGCCCATAGTAGGACCTTCTTGTCCATGAAGAGGACCCTGTAGCCCTTGTTTTATAAGCCAGCAACAGAGAGGAGGTTATTCTTTAACCCAGGGACATATAATATGTCTTCAATATGCAAAACCATGCTTGATTCAAGTTGAAGTGAGGATGCACTAACTCCTTCAATCTTATAAGTGGTGCCATCCCCAAGTTCTACTTGAGTAGTGAACTTCTTCTTTCTGTAGTTGGCGAGTGCTTCACGAAAACCTGTCATATGTCTGGAAGCACCACTATCTACTAACCAAGAGCTAGTACTGTTAGTGATGGATCCAAAAAGAGCAGAGATCTGGTAATATTCCCTTCTAGGTCCATCTTCTTTGGTGGCCTTGGCATTCTTCTTCTTCTTGGGTTCTTCTTCTTCTGCAGAAGCTTGAAACCTTCATTTGAACTTTCTCTTTGGTTGCTTGCAGGCCTTGGGAAAATGTCCAATCTTATGACAATTAAAACATTCTAAACTTGGAGCGTTTGATTGTTTACCTTGATGTTTCTTTTCCTTCTTTTTCTAAGTGAAGGGCTTTTTGAACATCCTTGTCTTAGTTGTAAGAGCAAGGTTCCCTTCCTTAGTGCCAGTTGCTTTGCTTTGAACTCTTCCTTCTTCCAAACAATCGTGCCAAAGCTTATCAAAGTTTGGTTGCGTTTCATGTCCACTTACAGCTACCAGAAAGGTTCCCCAAGAATTGGGAAGAACATCGAATACAGTCTGTACAAGATCATCATCATCCACAGGTATACCAATAGCAGAAAGTTGATCTCTTACCTGTGCAATTTTTGTGAAGGGGGCAACTCCTTCATCCTTGTTCATCTTCAATGTATGAAGCCTTTTCTTCAGTACTCTCTTCTAGCTAGGTGCCCTCTTTACATATAAATTCGTCAAGATGTCAAAGCATTCTTTGGCGGTCTTCAATGGTGTGATGGTAGGCATCAAGGTTTCCTTGACCAAGTCATAGATGATCCTCCTTGCCTTCGCTTGCTTCTTCTTAAAAACAATTCTACCAGCATTAGATGTAGGTTCTTCAACGGTATTAAGAACCAGGTCATCAAGGTCATTTTCTTCCAAGGTGGCCATGAGCCTAGCTTTCCATGAGTTGTAGTTGGTTGATCCCTCAAGCCTTTCTTCCAGTCTAAAAGCGTTGGTGGCCATCTCTGATTCACAAGTCTGTAATCTAAGTCTGCAAAATGTCCCAAGGTCTAGGAGGATTGCAGTAATCTGCTCTCTTACTGTAATCTTCATGTGAATTTTAGCATGTGCATATATTCTTTAAATTTTGCAGATTGTAAGACAGATAACAATAAGACAAGTCCAGTAGATAATCAAGCATCAACACAAATGAACACAGATGTTTTCATGAGGAAACCTTTAAAGGACAAAAAACCCAAAAGCATTAGTAATTCATCCCTTGAATGAGATGACTGAGTTTGTAGCAGTAATAAAAATATCTCATAATTCTGAGATGAATGTTTTCACAAATTTGTCAAACACTAGCAGGCTTGAACACCATTTTCAAACCCTAGCAGCCTTGACCAAAACCTGCCACGTGGAGGATGAAGACCAACTATCTGGAAAACTTCTTCTGCTGCCCTAAAATGCAAACTAAGGTCTATTGCCCGAAATTTCTCTCTACTGCCCGAAAATGTAGACTAGGGTCTGCTCAAAATTTCTCTCTGTTTCCCTAGTCTGTTTCCCTAGTCTGTTTCCCTTTTGCACGAGTTTCTTTTTCTACTACACGAGTTGCCCGAAAATGCCTACTACTTCCTGTGCCCAGTTTTAGGCTTGCCCAGATCTTCTCGTGGGCTTCCTGAACCTACTGTAGACTGCCCGAACTGATTGTACGCTACCCAGACTTATTATGGGCTTCTCGGATCTACTGTGGGTTGTCGGATCTGTTCTGAGCTGCCCGGATCTACTATGTAGTTTCCCGAGCCTTCCTTTCCTGCTGCCCGTGAACTGTTTAGGGTTGCCCAAGTGTGTGAGCAAGCTGTCCTAGATCTGGAGTAGCAGTGAGGGTTTGCAGCCCTATTTTTGCTGCTACTAGTGAAGATGGAGACTCTAGCTAGCAAAACAGCCAAGCTAAAGGAAGATGCCAAGGAGCAGACTTGTCCATAGTTTCTTCTTTCAGCAGTCACGAAGGAGGAAGCAGTCTAAGCATAATAAAGTGAGTGTGTAAAAAAGTTTTGCAAGTGAACTTCATTTATAG
Source organism: Pseudotsuga menziesii (assembly GCA_001517045.1). Classification (NCBI taxonomy): domain Eukaryota; kingdom Viridiplantae; phylum Streptophyta; class Pinopsida; order Pinales; family Pinaceae; genus Pseudotsuga; species Pseudotsuga menziesii. The sequence goes on from LPNX010279889.1 coordinate 274,186, forward strand.
TCTTTCAAGCACTTGAAGTGGTTCCCCATAATTAGGAATTGAATAATAGGGTTTTATTCTTTTTCAAGTTTACCCTTTGACTTTAACCTTTTGTGGCACCATAGGCCTTCTTGTATTTTTACTTTGACTTCTTGTGGTACAATAAGTCTTTTTGTATTTTGACTTTAGCCTCTTGGTCTTCCTCATGGACCAAGGTTTAAGGTAAGAAGGTCCTTCAAGTGTTTAGCGGTCAAAGCAAGTGGTCATAAGGGTCCTTCATGCCCACTCAAAGTACATCATCATAAATAGGGAGAATTACTAATGCTTTTAACTCGAACTCCTGTGCCACCAAGATCAGGTACTAGGTGTCTTAACCAGGGGTAGCTAATCCCTGGAGAAGGTCACACAGCCCAAAGATCAAGGATAGGAGTGCATCACATGCCCAGACCCGATCTAGGGACTATAGTGATAACCTAGTAACTGACCAGGTGCCTCAGCCCTGGGTTGCATCAATTGACTCAATGTCAAATACTTGTTAACTAACCAAGCACCTACATTCTCCCGAAGAATGTCCCTCAACCCTAAGCTGAGTCCCCTAGTCCTAGATTGGTTTAATTTCCTGGTAACTGACCAGGTGCCTCCATTCAAAGAATGGCCCCTCAACCCTAGGCTAAGACCCCCAGTCCTAGATTGGTTCAAATTCCTGGTAACTGACCAGGTGCCTCCATTCAAATAATGGCCACTCAGCTCTAGGGCGAGTCCCCTAGTCCTAGACTGGTTCAAATTCCTGCTAACTAACCAGGTGTCTCCATTCAAAGAATGGCCACTCAAATCTAGGCTTAGTCCCCCAGTCCTAGACTAGTTCAAATTCCTGGTAACTGACCAGGTGCCTCCATTCTCCAAGAGAATGGCTCTCAATGCTGCTTAGGAAAAATCAACAGTCAAGTGGACTTTGCACCACAGCAAAGCATCAACATCATCAAAAAAATAGGGCATTCAAGTCCAAAAGCCTATTACAAAGTTAAAGCATTCATTTTTTGGAGACCAATTCAGCTTGCAAACAATAATCTTTGGTGGAGTTGGAAGAATCCATGTGAGGTCTCATTCAATCTTTCAAATGGCTTGAATTGAAGAATTATTGGAGTTCCTGAACACTATTACTCACTGTTGTTGACAATACAATCACAACCAACATAGCTCCAACGTGATGAATTACAACACTCAATCATAACTCCAACGTGATTAATTACAACACAGGAATCAACATTTTGAACTAGTGTTTGTTCAGAACAACCCTCTTTTTTAGTTTGATAATGATGCCTATCAGTTGCCAGCATATAACCAACTCAATGAAACAAAAGCAAATGAAGAAGACCAAGCCTATCATGAACATGTTTAGCATTATCTTTCCAAGCCCATCACTGAACCTTAGGAAGAACTTAGGAACAACAAACAAAAAACCAGTTATGGAATTGATAAGGAAGTGACTCACCATTCATATTCTGGATTATTCCAAGCCAATCCAATTTCAAAGTTTTGGATTCCTTCAAGAATATTCATCTTCACCTATTCCAGTTCAACATTAATGCCAAGATTGTCATCGAATTGGCCACATGAAGAATCAATGTTTGATCTCCATCTTTGTCAGCATTGAGGGAAGCATAATCATTCTTCAGATAGATGTTCAAAACAGAAGAAACCTACAAGATCAAAGATTCACTAGTGGTGGATCAATTCTTAGTGATGGTCATCAAGAACAAAGAAGATATATCACTCATACCGAAGAACTCAGTCTCGAGTATTAACATATCTTGCAATATAAAGTCTTCTTGCTTCTCACCGTGTACCTGACAGGGGGGAACATCATGGATTGACAGTCGGGTTTCAAGTTTTGAAGCCCTATAAATATGACAAATCGCTCATATCTACATTGCATAAACAAGCCAACCTGAGCTACAACCAGAACCAGAGTCGGCATCCAAAGCCTCGAGCTAGAGCCACTGCGAGAGTCAGAGTTGTAGCTAGGAGATAGAGATATGCCCATGTTCCAAAGCATCTTGGTTTGTGGTCATCCAAAACCCGCTACTTGGTTTGTGGTCATCCAAATCAGCCATTTAGTAGAAGACATCAACTTCTGCTAACCAAGTTTGTGGTCATCCTAAACCACCATCTACCATTGGTTTGTGATCAACCAAAACCACACATTTAGCAAAAGACATCAACTTCTACTAAAGAAGTTTGTGGTCATCCTAAACCACCATCTATCATTGGTTTGTGTTCATCCTAAACCACCATCCACACTTAGTTTGTGCTTATCCTAAAACCTCCATTTAGTAGACGACATCACCTTATGTTGCTTTTGTTATCATTGGTTTGTGGTCACCCTACAACCACCACTTGGTTTGTGGCCATCCTAAAACCAACACTTGGTTTGTGGTCAACCTAAAATCGCCACTTGGTTTGTGGCAGCTATGAGACCCATTCTCAGGGAGGATGGCACCCTAGTCAGTTAAGTAGGGATCTTGGTCAGTTAACTAGGCAGAGTAAATCCCTAGAAGGTACCCTAGGTCCCCCAATAGTCTCCTAGGGTTCTTGGTATGGGACCAAGCAGGTTGATGCCATGGAAAAGTCGCTAGCATATGGCTAGGGCCCCTATATGTCTCTAGGGTATTATTGTCTAGGACCAGACAGTTTCTTGGTCATGAGGACCAAGCAGATCCTACAGGTTGAGAGAAAGACTTCTTGGTCTAGGACTAGGCAAATTCTTGGTCTGGGACCAAGCAATTCCTGCAGGCATACATGGTCAGTTAACCAGGTGGATCTTGGTCAGTTGACCAAGATGATGATTTGTGATGTCCTCATCTCCTAAATGGTTAAGGTAGGTTTTTTCTCAAGGGACTAGCCACCCCTTGACAATGTCACTAACACTTGACCTTTAGGAGCAACCAAGAGAACCAAAGGATCACATCATCCAGTTTGGATCTTTTCCATGGTGATGATAAAAAGCTTCCAGTTATTGTATGGAACACTTATGGACTATATACCTTGACAGAGAAGATAAAAGTTGGTACACCTTGGTCTTGTGGGTAAAAGGGTTGTTTCCCCACTTTGTTGGTACACTTTGGTTTGTTGGTACACTTTGGTCTTATGGGTAAAAGGGTTGTCTGCCCACTTTGTTGTGACACCTCTTGTTGACTTGTGGTCTTGTGTGAACACCTTGTTGGTCCTAGTGCTAGCACCCCCTCTTCAATGTGGTACCTTAACCCTTTTGCTATGATGAATTAACCTTATTTGTTTTATCTTGTATGTATGACGTCTTGACCATTGGTACCCTATTCTAAGTCAACATAATATTATTTTATGTTTTTATTTTGGTAAGACTCCTAAGAGCTAGGACGTCTTGAGTAACCCTTAGTCAATAAAGAAATAGAAGGGGGATCCTTCTAGAAGTCCTTATGATGCTATAAAACCAAGGCTTAGCATTCATTATGTGTGTCTTGTGAAGAAAATTGGAGATCTTATTTATGTGTGACTGTTCTAGGGTTTACTCAGCTCACTAAAGGTGACGCCAAGGTTTTTGTTGCTAGGGTTTGTTCCCCTTGAGACATTGTCGTTGTTGTAATCCTGTTAAGGCTAGGCCGTGACTGTTCAGACTAGGTCGTGATCTTTGTAAGCCCCCTAGGGTTGGGCCGTGAGTCGTGACTGTTCAGACTGGGCCGTGAGTCGTGACTGTTCAGACTGGGCCGTGAGTTGTGATTATTCAGACTAGGGCTTGACCTTTGTAAGCCCCCTAGGATTGGGCCATGACTGTTTAGACTAGGCCATGACTTGTTGAGGGTATCTTGAGGGATGATAGAGGCAATCATGACCTTGTTGAGGGTTGTTGGGATGTCATGACCTATTGTTGAGGGTGCCTACCTGAGTTGTGACCAATTTTGTTGGGTTGCCACCTTCTTTCTTGTTTGTCATCTTGTTGCATGGGCTGCCACCTTATTTATTGAGTTGTCCCCTTAGCGTGCACTTGTTGTTTTGTTGGGTTGTCATCTTGTTGTGGGTTATCACTCCACCTTGGACTATTTGTGAGTTGTATCTTCACCGTGGGCTTGCCTTATGCGCTTAACACTTCACTGTGGTACTGTTTATGGGTTGTAAACGTAGATCACTGAGAGTGTGGTGGGTTGTCACCTTATTGAATTGTTTGATGAGACTATTGCCAGCATATTGGGTTGTTTGAGACCACTGTCAGCTTGTTGGGCCATTTAAGTTGGTCTCTCCCTGTGTTGGGTTGTTTGAGGTGGTCCCTAGTTGTTTGAGAGGGTCTCTAATTGTGTATGGACTATTTGATTGGACCACTAGTTGTATAGACCGTTATATGACTACCCTAGACTATTCTTCTAGGATATACACTTGTTGGTTGTCCTGATTGATATCTTGAAATTGATCCTGGTTGACTTGACTGTTGTACCTTCTTGTCTAAAACTATTCTATAGCACCTATATATCTCTCTTCCAGGTATGTCCATGCCCTCAGGTAAGGGCCAGACTTGTTTCATTTCAGTGACTTGTCTCTGAGAAGACAAGATCTTATCCGAAATCCTTCCGAATATAAGGAAGGTCCAAATCATACTTACTTTTATTTGTTTTATTAGGTTAATGTATCGTTGCTCATGATGATGCTAGTACTGTTTTATTACTTTTCAGTTGTAATGATTTTGTTTCAAATATATAACTTTAACACAGGTCCCTTTGGGAGTGTTAAAGTTGAAAGAGATGAAAATTATATTTTTTATCATCTAGTTCTTTGCCATTGTTGTACTTTTACTTCAATATTTTGTTTATTTCATCTGCATAAAAGCACAAATTTGTTAAATTGAAGAGAAACCCTAACTACCCTAAAACTTTAATAGGTGAATGGGTTAAGACTACTACAAGGGCTACCATTATGCCATGAGAAGAACTTAAAATTTCTGAAAATGAAGGTAAGGAATGCTAGAAAGGCTTTTAAAAAATGCCATATCAAAACTTTGTTAATGATGGTGTGCCCTACCATGGAGTATTAATCTAAGATCCGCTCATATAGATGTAAGATGCAGAGAATATTCCATAAATAAGACAACAAAGGACTAGGTAGGGATAAACCCCTTACATAAACCCTTCCAATAAGATAGGTGTATCCTTTACCAATGACTAACCTATAGCAAGCACTAGCAACTGTACAATCATATGCAACAATAGAAAGCACTAGAACAATAAGCAGCTCATTGATAGGAGAAAACCCTTACACTTCACTTAAGCACCAAGAAAGATATATCCATTAAGCTCCAAGGAAAGGAAACTCAAAAAATCCAACCATGTAAATGAAAATTCTTTATATAGAGTATAGTTCATCTTCCTTTACAATAAAATAATAATTCTCTCTCCTAGATCCACAATTTACTCAACAAAGCCTCCAAAAAGTGGCTAGATACACTTTTCTCTCCAAGCAAAACAATAAAATAATGCCAATACATCAACAACTCATGTTGTGAAGTCAACAATGAATAAAATAATGTAGTGGTTATGCAAAGTGTCCTCTTAATGTGGAAGTCTACAAGGAAAAGGGAATAAGAACATGACATATTCCAACGTCTAGCCTCTGAAGGCCTCTAAGTGTAGTGCTCCAATAACAACTCCTAAAAATCATATGAAACATCTCAAGAAAATGCTCATTAATAGGGCATATGTGGATTTCAAGTGAAATGTCCCCTCAAACCAAATCAGAGATGCCCCAAAGCAGCACATGTGTCTCCTCCAAGAAAAACGACCTATTAAATATGCATTATTAGTGAGACGACCCATCAATTTGGCATGAATATGTGTGCAAAGTTGCAAACAATCCCCATAAAGAGGACGGATACCTTGTTTGAGTTGTTCAAACTTCAAAGATCATATGTGCAAATAAAACCCGCCATGTAAGGATTGGCCCACTAAGTGATGTCTACATGCCAACAATAGTCCTTCAAGCTAGGACGTCTTGTAAAAAATGGCTTAGTACCCAAGTTCCAACTCATCAATACATGTGCAAAAGCTAGATCCATGGAATAAGGAGCCCACCAATCAAGATAGAGGCGTAAATCCAAGAGCAAAGTCCCCACAATAGTCAACTACCTCCATGAGGAAGGGACAACCCTGTCTACAAGCCATAAAGTGTATGGACATGCCGCCATATGTGTGCCAAGATAGAAGATCAAGGGGAACATTCCACTAGCAATGATAACTAACCATGCCAAGATGCCATCCAAGTGCAAGAAGCTAGGGCATCCAAGTCAAGATGTGTGTATACCTCAAAATAATGTGCTAGAAGGGAGAGTACTCCATAGAAAACCAACAACAAAGCATCCCCAAGTGTGGACCACATCAAATGATCTAAGGCACTCCAATAGAAAGCCTCCAAATATCATCAAGTTATGCACACAAGCCTCCATCAAAAGTGAAAGTCCATGTCATCAAGATGCCAAACTAACCCAAAAATACTAGGGCATTCCATCAAAGGATGATCAATGTGTCATGAGCAAGTTGTATATGAATGAAATGCACCACTATCCCTTAGGGCATTTTAGTTAGGAAGCCTCAAACCTACATAATTTCAGCAATAATCCTCTTGTAAAACATCCCATAGGTAACACTTCATCAAGGAGCAATTATTAACACTTTAAAACTTGGGGAGACCCTAAGTTGATGAGTTCCCACTCCATGAATGCACAAAGTGTTAGAAAATTACATCAATGCTAAGAAAAAATAAATACTCCAAGCATGTCAATATCACTAGAAGGAGAGCATATAAAGATCAAAACACCATGGAGAGATCACATTCAATAGCTACTACCCACAATCTAACATCCCATCAATCAAATGAGAGCAACAACTCTAGGCCAAAGCTCACATATATCCCAATCCATCCATTGAATCATCCTACAAGCTCAATCTTTGTGATTAAAATCACAAGTGTACCCTTCATACAATATGAGGGGTGACACTAAGTACAAAGAAAAAAGTACAATAATGATATGCATAGAAAGATTATTTCCTTCCTCTATTTATATGAGAGGTAAGGGAGGCCAACAATACTATGTGGGCATAAGCCCTTACAAACAACCTACATGAGCCCTTGTTGGACAACACAGATGAAACATCCACTCTAAAGTACATGTGTCATGCTTCAAGGTGATGTCTTGCACAATTATGAATCCAAGGTGATGTAGGTACACAAGGCACATACACACCACTCCATCACAAGCCTCTACAAACTCCATCAATCCTCCTACGCAATGCACTCCACTAGGTCAACGACCCCCTGCAAGAATATTGTTGAAGCCCCTTGGCATCCTCATGCCATCTCCAATCCTCCGAACAGGAATCCAAGTTGCCACATGCCATATAGGGCTTGAAGCCCTCATCCATGATGCACAGTGCTCCACATCCCATGTAGGGCATTCTCCTACCAAGTGCCTCCTTCATGAGGCTCCAATGAAGGGGATCCACCAAACTACCAAGAGATCTCGAATGGATAAGGAAAGAACACCAAGCCAACACCATCCTAAGGTCAAGCATCCACTGATCAAGCTATCTCAACTATGCATATCCATCATGGACAATTTCTCATGCTACAATCCATCACGGAACATTTCTCATGCTGCAATCCATCTCGGACCATTTCTCATGCTGCAATCCATCTCAGACCATCCAGGGGCTGGACATACACCATGTACCCCAAATCTCATGAAGCGCCCAAAACATGGTGTAAAAACTTTGGAGTAATCCGAAAAACTAGTGTTAGCTACCTGCTTTCACCCACACAACAAACCACCATTGACAAGTGACCATAGTGTGTTGAGTCAGCATGCATTGCAGGCTACCCCTATAAGTTATAACAATCTCCTTATGTTTTGTGTTAGTGTTCATGGTCTAGAGGATGACGAACCCAATAGGTCATGCATGTTTGTGAATAATATGATGCCAAATTGCTCATGGAGGTCAACAACTCTTTTAAGGACCTATTAGGGCCTCAACAAAAGTGCAGATGGATATCAAGGTGTTCATTATGAACCATTGTATTCTGTATTCAATAGCTCCTCAAATTTAAATCTTCTGCGGTTCTGAAAAAGAGAGATGCTAATATACAGCTGAATCCTATCAATTATACAAGAAAATGCATGCTGGTAATAACCACAAGACATTATTACTATATAAATTAATCTCATCAATAATAGAAAATAATGCAATCTAGTAATAACCACAAGGTATTCCGCAGTGATTGATGTTAACAGTTTAAGTTCTTTATCTAACAGAGGAAACTTCATTATAGGAGAGATCGTGGCTTGCAAATTTCCAACAAACTATAAGCACTTAACGCATTTAGAATGAAATTAGCTACTCCTTTCCCTTAATAATAAAAAGTAACAAATAAATTCTTAACTTGAAGTACTTCTGATTAATGCTTACCTTAAGGGTTCGGCCGATCTTGAAAAAACCCATGACTTGTTCTTTGGATGCAAGACATAGAAGGGGAATAAGAGCAAATGGAATTTGCATGGACTGAAGCACATTAAGCCACTCATTTAAGACGTCCAGCTTATCTTCAGAAGTATCAAAGATAAGAGCAACAATCACAGTTGGCACAATTGCAAAACTTCTAGTGATTAAAGCTCTAAGCCACTTCTTTATACGAAGATCAAGAAAACCAGCCATGATAAACTGCCCTGCATATGTCCCTGTTATAGTACTACTCTGCCCAGCTGCTAATAACCCAATAGCCCAGATATAAAGAATTGGAAATAATCCTCCTCCAAACTGTTCTTGAAGGTAAGTTCCAGCATTTACAAGGCCTATGTTCTCAGCTGCTTTTGTACCATAGAAGCCTCTTGCAAACACTGTTGTAACAAATACATTGATAATGAAAGAGACAAGAAGCGCAAAACTTGATTCAATGGAGAAGTAATTCAGAGCTTCTTGAACTCGGCCTTTCCTAGTTGTATCAACGTTCCGTGATTGCACCAGAGCTGAGTGGAGAAAAATGTTGTGGGGCATAATAATACATCCCACAACACTCACAGCCTGCCTAACAGCATTTGAATTTATGCGTGGGATCAAAAGCCCTGCAGCATACAATCATTAATCACTAGTTCAACCAAGGTAAGAAAAAAAAAAACTTAGCACTAATATGTTCTAGCAAAACAAACTAAAATTTCATTCACTGACATTTTTGGTGCAAAAAATATGTTCTGGGTAATTATAACCACCTCCTACATGTCATGATGAACTTGTATCTTTGAGGATATGGAAGAAGTACCTAGCAGCAATTCCTTTCCATTGGGCTTCGTTTCACCAAACATCCATGCGAATGAAATTGCCATTAATGAAATAAACACTCCAAACAGGGCCTCCAGCTTTCTCACTCCATAGTTTTCTAGAAATAAGAAAGTAAAACTGTTTACCATACAACAACAACAATATAATCAGAGTGGTGTTAGAAAATACATGCAGAGAAGACCTTGACCACAGAAATAACCAATCTCACAAATAAAATCTCCCATTATGCTATTACTAGAAGTTTACAAGGAATAAGGCACCCAGTAATATTTCTAATGGGTAATAAGGAATTATGCTATTAGTCCTTCACTAAATAGACAACCACTCAGGCCATCCTGTTTGAGCTGCTCCCTTGAGGACTGTAATGGGTAGTCTGGCAGGAACTGCAGCCTGCTCGGATACTGTCCACAGACGTACCAGTATTAAGCTGTGGATAAGCTTTTTGGTTATGGGTGTACTCATAGTGAGTTCAAAGCTAAAACCTGAGTACACTCACAAAGGATGATTCATTGATTAGTGTACTCACACTAGCTTCAGCAAGGTGGCCATACTACGATGATTTGCATAGCCATCTTTAGCTACTTCAATGTAAAATAAATTAATATACCAATCTCACAAATAAATCTCCCATTACCGCTATTACTGGAAGTCAGCAAGGAATAAGGCACTGAGTAATATTTTATGGTCAAAATGTACACTTACAACATTAACTCACATTCTGGCGTTTGATATTGAAGTAAAGATGCATAAAACTTCAAAAAAGTTGTTGCCAGAAAATAGTTTTGATCTTTATAAAGAACGTCAAGCTATAGTTGAAGATGGAACAATCCCAGTTATCACCAGCCAGTAAAGAGTTAATTATAGATTAGTATATGGACATATCAAAAAGCAACACTGGATTGTTCTGGCAGTAGTCCTATTTATCAGCAATGAATTAAGAAAATATTTGCATGTACACGAAATTAATAGAGGAATAGCAAGATATTTTTATTATCTGAAGTTGTAATTCGAGTATCAGTAGCAAAAAAAAAAGTAACTATAACAGAATATAAGTGTGAGAGAACTATATGGAGGATGAATGCATTTAGTTGATCTCCAAAGTGAATTCAGTCAAGTAGTACTGAATAGATTTTCCCAGCTTTATTGCCATTAACTTGAGTATTACACATCATTACATCCAACCTCCAAACACAACATCGCCTAAGTGACAATTAGGAATAACTTTCTTAGCAAACAAAGGAATAATTCAGGAATTATTTAATGCACAAATTGAAGACTGGATCCAGCGACCTGCACTAAAAGACAAATTTAGATTGGCCAATCAGACAACTCAGCTTTTTTCGGCTTCACAGCATATGGAAAACATTAGTGGAGACCAACAAGGTTTTTTTATCTATCCCTCATCCTTGAAAGGCTGGCCCTTGGTCATTGACTAATCCAACTTGGTATCACCCAACCCAACCCAAATACCCCCTTTGTGATTGTCCTGCAGAAGTTGACAGACCCTTTAATATTTGCTCTAGACTTGTAGTTATGTCAAATTTGTTTGGAGATAGGTCTCCAAATTCTATGGCCAATATCTCCCCATCCCCATCTCATGGAAGGCCACCTTTTGGCTGACAAACTACCCTAAGCCATCAACTTTCAAGTACCTTGGCATTGCATCAAATTGAAGACTTGTTTTTCATTTGGAAGAAAAGAAATGACGCTATGTTAAATCAGGATCAATGTGTTTCATTTTTCTTGTAGACTGATAGTTATCTAATTTGTGCCAACTGTTACCCCCCATTTTGTCATGGGTTTCCACATGTGATTTTAATCACAATTTCAGCAGGGGGTTACATGCTGATGGAAATATGGATGGCCTATTATTGATTCTTACCTTTGTGATGATGCCTAGGATGATTTGATGGAGTATTACTTGCCTAGCCTTCCATGATTGATGATGATATTCCACTTGTATGTCACTTACTCATGCTTCATTGATAGAGCGCCCTAGACTTTTGAGGTTGATATGGTATCCTGATGAATTACACTATCAATATTTGTAGAGCACTTGGCATAATTGGGTGGTTGGGTGACATATGGAAGCATTCTTATGGAGCACTCTAGCCCATGTCACGTGGTTTGCACCTAGCAATGACTTGTGAATGATTTTGCTTGGAGCACTCTAGCCCAAGGGGCATGTTTCATGTTTGGGAAGGCTTGGTTGTTGACTTTCCATGGAATGCTCTTCCTCGGACCTCCTAACATATGGTTGATGATACATGGCATACTTTTCATTGGAGCGTTCTTGGTTTATAGCATGAGGATGGCAACTTGGTACTGTTGGTTGTCATTATTTGTTGAGCAACCTCCTTATTTCTCTCTCTTGGCACGTGTTAAGGCATAATATTGTCTAGTAGATGGGGCCACCTCCTTCTTGGAGTGGGTTGGCTATTGTGGATGCCTAGCTTATTGATTGATGGTCTCCTTGGTTCTTCATAGATCTATTGTCCACACATGGATTGATGAGTTGGCACATAGAGGTTAGGTTTTAGTTGATAAATGGACATCATTAGAACGTGTTTTAGGGTCTTGACCTTTGGTGAGGTCAAAAGAGGGAAAGCATCTACCTTTTGGAGCTTCATTACTCGTCATCCATGCCTTGTTTTGACGAGCGTTCCACTTTTAGAGGTTGTTTGCACATTTATTCATGCTTATTTCATGGAGCATTTCTTAGGAGAGCCACCTTGACTCATTCCTTGCACTTTTTGATTGGGGCATCGACCATTGGATAACATTCATGCTTGCACTCTTATTCGTGCTATTTGGTTGGAGCGTTCATTTTGGAGGGGTACTTTGACGCGTTTCCTAGCCTTATTGATGAAACACTTACATGAAGGATCATTTGCACTCATATCTATGTCATTATTGTTGATTTTCTAAGCAGCATCGAGAGCCCTTCTCTTCGGAGAATGGGACCACCTGGTCCGAGACCACGGTGAAGACTCAACCCAGTGTTGAGTGACCATTCTGTTGAATGGTAGATATCTGGTCTAGGACCATGATATAAACCCAGATCTGCCCTGGGTAGACTCAACCTTGTGTTGAGTAGACATCTGGTCCGGGACCACGATGTAGACCAGTCTAGGACTGGTAGACTCAGCTTAGTTCTGAGTAGCCATTCTCTGGGAGAATGAAGACACTATAAGCCCTAGACTGGGTCTGGGCATGTGTGTGGCACTTTGACCCTTGATCTATGGGCTTGGTGTGCTTCTCCAAGGATTAGCTACCCTTGGTTAAGTCACCCTAGTACCAGATCTAGGTGTCACACAGTGTGTGAGATAAAAGCATTAATAACTCTCTTGGTTTATGATGATGTACTTTTGAAATAAAAAAAGTACCACAGGTAATGACCACAAGGGCACTTGGTAAAAGGCCAAAGTCAAAAGTCAAAGAAAAAAAATAAAAGTACCTTTTTGGTAATAGTGAAAGTGAAATTAGGAAAAGAATAAAAATATTTTACTTTTATCTTTCCTAATCTTGTCCACCTAAAAGGACCACAAGTGGAAAACAAAATTAAAGGACTTCTTATAAAAGTCAAAGGAAAAAAATAAAAGTATATTTTTGGTAAAAGTGAAAGTGAAATTAGGAAAAGAATAAAAATATTATTATTTTTATTTTTCTTAATTAAAGAAGGACTTCTTATAAAAGTCAAAGGAAAAAATAAAAGTACCTTTTTGGTAAAAGTGAAAGTGAAATTAGGGAAAGAATAAAAATATTATTATTTTTATTTTTCCTAATCTTGTCCACTTAGAGGTGAACAAAGGCTATAAAAGAAGATCAAGCCTTCTCATTTGTTACACACACTTTTGGTCTCACAGGAGAAGAAGACTATCTTATGTTCAAACTCTTAGCTAGGGTTTTATCAGCAAAGTCCATCTTCCGCATCTTTGCACAGCTATCTTCAGCATTCCATTTTTTGCACAGATTTCAGCACTCTGATATTTTCGGTCAATTTTCAGCAGTCTGATATTTTCAGGCAGTTTTCAACAGTCTGATATTTTTGAGTAGTTTTCAAATAGTCTGGTATTTTCGGGCAGTTTTCAGCAGGCTGATATTTTTGGGCAGTTTTCAGACAGTCTGATATTTTCAGGCAGTTTTTAGCAGTCTGATATTTTCAGGAAGTTTTCAGTAGTCTGATATTTTCGAGTAGGAGAGAGAAAATCTCAGTTTTTCTGAGAAAGCCCTAAATTGGTAATTTTCTGTAATTTTGGAAATTGTGGGTAAAATTATCAGTCTAATTTTTACTG
>LPNX010279889.1:292389-341783 GCA_001517045.1 Pseudotsuga menziesii
AAAGAAAAAAAATAAAAGTACCTTTTTGGTAATAGTGAAAGTGAAATTAGGAAAAGAATAAAAATATTTTATTTTTATCTTTCCTAATCTTGTCCACCTAAAAGGACCACAGGTGGAAAACAAAATTAAAGGACTTCTTATAAAAGTCAAAGGAAAAAAATAAAAGTACATTTTTGGTAAAAGTGAAAGTGAAATTAGGAAAAGAATAAAAATATTAGTATTTTTATTTTTCTTAATTAAAGAAGGACTTCTTATAAAAGTCAAAGGAAAAAATAAAAGTACCTTTTTGGTAAAAGTGAAAGTGAAATTAGGGAAAGAATAAAAATATTATTATTTTTATTTTTCCTAATCTTGTCCACTTAGAGGTGAACAAAAGCTATAAAAGAAGATCAAGCCTTCTCATTTGTTACACACACTTTTGCTCTCACAGGAGAAGAAGACTATCTTATGTTCAAACCCTTAGCTAGGGTTTTATCAGCAAAGTCCATCTTCCGCATTTTTGCACAGCTATCTTCAGCATTCCAGTTTTTGGGCAGATTTCAGCACTCCGATATTTTCGGTCAATTTTCAGCAGTCTGATATTTTCAGGCAGTTTTCAGCAGTCTGATATTTTCAGGCAGTTTTCAGCAGTCTGAAATTTTTGGGCAATTTTCAGACAGTCTGATATTTTCGGGCAGTTTTCAGCAGGTTGATATTTTTGGGCAGTTTTCAGCAGTCTGATATTTTCAGGCAGTTTTCAGCAGTCTGATATTTTCGAGCAGGAGAGAGAAAATCTCAATTTTTTTGAGAAAGCCCTAAATTGGTAATTTTCTGTAATTTTGGAAATTGTGGGTAAAATTATCAATCTAATTTTCACTGATGAATTTTAGAGTTACTGTGGTCAAAATCCAGATATGGATTTGAGGAACTTTTTGAAGAATTTCATAAGCTATCTCATTTACGAGATGAGATATTAATGCTTTTGGGGTTTTTGTCCTTTGAAGGTTTCCCCAGTGAAAAATATTGTGTCCATGTGTGCTGATGCGCTGAATGTGTTTCTACTACACTGCTGATCTATTTATGTTTATCTGCAAATTTTTAAAATTTATGCTAATGCTGAAAATTCAACAATTATGCAAAACGTTTTTGGTTGGAGAACCTTCTTTTACATCTTCCAGCATTGTGAAGGGAGCATTCACCTTTGTTGAGCGTTTTCATGAAGGGCGTTCACATTAGAGATGTTTCACACTTCATTTGGTGATAGCATTCTACTTTGGAGGAGTTTGTTGCACATTTGAAAATTGATAGAGGTTGTTTGACATTTGAGGAGATCTAGGGGAGTCAAACCCCAGATCTTGGATTTGTCCACCATCATTCATGCCTCATGGACATATCTTGTTGGAGCAGTACTTTTTGGAGAGCCTTTGGAGGCTAGATCCTTGGTTTTTGCTTGTTATTTGTTCCCTCATTTCATGGAGGCACACTCGCTCCCTTGATTGGAGGCTTGTACTTGTGGTTTGGACTTTGACCACCATATTATATTGTATTTGTCAAAATGGTTGGAGCATTTTGATTTGTTTACTCCATCCTAGGTTAATATCTAGGGATTTATTGTTAGTTTATTGTAGAAGGAAGAGGAGCTTAAAGCTCTATAAGTCTTTTCTCTCTCCTTCATTTCTCATGGTTAGATTTTGGGAGTTCTCTCTCTTTTGGAGCTTAATGGTCATATCTTTTCTTGGTGCATGTCGATGTGTAAGGTTTTCTTCTCTATCATTATGAGGCATATGTTCATATTTCTTAATGTTTTTAATGGTATGTGGAAGGGTATATCTACCTCAATGGAAGGATTTTATGTGAGAAGTATTTCCTCTATTTCCCTTTGATGTCTTGTGCTGATTATATTACACTGCTCCTATCATCTTTCTAGAGTCGTTGCTTGTAATACTCCATTGCATAAGTCACACCCTAATTAACGGTGTTTTGGTGTGGCACCATTTGGGCCCTCCTGGTCTATTTTCTACAATCATTTTTTGAGCACATTAGAGTAGTATTTTGTGGCATGCGTATGCAACCTTTGTTGCTTTAACGATTCATGAACTCACCCACTTGTACTAGCCCCTTGACTCCATTTTCCCTTGTTTGGATCGACACTAGTCTCTTGGTCCTTCCATCGTCCTTTATTTTCCTATATACAAAAAAGACCCAAAACATTTTGCTAAAGTTATCCCTTTATATCACCTTGTGCCTCATTGTGTAAGCCATATCAATCCTATCTTAGGGAAGCCCCCCTTGTGTTGTAAAAGAGCCAACCTAAAGTGTAGAGAGGTAGTTATTGGGGTGACAATGTGTAGCCCCTCTAGGTTTCCTTTAGGCTAGCACTATCCTTTTGATTTTTAATCACATATGATAGTTCGAGAGGTAACACTAACCATTATATGTGAATTATTATCTAAGTGTAGAGGGTGAAAGTGAATGTGCAGCACTTGCAACAATTGTTGGAGTATTGAAGGGGGCTCCCTACACTATAAGTTTAGAGCCAATTGCAAGCTCTCCTACTCCATCTACTCGATCTAGATAGTCCCAATGCTCTAATGAAAGATCAAGGCATCATGGTAGCCAAGTTGTTCATGAGATGCGAGAGCATCACCACATTTGATCAAGCAACCCTCCTATAAGACAACAAAATTATAAATTTTCTAATTGTGGACTAGTTATCTCAAACAATGAGAAGTTGCATGAAGATGTCATTGATGGATGGGGGGCTGCCCCTAAAGACAATGATGACCCACCACCATATACAAGTTTAATCTCAATGGCTACTTAAATTCTTTTGATGAAAATTTATGAACACTTATTTTTGTGCCATAATGGTTGTTCCTATATCAATTTTATTTTTATACCATGTAGCTTTTTTAGGACATCTTCTTTACTAGGTGTTATGCCCAAGGGAGGATTTTGTTAGGTGTTATGCATTTACAAACATTAGCTAATATTTAGGGGGTTTTATACCAAACTATCTTACCCTGTGGTGGTTTCCATATGGCCTACTTTTGGGGGTAAAAGATGCCCACTTTTTACACATGATTATATTAATAGTTGAAGAAGGCACCTTTCAAAAAAAATGAGTAAAAGTATATGATAAAGAGTCTTCTTAACATATGGAGATGTGATCCTCTATTTCTTGATGTGTTTATCATGCATTAAGTTGTGAAACCCCTGTAATACTTTGAATCCAAGCTCTACATCTATATTAGTGCATTCAATATTTCTTGAAAGCTATTTTGGGTTAACTTAGAATTAACAGTGGTATCAAAGGAGTACATTGTCATCCTATAGCCCTAACATTTTATAAATAGAACCAGATTCAATGGGGTCATCATTGGAAAGAGGAAATTATACACTTTCACAAGTCAAAATTTCATACGAACTGGCATGGAATTTACAAAGCTATAGTCCATACATGTTCAGCCTCTAAACCGATCTTAAAAGAGGTTTTAAAATAGCAAGTCGTCTTCAATTGAATAATGTTGATTGGGAGATCCAATCAAATAATCCAAAAGTTGTTTCAAAGCCTTAACCACCAAACCTTTTTGTCATTGAGCATAAAACCGCTTGGAGATGTTTGCTTTATTGAGTCGTGTCTTAATTGCCAAACCCTAATGGGGCACCAATCAAGCCAAAACTTTGTGTGTTTTACCAGGTTGCTTGCCTTCCAAAGAGTCTAGCATCTCTTTTGTCATCTTCTTATGGGTCACAAATCTTCCAATTCATGTTTAAGCACAAAGCAACAAGGATCTTAAGTCTCAATCTATTTTACAAGTCCTTGGTGTCATAGTTGAAAAAGAACATCCCATTGCTCCACTTCAAATCCCTCCAATAAGGTCCCAAATAATGAATTTTGAGTTTAAACTTTAAGTAATGGCCTTTGGGGATCATATTGTTGAATTTTAGCATGAGAATATAACTTGAAAAATTTGTAGATAAAAACACATTCATCACATCAGCACAATGGACACAAGATTTTTCACTGGGGAAACCTTCAAAGGACAAAAACCCCAAAAAGCATTAGTAGCTCATCTCGTAAATGAGATGACTTAGGAAATTCTTCAAAAAGTTCCTCAAACCCTAATCTGGGTTTTACCACAGTTACAAAAAAATTCTCAGCAAAAATTCAGACTGAGGGTTTCAAACCCTAGATCCACAAATTACAAAAATTACCCATAACAGGAATTTCTCTCCTGCCCAAAAATTATTGTTAGCTACCCAGACTATACTTTCCTGTCTGTTGATGCCCGATTTGCCCAGATCTGGGCTTAACTGCTGCCCGTTGACTTTTACCTGCCCGATATGCCCTTCAGTCTGCCCGATTTGCCCTTATGTTTGCCCATGACAGTCCGGGACTGTGGGGCAGCTATCTGTTGCTACTGAGGTGGTTGGGCAACTTGACGTGGGCTGGGCCAAGGCTTTAAAGCCTGCCCAATGCCTTTCGGGACCTGCTATTTAGCAGCCCGAGGTCTGTACAATCAGCCTGGGCCTGCTATTTAGCAACCTGTGGCTATTACAATTAGTCGGGGCACTGTGGTGGCTTTCAGGCCTTGTGTGGGAGCTTGGGTCTACTCCTAGGCTCTGTGGCAGGGCCCACAGATCTGCCCACGGTGCCAAGAAAGCAGCCGATGAGGACTGTCGTGAAGAAGATGGAACTGCTGAGAAGATAGGGCTGCCAAAACTGTTGAGGAAAATCTTGCTGATGGAAACCTTAGCTGAGGGTTAGCTGAAAGAGATGGATGCCCAACCGAAACAAGAAAAACATAAAACAGTCTTCACTGGAACCTTCAGCTATTATCAGCTTCACCTGTCAGAGCAAACTATTATGTAATAATGAGAAGACTTGATCTTCTTTTATAGCCTTCATTCACCTGTTAAGTGGACCAAAATTAGAAAAGATAAAAATAATAATATTTTAATCTTTTCCTAATTTCACTTTTACCTTCTTACCAAAAGGTCTTTTTATTTATCTTTGACTTTTACCAAAAGTCCTTATTTAGTTTTGACTTCCACCTGTGGTCCTTTTCCTGTGGTACAAAAGTCTTTGTTTATTTTGACTTTTGACTTTGGCCTTTTTCTAAGTGCCCCTGTGATCATTACCTGTGGTCCTTTTTTATTCCAAAAGTACGTCATCATAAACCAAGAGAGTTACTAATGCTTTTATCTCACACTTTGCGTGACACCTAGATCTGGTACTAGGGTAACTTAACCAAGGGTAGCTAATCCTTGGAGAAGTACACCAAGCCCATAGATCAAGGGTCAGAGTGCCACACATGCCTAGACCCAGTCTAGGGCTTACAGTGCCTTCCTGGTAACAAACCAGGTGCCTCCATTCTCCAAGAAAATGGCTACTTAGAACTAAGCTGAGTCTACCAGTCCTAGACTAGTCTACATTGTGATCCCAAACCAGATGTCTACTCAACACTAGGTTGAGTCTACCCAGGGCAGAGTTGGGTCTATATCATGGTCCCAGACCAGATATCTACCATTCAACAAAATGGTCACTCAACACTGGGTTGAGTCTTCACCGTGGTCCCGGACCAGGTGGTCACATTCTCCTAAGAGAAGGGCTCTCGATGCTGCTCAAAAAAATCAACACATATTGCATAATTCTAGAAGGATCGGTTTTTCAACTCCACTTGGTCTTTGAGCATGATTTGTAAGTGTTTAGACAAGCAAAAAAAATTCAACTATTGAAGTTTCCCCACAAATGGAAGACCATGATTATTCCATGATTGGATCTTCTTTTCAAACTTGCTCACTCACCAACTCCATTGCTCTATTGGGAAAATGCCAATGCCAAAAGGATTAACCAAACACCTAATAATATTCCCCAGCATTTTTATTCTCCATGTCTTCTTCATCCACTTAGGTGGTTTGCCTAGGCAAATAAGAAAAACTTATCTTACCCTCATTCACCACTAACCCCAAGAGTTCCTCAAAAATATCCAAACATAACATAGTGCCTTCAAGGGATTGTTAGGAAAGTTCAAGGTTCAAAACCAAATCATCTGCAAAATGTGCATTAACTAATTGTTCGTTTTCTGGTACAAAAATTCCTGTTAACTTGCCCTTGCATCCTAGTTGCTTATAATAAATACCCATGTCCATCTATGCAATAATCATGTACATGAAAAGGCCTAATCAACAACACAGAGGGATATAGCTTCAAATATTGATGCGCTAGAAGAGGGTTTCATTCACACAAACTCTAGCTAAAGCTATGAAAATAGCTCCCATGGCCCTGAAGAAGAAAGACCCAAAGCCGAACCACTCTAACAAGTCTAAAAAGAAATCCTATTCAATTTTGTCGTTATTTCGTTGTTTTCCTTATCAAAATCTATCTTTAGAAGAAGGGCTTTTGGCCAAAATTCATCAACCCAAACCATGGTTTAGACTCCCAAGCCATGGTGAAATTCTCTAAAATAAATCTCCCTTTCATAAAACTTGTTTACTCCATCTCGACCAACATCGAAATAAGCAATCTGATTCTTCTCTCCAAGGCCTTTTCCAAGACATTGTAAGAAAAATTAAGGAAAGTATCAACTTTCCAGTCTCCAACCATTTCCCTTATGAATCCCTTGGTAGTGAGCATGATTAGACCCATGGGTCTTTTGCTCATTTTCAAATAAGCTGGACCAACCACATTCGACATTGTTTTGTAAAATTCAATAGGGAGGCCATCGAGAGATCTAATTTCTCTAGTGCTAAACATCAAGAAACTAGAAAGGAATAGTCTTTCTAAGCCTTTTGCATTTGGATCATTGTCTCGGTGATAACCCTCTCTCGAACTGATGAACTCAATCACTAAGCTCGCCCCTCTCTAGGAAAGTGCACCTCTTCCTCTCAAAGAATGCGCCCCCTCTCTGATCTCTCTGCTGATGAATCCAATCTATCTCATAAGAAAACTCAACCTCAATGGATTTTCCCTCGACCTCAGATGAAGTATGCTCAATCCCTCTCAGATCTTCTCCTTCCTCTGCCCTAGAATGCGCCCTTCTCTTCCCAAAAATGTGCCCTCTATCTCATGCAAGCATTCGCCCTCCTCATGCAAACACTCGCCCTCTTTGTCAGTTGAATCAATGAATGCTTTGTAGCTATATTCAATCTCCCTTAGAAACAATCTCTGCCTCTAATGTATCCTTCCTCTGCTACAGATCAAGTGTGCTCGATCTCTGCTCAAATCTGTGCCCTCACTCCCCAAGAATCTACACCCTCTCTTCTCAAGAATGCGCCCTTCTTTCTCATGCACTGATTCACCCTCCTATGTAGATGCTCTCTACTGAATGTTCAATCTCTGAGCTGTCTGTGGATGAATCTATGGCCTCAGATCAAGTGTGTTGTCTCTCTCCTCGGATCTGCACTCTTTCTCTGCCAGGTGATGCCCCCTTCTCTTCTCAAGAATGTGCCCCCTTTCTCATGCAATGATTCACCCTCCTAATGCAATGATTCGCTCAATTGGTAGCCTTTCGTTACCTCTGCACCTGTATCACACAAGTCCGTGTCTCTTACCCTCTACAACCTTTTAATATCTTACGGTGAGATTAGGGTTCCAAAACCCTAATTCACTTTGCATGCACATGCATTGTGCAAATCTCATGCACATGCATCATGCAAATCACACCACTGCATTAAAAACCGGTGCATTCCTGCATTCCTCGCATGCAGCTGCTAAAGGTCTCACAAACCTCTGCATGTTTCCACCACTAGATTCATGCCGACTGGTAGAGTGTTTCTCACACCCTACATCAATCCTTATACTATCAATTTACATTCCTGCTAGGCATGACAACATGAAGGACATCTCAAGATACAAATCTCAACATAGGAAACCATTACCCACTTGATATTGACATATTGTTGTTCGTTGACTTCTTTTGAGCCAATGTATTACTCAACCAAGCCTAGAAGGTAATTTAATAGTTTGACTCTTTCTACCTATGCTAAAGCACAAGCTCGTAGTGAATTCCTAAGGAAATATATAGTAAAGAAGGGAAAGGTCCAAATTGTGTTGTGTATACAGCAGTGGGAAGACAAATTCATCGCCGATTGATGGCAGGATGAGGTGCCTATAGTGTGTTATATTGAGCAAATTGGCTAGGCAATGAGAGCAATGGTTTCGGTAGACTGAGCTATAAACCTGTAGTTAGTTCCTTCAAATTGGTGGCCTCATAGCCCAGCTTAGGTGTGGCAGCTGCACTGGATGCCTATGGTTGAGAGGTGAATCACTTTTACACAACTAGTTTCATGGGCCATCTTTTGTTAAAAGATAAGTATTTATTCCCTATTATCCATTTTTGCAAATTAATTCGGTTTTCTTTGTTAAGATGAATTTGTACATGCAATGTGTGTGTGAATCTATTTAAGAATGAATATGGGCATGTGTTTGCCATAATCTCAATTAATCTATGCTTTAATTATTCCGCTGCATTTTCATATTGCACTCAAGCATGCATTCATAATATATATTGGACTTCTTTTGGAGCATAAATCTATTTTAGAGGGTGCATTGCGTTAAATAACTAACTGTTAGAAATTTCAATTGGGTTCAAGTGGATATCCATTGTTGGTTGGGAAAGCATGCACGGGTATGCCACAGTCACCATCCCATTCTACTATATAAAAAAAACTCAGTATCCATTTAGTGGCGGGGAGTGATTAGATCATTCAATGCTAGAGTTGGGTCCCATCAATTGAGTCATTAGGAGTATGCACCGAACAGAAGCCCCAAACCCTGCCTAAAAACATTATTTTCAACCAACATCATCCAGCCATCAAGTCCTCTCCTGTGTCAAGAATACAAGGGGCTAACCAAAATGCCAGAATGCACATTGCACGAAGTTTACTAGTCTAAGTTAATGTTTCTATGAAAATAATTTCGAAGTCATTTTTTAGGCCCATACCATCGGTTAGTGCATGATCGCACAAGTGCAGGCAAGGTACAACGAATGGCAGTCAAGGCATTGCTAGATTGAGAGGAGTTCTACAAGAGATAGACATGGAGCACTTAGGGAAACTCACAGTTTGCCCTAAAATAATTGTCTAGTGATAGTAAAAACCTAGGACACGGAATTTGACGCCCACTTTATACTTCTGTAAAAAGTTAACTAGTAATATATATAGAAAGACCCGATTACCGGCAAGTAGACTAGAAGTTGGGCTGAGGAATTATGCTTCCTCTTGTCTAACCATGATAAAAAAACGTTAACAAACCTTAAGTTAGCAACCAATGTAGTTAACCAACAAAGTCACTACTGAGCACACCATCTTAGAGTTGATTTCCGATGCCATACGTAAAACATCTAATTAGAAAAAAATTATAGATAGAGGTTAAAACAAAAAAAACAAAAACAAAATAAACTGAAAATTTAAGGGTCAAATTTGGCAGCACAAGAGAACACCACGTTGGTGGAGAAAGTTTCACCCCAACTTTCAGAATAACTGAGTTCCAACTTCCTTTTGCACATCTAGTGTCGTTTCTATGTCTAGGCATGTTCAACCAATTGAAAAAAGAAGGAACCCTTTATAAGGCTTCCATCTTTTCTTGATATAGCTACAAAGGAATGCCTCACGCAAAACACAACGTAGAACTAAAGCATTTGTGCATAATCTATCCGCTGCAATGTCTGGAATGGACTCAGATACAAATTCTTCATTGAACCAAGGTCCAAAAGATTACCTCCTAGTACATTTTCGGAATAAATCCCCTAACCTTCTTTGGCGCCATTGCTGCTCACATTACCAGTGAAATATACATTTTGGGGCTCCATAGGGGGCACTTTCAATGTTGCCTGGATGGGTTGTGTTTGCTTGTCGTGCAGCAAATTCAAACCTACACCAAGAATTTACTCGATTAAGGATGGATATTTAGGCTCTAAAATAGGGAATATCTTGGAAAGCATGGTGAATTAGATGAAACACTGGAAGTCTGGAACCTTGTCAAGAAGTTTGAGGTCAAGCGGTAAATCAGATGAGCTTTCTTGTACTATTTTGTGATATATCATAGTTAACTACGTGGTTTCCAGTTGGCAAGGATTCAGTCTAAAAGTATCTTGACAGAAGCCATCCGCTAAGAGACCCCGAGTCAAGGTAACTAGATTCTATTCCGCCAAAGACGTCCGCACGTGGAAGTATCTAGATTCTATGTTTCCAAAGACGTCTGCGAGTGGAGGTGTCTAGATTCTATTCCACTAAAGACGTCCAGCGTTTGCAACTGGCCCCAGCCACTGTTGTGCGCGCTAGCGCATCTACGAGCACAAACATAAGCCGGTCAGTGGAAAGACTTGAACCTTGCACCTCGAACACAAGCTGGTCAGTGGAAAGACTTGAACTTTGGTGCAGGAAATATCAGCGCCCTGTTCTCATGTATCTCCGGCCCAGCAAACCACTATTTGACCAAAAAGGTGTATAACCACCAAAAATGCAGGAAAACTTACACATAGAAAGCCATGAAGACCATAAGTTGCAAACTGGCACTCTTCGCTTTCCCCGCCGCCATCTTACATACAAAAATCATTACGAGTACTGGGCACATACCTTACAAAAGGTTCACATTTGTTTCTATCCCAAAATTAACCCAGTTTATATTATAGATAAAATAAAGACATATTAGTCCCATGAAATCCTTCAGCAAAATGATGCAGAATCCCATAAACACTAAAAAATTCAAAGAAACAAGGAAGAATTTAAAGGAGGCCTCTCAAAATCCCCAAAGAAGCCAAATTTTTCGAAGAACGAAAGAAGTTTTCGAATTCCAAAGAGCTCTTACCAGTCGAGACCGGTGATGAGCACGCCCGCCCAGAGGGGAAGGGCTCCATTAGTGAGAATCTTAAGTGCAATTGCGCTGCCGATAACCTCCTGAATATCAGCCCCAATGAGAGCAATTTCAGCCATGACCCACAGTATGAGCCTCGACCACAGCGGGTACTCCTCCCTGCAAAGCTCCGCAAGATGGCAACCCGTCGCCACGCCCAGTCTCACCGCGATAAGCTGGATTATCAAACCCATGCCCGTCGCCCACATCAGAATCCATAGCAAGGAGTACCCCGCAACTGCCCCTGCCTGCAAGCAAACAAAATTGTAAGAAGTGGCGAATTTCAAGAAGCTTGGCGAATCTTCAAAAATATATATACCGCCCCTACCTGCAAACAAATGAAGTCTTAAGAAGTGACAAATTTCAAGCGGCTTGGTATATATCACTTCTTAAAAATTTATTCTTTTGCACACAGGGGCGTGCGGCATGTATATAGCGAGAGATAAATTATCCATAATATATTTTTATAAATAAAATGAAGCATAAATAATTTCGTCATGGAAATCAGAAATTTTCTCATAATAACATACATTTTATCAATAAATTGTTCATGGAAATTAGAAATTTGGATACCCTAAAAATAGAAATACGACATAAATAATTTGTTCATAGAAATTACAAATTTTTCATTTTAATTTCCAAAACTTCTTTATAAAACAAGAAAACCAGCCCCTAAAGTTTTCCATTGAATACTCAAAAAATAGAAATAGTACAATCAATAATGTGTTCACAGAAAAAAAAATTAAAATCATTTTAACTTCGAAATTTTTTTAGAGATAGGACAATCAGTAATTTGTTCACGGAAATTCTTTTTTAAAAATCATTTTAATTTCGAAAACTTCCAGGTAAAGCAAGAAAACTAACTAGCCCCTAATAATTTCTTTAGAAAACGAGAAAACCAGCCTCTAAAGATTTTCCTTACCTGTAAATCCCCCTCGAGATTCCCGGGATCAAGAAACGCTATACTCATGAGAAATCCAGGCCCCGCGAACAACCACAACTTCCGCCATGAAAATGGAGGCACGTAACCCTCGTCTTCTCCGTTCAGATCGTCTATGTTCACGGTAATTTTCTCGCTGCTCTCATAAGCTCGTTCCTCTCCATCGGTTTCGAACCTCTGACTTATTGACTTCCTCGACTCATCCAGTAACAGCTGCAGAGCGCCCTCGTCCTGTGCTTTGGTCGCCATAGCTAACTTTAGCCGAAGCAAATTAAAAGCGCATGCTGAAATTTATAATGTGAGAATTCGATAATCGTCACCGCCATTAAAGCAGAGGTTGCTTGCAGCCGGGCAATAGCTGTGTCCGGATGCCAATCTCCTTGTGCACGTCATGGTGGAGGAAAACAAACCATAAAATCCAAGCTGGAGTCTCTGGGGTTCGAACCCGCGGTTAAATTTTCCACTACTCCTCGTCATCTTACACGTGTCCGACGCTCTTTTCGCCAGCGGGGAATTCCTCCCACATCGTGGCACTTTATCAGACGTGGCATCTCGATGACTCATTCTGTAATTTCCACGTGGATTTCTTGCAAATTGATTATTAATTTATTTCCGGCAAATGAGAAGGCAGGGTGTCGACATGGGAAGAGAACGGCAGGTGAGAATGTTAAGTATAGTTTTCGAACTGATTTTAAAAAATTAAATAATGAAAAAAAAAATGTCCAAACATCCAAGTGGTCCCGTCATTATTCAATTCTCTAATTTACTTTTATTTTGGTTATTGATCTTTTTATAATTTTTTTTGGAGTAAGCTATCTACCCGACCATTTGCAACGGGTCCACTTGACTCCGTCAGGGGATAGATTACTCCATTATCTTTCCGCAAGAACATCAGATTTGAAAAATTTTCATAATCAAAACTTACAATTTTAAACTTGCATTTAAAAAACAAGAATTTTCATGGCTAAATTTATGGATGGATGAATTCTAGAGCACACTTGGTGTGAAAATAGTTGTTGGAATTAGTTATTCTTGGTCTCACGTAAAGGTAAGGTAACGGAGTAAGCGAATGTCAGGTGGGCCCGGTGCAAATGGTCGGGTAGATAGCTTACTCCATTGTTTTTTGGTTATTGTTCTTTTCAATCATTTTTTCACCATTCCATATGACGTGGCATAAATAAATCTATCTATTGTAGCATGGATTTTATAGGTGGATATGTTGTTTAATTATTTTAATAGACTTTTTTATTTGAAATTTGGGGTGGATTAGGACTTATATTTTTTCATTTACAAAAAACTAGAGTCCACAATGATTTTATGGTAGTAATTAAAAATTCGAAATAAACAATTATATATATATAACTCATAAATAAATAACCCGTAGCAATGCATCCATAACTACCATGCATGGATCCATGATAGTTTGTGTTCTTGTGTTTGTTGTTCTTGTACACAGATATTTATATAATAAAACTTATTACTTTATGGAAAAAATATATTATTTTGGGTTGTTATTGTTTGATAAGGAGAGATATATGTCTGTAATAAATAAAAATTTGAGAATTTATATTTTGAGTTGTTATTGTTTATATTTGGAGTGAGTTAAATTTTAGATGATTTGTAATTTTTAAGTGCTTTTGTCAGAATCTAGAATGGGGAAATCACTAAAATTGTGATATCTATTGTTAGAATTGCAATTTTGACTATAGGAATGGATTCAAGTGCCTCAATTACTCTTGGGAGCACCTCCATTCTGCAATTTCAGCAACCGAGATTTTAGCTAAATCCTCTAAATCTAGGTGCAAATAGTCTAAAGTTTAGCTTACTCTTTTATGTTATGGTTTGCTATAGTAGATAGATATTTATGTAATAAAAATAATTCCTCGTAATTTAGGTTTATCTTTACCACTTGTTATGGGTGTGTTTCTTCATTATTTTTATGGTTGAGAGATATTTACCTTATAATGTTGTCTAAAACTTAGGTATATCTAATTTAATAAGCATATTTTTTAATAAGTTATGAAAAGAATAGTTTGAGAGATCTCTTGGATATTACAATATTATGTAATAAAATTGATTTACATTTTATATTGCAAATGTAAAAAATTAAAATATATAAAAGAAAATTATAAAACTTTAAAATGAAATTTATAAGACAAAGACACCCAATAACATATAAGAAAAACAAAGCATGAGTCTCGTAATAATGTGGACATGAATATCTTGGTACACCACATTTCTAGGTATCCAATAACATACACGAAAAACAAAGCATCAATCAATCCATTGTCATTGTTGTTATTGATGTACACATGAATATCTTGGCAAGCCTAATTTCATTTTTATGGAACAAAATTTAAGATGGCCTTATATATACTTTTGTTACAATTTTAAATGACAAATTTAATATGATTATGGTTAAAGTAGTTTTTTTTATGATGATGATGATGATGATGATTAACGTCCACTCAGACCAACACTATGTATATATATGAGTGTTACACTCAATCATGATGCATCTCCCCCATACCATATCATAGAATGTGCTTCACAACACAATCATATTAGAATATGTATGAATAATCCTAAAAGCAAAGAAGTAAGTGTGTTGTTTTATCCATTTCATAAGACTGAACGACACACATGCCCAACTCCTGTGGAGTGTGATGCACCACAATATTGCATTTTGTCTACATGTCTAACTCCTTCAAACTGTGCATAAGGATGATATCTATGTCCATTATTGTATCAATAAGAGGAATGAACTAGTGCAAAGTCCATTGAACCATGGCTCTGCCACCTTCTAACCTTCTTCAAATTTAATTAATTCCAAAGCCTAAATGCCCTAAAGTCTTCACCAAAGTTCGCCTCCCACTAACTCTCCTCCTCTATCATGGGGTTCCACTCTTGCTCCATCAGCATTAGTCGTTTCTCTACCACTATGAGTTGCTCCATTCGTTTTGGGATGAAACTAGCCATCATGTACTACATGATCCAATAAATTTCCAAAGCGACTTAATTGATATCGTGACAGCCTCTTGTATGGCCAACATTGTGCTCAAAGAAAAACATATATGATTTATATCTCATTTGGCTATTTCCCTTTGTCTATATTCAATCAGTCACACCAAAGCTCGTACTTACTATGCAATAAACCCATTTTGAAATCAAATACACAATGATAAGCCTTCATTGCCACTCAATACCCCAAGTTCTTGCATTCCATGGTGATTGTACAGTGTAAAAAGAGACATTATTCCAAGAAAACAAAGAATATATCAATGGGCATTATAAATGGCATAAAAATGACTTTAGTCTTGCATCCTATGCAATTTTTTATGGTACATGTGATATTAATTTATAGCATAAAATGAGGAAAGATGATAGCCTCTCTAAAGTCAATTGCAACTTGAAAGCCACATAATTAAGACGTAGTCAATTACGACTCAAAAGGCTACGTAATTAAGAGATGATTGCTACTATCATCTTAAAGATGCATTTAACATAGAACAAAATTTCAAACTAATAACATTTAAGCATTTTTTTGTATTTGTTTTAATAAATTGGTAATACACTTATAGTTTATATAAAATATCTATTTATATTTATCTATAAATATAGTTTAGATATAAACTTAGTTGACCGAATCTTTTATCATAATCTTTTATTAATTATTTAATCATGATTTAAAAAAATATATTTTAAAAATAGAATATTAAACCATTAAAAATAAATATAAAATGATCAAATCATCAATGCATATACTAAAGTACTTTTATTGATTCTCTCAAACATTTAATTTACCTTTCATGAGAATAGCTATGCCTTCAAAAAAAAAAGTTATTGATTCTCTCAAATAGTAGGTTTACCTTTTATGGGAATAGCTATACCTTAAAAATTAAAAAATACACATGATTAGTGGAAACCATCATGAGCATTATTAAATCAAACATAGAAATCATGCTCAAACATAGAAATCATGCCCTTATATGATGGGGACATCTCTCATTCATAAGGGGTGAAACACACAAGCCAACCAAAAAGACATGTAGATTGTATTTAGAAGGGAATCCAAAAAGACATGCAGCATGAGGTGGTGAAACACATAAACAAATAAAAAAGACAAGTAGAAAGAGTTTATGATGGAATCCAAAAAGACATGCAGCATGAGCATGAGTTCTTGATGGAGTACTCTGAAGTGGAGAATTGTTTATAAAAAGTTAATATCCAAAGTACAAAATAATGTACATATTACAAGAGTGCATATGGGCACCACCATCATCTTGAGATAATGAAACCACAAAAATTATGCAAAACCATCAATATCATGTAAGCTATGACACCACCACCATCTTGAGATAATGAAACCACATAGAATATGAAAAAACATTACTATCATGTAAGCTATCCCACACGTTATTACCCTTGTTTCAAAAAATATGATATTATACACAAAGAGAGACATTAGATTTGTTATTATTATTGTAGTAGAGCACTCACGTTTTAAAATATTATAATGATAGAGTATACAGGAAGTAAAAGAAAGCAGGTTGCAAAAGGACTAATCATGTAAGTATTTTTAATTTGGTTATAATTATTTAATTTCAAGATTTTGATATACAAGAGTTTTTAGCGCTTAAGTGGGGCCAAAGGGGAGTTCAAGGAGGGCATAGCGAGGTGTGGGTCCAAGGAACGTCCAGCAAGGAGCGCCCAACAATGAGTAGCTCCAAGGAGCGCCCAAGGCCTTTGATGGATGTCGTTAACCAATGCAAGGCAACTCACTATTGATATCAATGAGTGTCAAGGTACCCAAATACATCTTGCAAAGTGTGAACAGATGAATGAAGAGAATAAAGATTTATTTATACATTTCACAAGTAGTATTGGGCCACTTACAACTTAGAAGGATCCATAGTCTCCTTTTAGATATCACCCTAGATCTCATTCTGGAACTTTGAGTAGCTGGACAAGTGTCTTTTAGGACTTGGGCAGATTAAGGAAAGCATCGAAGCCTTAGCTTCTTCTTCTTCATCAAGCAATTCCCACTTGAAATATTCTTACTAGCTAGAGTTGAAACACAAGCTCTATGTATGGACATGTTAATTGGATGTTACCTCAACATATATAAGCAAAGCTAGAGATAGTCTCAGCAAGTTTTTTTTAGTTATAGGAGTAACACAAGCTATATGTAAATGTGTGATATTGGTATGACCCTTTTTGAAACGGAGGTAAAAATAGCTACTAAAATTAGGAGAGGGAAAAACTAGAACTCTCTCGAGTTCTCGTTTCATAGTATAAGTATAAATTTGATTGGTTACCTAAAATCATGCATTAGTAGTTTATAAAAGACTTTCAAAATTGAGTTAGATAATTGGAAAAAACCTTCTCATTTTAGGATTCCGGACCAAGAGGGAGGGTAATACAAATGAATGCTCTCACTATTTGAGGAGTCTGGCTACTCTATTGGATTGAGTCAATAAAAGAGGGCAGTTCCCACGATCTCATCCTCGACTACCTTCTACTTTCCCTAATAGATTGAGTAACTGGGGTGCTTGATAAGGTGTTTTAGAACGGAGTTCTATAGTAAATTATGAGTACAACTTCAAAGGTTTTCCAAACAATCTTGGAGGCAAGGTAGCCACTATATAGAGGCCACCTTGAAGTATTGCAATTACAAAGTTAGTAGATGTTTATGAGTTTTAGATTATTATCATTTTTATTAAAATTAACTCTTAACCACTTAAAAACAATTTTAATACATACTTCATTATAAATATATACATTACTAAAAATACCTATAAAAAAACACATATACACCTTAAGTAAATATATAAACTTTGAATAAAAATTAAATATTTTAAAAATATCAAAATACACTTATTTACCTGTTAAAAAAGTTGAGAAAGTGAGTAGATGAGGGTTTCAAACTATTCACTTATTTAATTTCCTCAGCTTGTCATGTGACAACAACAAAATGCCCTATCCAAGCAAGCTCTGGGGGATTGGAAGCTATTGTCTGGGAGTTGGTTCAAGATGGGCACATGATTGAGTATGGAACACTAAGGACAAGGTAATGGTGCCCACGGTTCTTGTCATTGTATGCCTAAGTGAAGGTTAATTTCCTTGTTGCTTATGATTAGTATAGCATTTACAGCCTTTAACGAACTTGTAGCTATGTTCATATGTGAATTTGTAATCTCTTGGAAAATAGGATTTATGATTGTATAATTCAACTTTTTCTAATATATAAAGTTGATATTTTTGTGTGAAAAAAAATGCCCTTGTGTAATGATTTAATCACCATAACAACTCTCATTCGTAAAAACAAATCAAAAAGACCATGTGGCCTTGTACATACCAGGGAGAGAAAATAAACTAAAACTTTTAGATTTAAATTTGTGTTTAGAGTTGTTCCACCATCACTTATATCTTTTATGTCTTTTTACTATTTTTTTAATGATAAACATTATATATTCAATCACATAAAAATATATTAGCAAATCTTGTATATGTTGAGATATATATATTTCAACTTATACACATTAATTTTTTTGAACTTTCGAGTAAAATAGGGCGTTTGGACAATTCCTAAAAGGAGGTGGGCTAAAAAGATTTGTCACTTTCTCTTAAAGTGACTACATCCACATTAGATTTCAATTTCATCAAAATTATTGTAAATTTGCAAAGCTAATCTTCAAAAAAACTAGCATAAAAATACAATTTTAAAACAAACCAAATAATTTCTTAACAAAATCCAATACATCAAAATTGGTCTAAACAAACATTAAACATCATCATCAATTATTAACATACTAATCCGCCAGATGTAGAAGGTTCATGGTTTCTTAGCCAATGGCAACCCTGCTAGTCATAGGGGTTCCACCACTTTGCCAACAAAAAGACATACTAAAAATAATATTTTTTTCTAAATTTTTTTTTATGACATAAACACATGGATGACATGCACTGAGAACGGGCAGGCACGATGTCGACATGGATTGGAATGAGGCATACACAAAGAATAGCAGGCTAGCAGGCTGCAGGTGTGAATGTTTAGTAAATGTCATTTTCCCTCTTATTTAAAAATAAATAGACAAATAAATAAAGATTCCGTCCAAGTGGTCCCACTCCGAATTATTAAAGTTCAATTCAAAGTCTTTAGTTTTGTTTTTTATCTCTTTTTGCGTTTCATCATATTTAACGCTTCCCTTTGACGTGTCATGGATATATCTCTTTTTCTTTATTTTATCAATAATTTTACGATGTCGACGTGGCATGAATAATAATTTCATATTTGTACAAGGTTGACGTGGCATGAATAAGAATTTCATATTTTTAAAATGTCGACGTGGCATGGATAAATCTCCAATTCTTTATTTTATCCGTGATTTTACAATGTCGATTCTTTATTCTTGGATGTGATTTTATTATTCTTTTATGTTGTTTTTCACAAATATTTAATATAGGGTATTAAATATTAAATACAACAAGCATGGCTCACATGATCAAACAACAACACTTTTCATAGTTTTGTTGCACTCTTGACCTTCATCATTTGGGGGGTATGGCTTGCCACGAATAAGGCTATCTTTGAAGATGTTTTCATTCCACCTCAGGTTTTTGCTGGTAAAGCCTTTGATATTTTAAAATATTTTCCTCAATGTGATCCTATCAAGCCTCCTCAGATCATCCTGGATACACTCATTGATGACTCTTTTCCATGGGCATTTGTGGATGGAACCTCACAGGCTCGTACTCGGTCTGGTGGCGTTGGTGGCATTCTTCATCACACAGTCAATCATTGTCTCCTATATGCAATTGGACTCGGTGATGTCACAAATAAGTTTGTTGAATTTGCATCCATTAAACATCTTTTGACACTTGCTCACTCACTTGGGATTCTCCACATTCAGATCTTTGGTGATTCTAAACTTGTTATCGACTGTCTGAAGCTTGGTAATCCACCTTGGAATATCTTCTTAATGCCTCTCTATGAGGACATCATAAGGATCAACTCTCTCTTCCAACAGATCTCCTATATGCACATATTCTGGGAAAGCAACATCGAGGTAGATATGCTCTCAAAACAAGGTCTACTCTTGCCCTCCGACTATATGGATAAATGGGAGAAACTCCATGGAGTGTCATCTTCTCTGGGCAGGCG
The DNA here is from genome assembly GCA_001517045.1 of Pseudotsuga menziesii. Classification (NCBI taxonomy): domain Eukaryota; kingdom Viridiplantae; phylum Streptophyta; class Pinopsida; order Pinales; family Pinaceae; genus Pseudotsuga; species Pseudotsuga menziesii. The sequence goes on from LPNX010279889.1 coordinate 312,331, forward strand.
TCGTTTTTTAACATCCACATGGATTTTTTGTTTGTGATATGATACTTGCAGAATATTCTAACAATATGTTTTACCTGAGACTATATTTTTGTCTTTTTCCATCCTTTGGGTAGTGACAAGAGCTATAGAAGGATATGCATGCACTCCTTATGTCGATGATACATTCTGAACACATTTTTTGCTTGAACATGTACGACCTAGTGTTCAAAATGAACAATATGGTTTTATATCAATAAAGCTATGATAATTTTCCTATGGAAAAAAACTAGAAGGATAAAGAAAAGAAGAGGTATAGTTATTGAGGATGGTCTCTTGTATGGCTCTCATAGACCCCTCATGGTGTTTCCTTCCTCTGTCGAGATGAGACCCAACTCCGTCCAGTCACCTGACCCCACTCCCGTCGACGAAAAACACCAACTAGTTGTGTAGCGGGACCCCACTCTCTCTCTCTCTGTCATTGTCCCTTCCGCACGTTATCCATTGATTAATTGCATGGTAGGATCTTCTATTTGAACGTAGTCTACTACCCCTGTGCCTCCCCTATGAACCCTCATCCAACAACCAACCTCATGCCCGCCTTGTTCAAGCTCAAACAGAGGGGTTTACAGAGGATCTGAATGACGTTGTTAGAGGGAAACAATTGGATTCAAAGTGATGGTGAATGCAGCTTCCCATCAAAAGTATGTAGAGACAAAGATTGAGCAATGGTCAAAGCAAAGAATAAAAACTTTATGGATAGTGCACTTGATCGACACCGATTAATCGTGAACTTTTAAGAAAATTGGCTTTTGGTTAAGGCCAGCAGGGAGCTAAAACAATTGTACCAGCACGTTTGCTTTGTTCCTATAAGATTAAATTTAAATGCATTACATTTCTTATTGATATTCATATAAGAAAAGCGATGACCTACCGTGGTATGCTCATTGTTCCCACTATCCATCTAAAAAAACATTTTGCAAAGTTTAACAATGAATACATGATCTAGTACTGATTTTACATTCCCCATTAACAACTTCAAAACTAGATGTGACTTTGAAGAAGCCAATAGATTGACAATTCTATTATCTGCTATGATAGGAGTTGTAGTTATTCAACAATGTACACCTTGTATATGATACCCAATAATCAAGCAACCACTGGAGTTGACCATAGAACTAAAGATGGTATGAAGTGAGCTTTATATGAAAAAACAAGGCAACGAAGATGCCATGTTCCCTGATATCTGTTGTAAACTATGTTCTTCAATGTGCAGGCATGTTGCAATCATGTATTCCTTTCATGTAAAAGTTGGATACAAGACAAACATCTTATTTTTATTCTCGTTTAATCATCTTTGAGACTATAGGCAATTATAGCTCTGCAAGGTGCATACACAACAAAGGAGTAGGGCCGATCATCATACCATCCCTCCTGCATGAAACATAACAAGTCCCCCCAAAACAAATAACTTCAGAAGGCACTCGAACTCATCGCCAAACTAGATGTAGACAAAATAGCCATAATAGGAGATTCAAGACAAGACATCCAAAAGATGCAAAAAGGATATGAAAAATGTGATACAAGATGCAAAATCATTGCCAGAAGAATCTCACACCTCATATTCGGCACAAAAACCAGTTTCTTTCATGTTCTTCGGAAAAACAATGGGAAAGATGACCACCTAGCTAATAAGGGAGCCAACTTAGAGTTAGGTTTGGCGTATAGCAATAAGGATGGGTTTAAAACACATTATGTCCCTTGAGTTAATTTGGGACCCTTTCCCGTTAATCCAAAGCAAGGGTCAAAAGGACATGTATTTGCTCTACCGACTGCTCCATAGTGGTGGGTGTGTACGTGGAGGGATGCATGTACAGTCCCATGTCAACTCTGGTCGGAGCATTTATGATGGAGGTGGGACACATTTACACTAGTGTTTCGTTCTTGCTGCTCTCGCATGCGAGATTGAAGAAGAGCAGGAATATTATCAATGGGAAGATTAGAGTATTCATCAGTAAGTCAGGATTGAGAGAGAGGCAGGCGATGCAGATTATTGCTTGAAATTCTTGGGCTCGATACATTGCTTTCCCAGGTGCTCACTGGAGGAGTTAACATTGATGGATGCAGAGAAGCGTGAAGGGAAAGGGTGGTTGGAGGCCCTTGAACAACATGAAGGGCGACATTGTTTATTTCAAAACACACCTAAGGAAGGTATATGAAGTGGTTTGCAGTGGACTCAAACAGAACCAAGAGCCTCAACTGATGTTGGGTATGTGTTAAGCAAGTTGTCCTGCCAGGAATCGCGGATTAACAACATGGACAAGGATATAAAGGAACTTCTGGGAAAGCTTGTCATAATTGTTGAAGACGTGCAAAAAATGGTTGATATGACTCAATGTAGCCATTTCTAGGAGACAACAGCTAACAGAGTGAAACCAACGGAAGACGTGTAAGTTTCAAAGCCTACTCTAGGCATGGAAGCAAAGAAAAAAAGTAGTCTCGTTGCTATAGGGTTTTGTTGATGTTTTTCTGTATTTTGTTAAATTCACAGTTTATCAGGCTTTGTACCTCCTATAGTATGGTGAAATATATGAATAAACAGAGGAAATTTTTTAAAGATATGGTAATTGTAGTCATGGTTTTTTCAGCCACTGTGAAAACTGATTTCAAACAAGGTTTCTTTTATGTTTTGGATGGTTTTGCACAACCTTTTTTAGTAGATATTTTGAGGCATCAAAAGATGGAATTTAGTTTCAATGTATTCTACATCAAATAAATGACCGAAAAAATCAATAATCACTGGAATGTTCTCAAGGCCTGCAACTGAGTTTTAAGTTGACAATTTGACTAAGAATATCTCAGTTGCACTACTAATTGGGTGCATGGTTTCTTCCAAACATCAAAGTGCACTATTATATGTGCATAGATGTCTTCTCTGATTTCTTAAAAGCGTAGATACACTAGATATTTTGAGGCATCAAAAGCTGGCTTTGATGTGCACACGCCATAAAGGTTCTATGAAAAATAACCAGATATGATGGCGTGTGTACAAAAAAGGTTCTATGAAAAATAACCAAATATATCATATGTTAGTGTTTGTTCATTCATGGGTGACCCATGTCTCCCCATTGTAACTCAAAATGGGATGGGAACCAAATCATATTTGGTTATGTTTTGTTCATTGATATCCCATCTTAGCTAACAATTTTCTATCTGACGGAGTGCGATTTTGGAAAGTTGATCCGCTTCCAAATTCTTCTCTTTGGAGATATGTTGATAATTGATAGAGCTAAAAAGATCAGAGATTCTAAACAAATCCTCAATGCTATCATCTAGATATACATTGTTGTGCTTCTTTTTCTTATTTATCCAGTCTATAACAAGAAGTGAGTCACCAATGATCTATAACTCACTAATGCTAATATTGTTAGCAAGAAGTAGAGTATACCTGAGTGTGATCAGCTCTGCCCGATTGTTTGTTGCACGTCCCAAACCAACAAAAAAATTGTAGTGTTTGGAATCATTGATATAAATAATGCCCCCAACCCTATCTTTTGAAGAGTTGTCTTGTGATGATCTATCAAAGTAAGCCCAACATTTATATTTGTCAATAATAGGGGACTTTGTAATCTGAATCTTGTTTTTATCTATGACTTGTGGAAATAAACTATGGGATCCCAAAGCTCCGATTCCATAAACTTCCACAGGGAATTAGTCCTAAAAAATAACATTGTTATGTCCATATCATACATACAAGATGATAATCACAGGAAGAGCCTGATATTCTGCATAATCATCATTTCGTAGCCAATTAGAAAAATCTTAATGTAGGTTTGATCCCTGCCAAAGAAATTTGATACCTCTAATTATGGAAATATGGCTCAGCGGGTTGGTAATATAAGGACAGGTGATGAAGATATGCCCAATAGATTCACAACTGAGTTTGCATAGTGAACATCAACTAGGCCTTGTCCAATATTGATGAATCATGATTTTCCATGTGGGAATAGATCGATGAAGAGCCATCCAGAGAAATAATTTCATTTTTAGCGGACATTCCAGATGCCAAAGAGTAGTATTCCACCACAGAGGGTTTGGTAGGTCCTCCATCAAGCAAAGCTACAGGTAGCCAAGTTTTGGCGAATAACAATCATCTTTATCATTTTCACATTAGATAAGTTGGTCCTCTTCGCCACTAAATCTGATGAATGAGGCCTTTAAAGAAGATAAATAATTTCCTAAATATTCTATCATCCGCACCTAGGTCCATATCCTAGGCCAACATCCACAACATATTTAAATTTGTAGGATCTTGACCGAGCCATGTATGATCCAAGTGAAAAATATTCATAGTCTGAAGATGTCAACAGAGGTGATCCAATAGCGAGTAAGTATAGAGGCATCTAACTTAAGGGTATCACTCGATGCAAACCTAAGAAACATTACCATCTTTCAATTGAAGACTGCCACCCATTATAGGGAAGGCTTTGATGTGCACACACCATAAAGGAGAGTCAGATCCAAATCTCTTATCAGGAGAACAGATCCACTCTACCATAATGAGCGAAAAGATATATTTGTGGTAAATAATATTACCCGATAAGCCCTCCCTATTAATAACAGGCCAAATACCCTTATTAATCAATGCTTTTGCAAAGCAATGCAGATTTTTGAATCCCTAGCCGCCCATAAACTTAGGAATAACAAGCTTATCCCAGTCAATTCACGCAAAGCATTTATCCTCAATATTAATTTTCCAGATGAAATTGTAACTCGTCTTCCGAATCTGATTGATAGTCCCTACGGGAACGAAAGCAAGGGATGTTTAACTATCAAGAGGTTATTTAACCATGATCTTCATCTTGAAGGAATGGGTTGTTCAAAGCCTAAGCATATGATGTGATGGATTATATTAAACCCTTTAAGATTGGAGAAGGTAAAATTAAAAATTAAGTTAATATTGAAAAATAATTTATTAATCATTACACACAAGCCTATTAGATTGCATGGAGCTTCTGAACACCACCGCCTCATGAATATTTTTATTTCCATGGAAAAAAGATGTAATCTATTTCATTAAAATAAATCACCTTGTACACGGGGCTCGAAAGGCCTTTTCTTACATTCTTCAAAAATGGATTCTTAGATCTCATTTATCCATCAAGTATTACATTGAGTGTCCCCTTGAGTGCAATAGCTTCATTCCAATAAATATCTATGAGCATATATATGTGCCCATGTCACATAAGAAAAAAGCGAAAAACTACACGTTTTCTCATAATGTGAAGAAGCTAGTATTCCTCAGACAAAAAAACAAAAAAACAAAAAAACCTGGTATTAGCACGAGATTAAAACCACCTTGTGGATCTTACAATAGATGTCATCACAATAACAAAGATTGATACCTCTTAATTGAGTTTTGGATACAAGGTGAAAGATATCAATAAGAGGTAATATTCAAAGATGATAATATAAGTCACACAAAATTGTGGAGAAAAACCATGGTTGAAGATGCAACCACACATACTTGACATATTAGGAATTCAAAATCAAGTCAGAGGAAAGAACAAATAGAGACGACATTAGAGGATGAAGAAACAACAACATTTTTCCATACAACAAACATCGTGTTTCAAGGAGAATCCTAAAAATTGAATGAAATAAAGTATAAGAAAAGTAATCAAAATTGCACACTCACTTCTAAACATGTCACTGAGTTAAAGAGCATTAATACAAAGCCATCTAAATAATTTAATATTTTATTTTTTGTATTTTGTTATGTGATCAATTTCTAAAGCAATGCCCTCTTGGGGGGTCATTTCAAATAATAATGGCATTTACTTTAGCCTTTACAGTGGTTGGTTCTAATCTCCTAAGGTAATTCAAGCAATTCATTTGGTGGCCTTATATGGAGGATATTAACTTTGCATGTTCCTCCATTATTAGTAACTTTGTTTGAAGAAACTTACATCAATAATAAAGATTATATGATATATCTGGTGAGAAATGAGCTTTCATGGATTAAAAACTCTTAGTAAAGAATACTTGAATTTTTATTTACTGCTCCAACAAAATTAACAAAGATCCCCTCACCATGCACTTAGAGTCAACTAAGGCATCACAATATTTCTGGTTGAGTAATTATCTTTGGGGTCCCTTGGTTATTACGAGGATGTCACTCCTTCATCCTATCACAATGTCAATTACTATGTCATAAATATTCCCTTTCACTATGAAAGACCAATCTAATCATAAGCAAGGGTTAGATAGCATTTTTGTATGACTACTTGTGTTCTTAATTTTGTTATACTTTAAAATATTCGACTTAGGTTCCTCCATCTAAAGCATTTTCTAAAAACATCAACCCCCTTCTCAAATTCTCATTTCCTACTAGAATTAGGCATAAGCTCAATATCACTTTCCTTTCTTCCATTTCCCTCTCCCAAAGACATTGAAATTCTAGATGAATTTAGACTCTCTTAACAAAAAAAAGAAAAGAAAACATGATCCTTATGCCAACAAAGGTGTCCATAGTAGTAGTGACCCTCTTCCTCACATCATGATCGATTGGATGTGGCATTGAGAGACCTAGAAGAAACCCAACATGATTATGATATTGCAAATTTGTCTCTCAAAAAGATATTAGAAACTCTTTGAAAGTTAATACTAATAATTGTTAAAATTCAAGACTTATTTATAACGAATAAATTATTAAACATTCTTAATAAAAATCTAATAATAATTTTTTTTATATTCAACTAAACACATCTTCAAAATTAATATTATTTTTATTCTATAAAACTTTATATTACTCATATTCATTTACAATTATTTCATGAAAAAACAAAAAAAACAATCCTAAATTTTCAAAATATGAAACTCAAATTCCTATAAATAATTAGGAATAAATGCACCAAAAAGCCTACAACAATCTAAACCATGAAATAAATGCCACAAAAGGTCTACAACAATGTAATAAATGCACCAAAAAGTCTACAACAATCTAAACCATGAAATAAATGCCACAAAAGGTCTACAGCAATAGATACCACAAAAGTCCAAACCATTTGATACCACTTCCTTGTATTTATTTATGTCTTTACAACGGAAAAACATATTTTTAATCAAATTTTTACACTCCTCTTCACCCTTTTCCCTTTTCATCTACCATATAAGAGTGATGATGAATTGTGAACAACCACTCTTTCCAAGTAAGTGATGATGCCCTCTCAACTATTAATTATTTTAAATGATAACATTCGATGTATGCCAAATTTTTTTTATAATATTTAATGATGATGGTTGGTGATTATTTTAAAATTTTAAATTTAGTTGTTAAAAGCTCATCCACACTATCTAATTATACATTATAAAATTATAGCGAAATGTTAATCTATTTTCTTTGGATTATACGTGGATTGGATTAATAGTTTTCACTCTTAGATTTGAACAATAATATCACATTTCAAAAAAATTCAAGATAGCGAAATGTTAATCTATTTTGTTTGGATTATATGTGGATTTGGAATGATAGTTTTCACTCTTAGATTTGAATAATAATATCACATTCCAAAAATTGAAGATACATATTAAATTTTTTTTTACAAGGAAAAAAAGCATAATTTTATATCATCCGTAGAGAGACAAAATTATATTTTGTAGATATGCAAAGCATATTTGGAATCATCAATCATGACTCATATCATAGCCATATGTACCAATCTGATCCATCCATCATATTTCTAGAAACAACATACAAAATGTTATCAAAAATAAATGGGCCCTGCCCACTCCAAGTATGAAACATATCTTCCTATCATATACGTTCATGTAAAGAAGCTGAAAAAATATATGCAAGTAGCAGTCTGATATATTCTCAGCAAAAATAACAAAGTGTAACTGTCATAATAACAAAACAGAGACCAGAAGAAGCCCAGGCCCCATCATCAAAACATCAAGTCACCACCATATCAAAAAAAGGACGATGGTAGTATTCGAATGCCTGATCTCCTAATCGTTCCTTAACCTTCCAAACGCCTGGATCCAGCAGGAGCCTCGCCTTCGATGCAACGTCCGCCTGGCAGTTATTCTCCCTGTATACATGTATGAATGAAATCAGATCAAAGGAATCCATCACTTCCTAGATAGATAGTAAAATGTTGCATAACAGAAGATCGCTGCAAGTTTGAATTCTTTTAACCCAATTGATCACATTTAAGGAATCACCGAATATCCTAATGGTACTACACCCCTTCTCTGCTGCAAAAATGAGGAGTATTTGAAGGCTTAAAAGTTCAGCTCGGTTGTTACTGCCCTCCCCCAAACCAGTAATCAATTCAAAGGACTGATTATCATCCACATTTAAAATAGCACCGCCTCCACAAAGATTATTCTGTGAGGCACCATCAAAGAAACCCCAGGGAGTAGACCAATCAATCTCAAGTGCCAGAACATCCCTCTGTTTTTTAATCCGCAAGTGTTTTGGAAGTGCAGTAGCAATCCCACAAACTAGCCCAACTATAATTCCAGAGTACTTTCTTTACCAGTGAAGATAAGTTTATTCCTAGCCAACCATATTCCCCAAGTCACCAAGAGAGGAAGAACAATCATGACATCCGAAGTACCCAAGCTTCGCCAACGTTCCTAGGCATGCATGATAGAGTCCCCCTGCCATCTACACACGGGATCCAATCCCAGCAGTGTGCATGATTCCCCCCATACCTCCACACAATACGAGCAAGAGAGAAATAGATGAGTAATCGATTCCCCTGCGTTCCGGCACAGAGCACACTAGCCCGGTCCAATGAAGCCCCTTTTAAGAAGATTTTCCCAGCAAGGGACTTTGTTTTCTAAAACACACCACCAGAAAAGGCGTGTTTTGGGGGGACAATGGAATTTCCAAATTTTATGCCACCACCACTCAATCTACAAATCATTATTCTGAGCGCTCAGGAAGATATACCCTTCTTTGGGAGTGTACTTCCCACTAGAGGCCCCATTCCAAATGAGTACATCCTCCTCCACCCTAAGATTAATCATGGATAATCGAAGAGCCCCAATATACAGATTCAGTTCAATCTTTTCCTGTTCATTGAGTACAAAATCTATGATCGGTTGCCACGACTGTGTCATTCGGACCACCTGTACAGGAGCTGCTAACTAATAAAGATAGTGTACTCCGTTCTGCCTCAGAGAAACCGCTAGAGGATCAGACAACCTAAATCTGCCATTGCACCCGAGCCACGAGTCGATGCCCACTCGCACTCTCCTTCCATTACCCACCTTCCAGATCAGGTTTTCTTCAATAACAACAAAGGATTTTATCACAGCTTTCCAGATGACCGATCCACCCTTGTGACCTTTTTGAGAGCTCCTAATCTAGTCAACAACAGAATTAGGGGCAATATATTTTTCAATCATGACCCTGGTCCACAAGTTTTCAGAGTGCATCAAACGCCATGCCCCTTTTATTGCCAGCGCTCTCGCAAAATGAAAGATATTTTTAAGTCCCCATCCCCCAGGGATTTTGGCTTAGCAATCTTCTCGCATCTGACCCATGGGGAAACCGAGGCATCCTTGTGTCCACTCCACAGAAAATGTAGACAAATTCTACGCGTTTTTTCCAAGATAGCCAGGGGGATCCAAGAAAGAGACATCCAGTAAACAGGGATAGCTTCCAATACCGATTTAACCAGAATAAGTCGCCCTGCTCTAGAGAGCCAACGATGGCTCTAGGAATGAAGACGCTTCTCTAATTTTTCAATCATCCACAACCGGTCCTTCTTCAGATAGTTGTTGGGTTTCAACATAAAACCCATATATTTAAGGCCCTCATCCAAAATGGCACGATTAAAGGGGAAAAGAGTTGAGGCGTGTCTTACTTCCACATCATCCATACCATGAGTCGTCAGTGAAGACTTCCCAGCATTAATTTCCATACCAGTCGCAGAAGAGAAAAGGCCAAGTATTCCAGAAATAGTATTGACATCAGGAACATTCCCTGAACAAAAAATAAGCACATCATCCACGAACGGTAGATGTGTAATCTGCAGCTATGGAGCAACAGCTATACCAAGCAACTGTCCCTCTCTGTGAGCTTTCTTCAACAGACGACTCAAACCTTCAACTACAAGCAAAAAGAGTAAAGGAGACAATGGACAGCCCTGCCTCAATCCTCTCTCCGCATGAAAAAAGGGGGATGCAGCCCCATTAATCAGAACAGAGAAAGACACAGTAGTAATACAGCTCATGATCCACCTGATAAAAGCAATCCCAAAGCCAAGATGAATTAGTAGCATATGTAAATAAAGCCAGCTTACCTTGTCATATGCTTTGGATAGATCGATCTTCAAGATTGCCCCCTTGATTTTTCGAGTCTTCATATTGTGTAGGCCTTCCTGCGCCACACCTATAGCCTCATGAATTTGTCTTCCTTTAAGGAACCCAAATTGTTCACCATAAATATGTTCAGACAGTAAGTCCTTCAACCTCTGGACAATAACCTTAGTGATCACTTTGTAAATACAGTTACATAGTGAAATAGGTCTGAAGTCATGCAGAGACTTAGGGTTGTCCACCTTGGGGATAAGTGCAATGAAGGTCGAATTGAAACAGGTCGGGATCCTTCCAGATAGACGCGAATCTTCCACAACCTTTAGAATGTCAGCCCCCAAGAGGTCATAAAGATCAATAAAGAATTTGATGGTCTAACCGTCAGGTCCAGGACTTTTGTCCTTCTGAAAACTCTGGAGAGCCGCTTTCAATTCTTCTTCAGAAACCTCTTCCACCAACGAGTTGTTTTCCTCCTCCCCTACAAACCTTGGAAAGACTTAGGCAACTTGCATGATCTCCGCAATATGTGCCCCAACCGGAGCTTTGAATAATTTCTGAAAATGTTCAACCCTAGTCTCAGCCAATTCCTCAAAAGTTTCACGCCTACGTCCACTGTCATCCTCCAGGCTCCAAATGGTATTCACATCTTTCCTTCCCTTGACATAAGCATGATTTTTTTTTGTGTTTTCATCCCTGCAAGCCAACCAAATAGCCCTGCTCTTTAATCGCCAAGTCTCCTCCTTATCCAACAGGAGGGTATTCCTACGCCCCATCAGACCAACCAAGGTGTCCTTAGACTCCTGATTCAGCATACCCCCATCTTCCGAGTCCATAATGAATTCAATCTCCTTTTCAATCTGCCGCATCTCAACTTCATCTCTTCTCCTCTTTTCCATCGCCCATTGCTTAATGAGCCTTTTCAGCCAGACAAAATTCTCCGCAAATTGGAAAGTCGCCGACTGTCTAATAGCTAGATCAAAAGAGACCCAATTCGAGAGAATCAACTGTCGAAAAGATTCATCCTTTAGCCAAGTCTTGTTGAATTTTAATGGGTTGAGCGGTTTTACCAGCCCACTCTGATATTCCTGAAAAATGGGCAGATGATCAGAGTGACCCCCACATCCCACCCACTGCTTCATAAAGTGTTGATGTTCCACCATCTTCTCACTAACCAGAAACCGGTCAAGACGCTTAGCCACACGCCCATCCCCACACCTGTTGTTGTGCCATGTCGGCTTAAGCTTAACAGGTTCGATGTCCAGCCAGTTTCTCTCAATGAGCTTCTGAGTAAAGTATTCAGTATGAATATCCGGGCGAGTAAATGGCCCCCAAACCTCCTCTTGTCCCAAAGAAAAATTAAGATCTCCTCTAATGACAGCTAATTCACCACAAAACAAATCCAGAGAGAAAATATTATCCCAAAAAGGAATGCGATTAATATAAGGACCATAAATGTTGAAGACATCAACAGGGTCCCCATGATCCAAACCTTGCACCGTCATTCCCAAAACTGATTCGATACCCCAAATATTCAGGGATTTAACCACATAAGTGTCCCAGGCCATAGCTAGGCCCCCCAACCATCCCCGAACATCCAGGGTCACAAACGTCCAACCAAAAAACCAATTCTCCAACTTCTCCTTGATCACATCACCACCACCAAGAGTTTCCTGTAACAGCAAAATATCCGGGTGTTCTAAATCAACCACCCACCGCAGTGCAGGTCTTTTAAGGGGACCTGCCAGACCCTGACAATTAAAGGACATAATCTTCATCGACGGCCCTTTTTCTGGGCTTGCACTGCTCTAAGTGCCCGTTCAATAGATAATTGCTTTCCTTCGGACAAGTCCTTCTATGCCCTAGACTATGCCTTAGCCAGAAAAGATTTCCATCCCCTTCCCTAAGACACAGGGAGTGAATCTTTCCCTAAGCCTCCAAGTGGATTTTTTTTCCCCAACCTAAGGAAATATCCAGATACAACAGAGGTTGATTGGGTAGGGGGCCCATCCTCGATCTCAGCATCGTCCAGGGGTAATTGTGGAACCTCCTCTAAAATTGCAGCAGTGGAAGGGGTGGAGACAACCAAAGGGAGTGGTGATATAGCAAGGTTCCTTAATTTCCCCCCCATCCAGTCCATCCCAAAAACCTAAAAAATATTTGCAAAAACATTTAAAGACGGAGAAGGGGCAAGAGAAGAGATACCCGGTGAAGTCGGCCCCGAACTCGGATGTTCATCAGCAGTCGCCCCTACGACCACCACCTCCAAACAACGGTTTTCATCCTCCGCAGCATGAATAGGAGCCATCGTCTCCGTGTGGATCTCCTCAACCTCAGACGAAGAGGGTCCCATAGAAGGCGAAGACACCCCTCGACTCGAACCAGACCCACGATGACCCCGCTGTGAACCACGACCATTGATCATGCGCACCCCAAGACTACAATCCACCACCAGGTGTCCATAAGTATGACACCTGTGACAACAAAAAGGGATATTTTCGTAGTCCAACCGCTGCTTAAAAAAAGTATATCCCCAGGAGAGGTGAATTTCTTCATACAATCCCTCGTGCACATTGATATTGACAAGAATCTGAGCCACCCTACGCAGCTTTGTAACTTTGAAAGACAAATGCGCCTCCAGAAAAGTACCAAGAATATTGCCAATACAGATAAAATGCTCCTCAGACCAATATTGTCTCGGCAAGCCCGGAAGCCGAACCCAAATCGGCACTTCGTCCACCCTTTAGCGAGAGGCATCAAAGGTTGGTGTCCACAATTTAAGCAATACAGGATTCGATAGTCCAGTTTCTCGCTAGAACCCAGTCCACATGCTCCTGTTGGGTGAAATTAAGAGCAAACCATCCCTTGGTCAAGCCCTCCAGCTCTGGGATCATCCCCAAATGACCAGCCCATGAAGCGGTTAACCATGTCTCGATCACCAGAATCGAAACGTTTTTTCCAATAATCTTTCCTACCACCGTCAAGGAAGCCATCTGAATAATTTATGACCACCAAATGTCATCTTCCAACGCATACGAACATGCCACCTGCCTCTTCTTAACAAAATCCTTTCGATGCCTGTTGACACCATGATCCCCAGCCCTATTCCCCAGTGGTTCAGAACCACCCCAAGAATCACTTATGGGAGCAAAGCCATCCGCAGCATGGTCCTCATGCCCCCCCGTGGCCGCCGCCGGAACATGACGCCCAACTCCCTGTTCAGAAACCTCCTATCCATGCAAGGCCAGGCCCTCAACAACAGAAATCACAGGGTTCGATAGGTCCATCGAATCCACAGGAGTATTAAAGCAACCACCCGATGAGGTTTACCCTACCACAGGAGGGTTTGTACTAAAAAAATCCACTTTTCCATCCCCCGATAGCAGTGCAGGGTCCCCATGAGCACAAAGAGGAGATTCGGTGAAAAAAAACGACGGAGAGAAATCCCCCCCCCCCAGATCCATTTGCAAAGAGGCCGGAAGAAACCCGTCGCCCCAACAGTTTTGTGCACTTGAAGCACCCAGCCCAAAACCACCTGTGGAATAGTGAAAAACCCTTTCCGGCACCAGATGCGCTGAATAATCAACCACGTCCTCCAAAACCATGATGTTCGCCGACAAGGACCCAAATCATAATAAAGTTTAACAGTAACGTTTGGTAACTCCCAGGCTCATAATCGAGCTACCGCTCCCGATCAACAACTGCCAAAGTAACAAAGCCCCAACACTCCATACCGATCGCAGGTAAAAGAAAACGGGAAATTACCCCGAACAGGAAAGCCCCATCGACATACCTCTAGTCTTCAAAGACGAGTGCGCAAGCAAAAATCCGGGACGCATAAAGCCAAACATGTGTAATCCGCCATCATGTGACTGACATCCCAATCTATACTTGTCAGGGGTAGTTCAGCAAACAAGCCGAGGCCCGACCGAGCAAACCCTACCTCCTGCACCGTACAAAGCTCCCATGCTCGTCCCAATTCAACACCTAATATATGTGAAGCAAAAACCAAAAATATATTATAGTTATTAAACATAATTTGTTTTTTTTTAATATTTGGTTTTATAAATTTATATAAATTAGAGGATGGATGTATGGTTTATAATTATGTTCAATCTATATGGAATATATGGATTACTATTTAAAATATTAATTTTGTCTTTAATAAAAAATGATGAAATATTAATATATTTAGTTTATTATGTAGATTTGAAATAATATTTTTCACTCTTAAATTTGGATAATTATATAAATTTGGAAAGTTAAAAAATGAAATATTACAATTGTTGAAATCAAATTTTTAAATTGATATTCGATATATAGTATCCACACTTTTTTAATTGAAACTGAGAAAATTATATTAAAAAGAGGTTGTGGGCGAATAGTCTAGCCAAAAAGATACATAAAGAAGGACAAAAGTTATGTTTGCCCAGTTTCAAAATTGCACACGTCTCTAGATTTCATCCATCTTACCCTAGTTTTAATTATATATTCTCCTAGCCTATAAGTAAACATTCTTATAAAATTGTGGCAACAAAAAAAACATTTACAAAACATTAGTAAATGAAAACATGGTAATTCAAAAAATCTGATGGTCTAGAGGCCATAGATATTGTCTGTTGATGCAGGGCTATTGAATGATGTGTACTGTGTCGAGGGCGTCAACGATGACAAACTCGATTGTCAACTAAAGGTTCCTCCCTAGGTCGAAAAGGCAGAAGTACGAAACGTAGACTGCAGAAAGATAGGTCCAGTGCTGAAATGATCATTATGGTCACATAAGGGATCTATCATGGGCGGACGGACTATGACAGTGGTTTCTAAGCCTGAGAATGAAGATTTTAAGTGTGTGTTAACATCCATGCCCTGTATTTCGAAGGAGAAAAAAGGATATTGAAGTAAAAATTTTAATTTATCTACATTATTGGGTATGGGGACGTTACAACACCTCTACTTAGCTACATCCTCAACTAGTCGGTTCAACATGGTCATCATCCCCAAACAAAGCTCCAACCACATCCCAAGTCCCATACCAAACACAGGTGAGCATCTCCCAAGTTGACCTGCACTTCCACTCTTTGAGTTCCCATACACCTAGATGGGATCTATATTTCAATTGCTTTTTCTTTTCAAACTGATCTTCTCTTGGTGTGATGTACCCTCCTTCATGGTCGAATCCCTGCTACATCTATCACTACCCTAGAACCTGAACTAGCTTTCTCCACCAAAGCAAGTATTATCTGCTTTGGAATTGTTAGTGTTGTTTTCTGAAGGAGAGGTTCACACCATTTCCTTAAGCTTGTCAATACACCACCTACAACTCAACACTTTTTTGTTGTTTTTCCCAATGAACAATGATTATCTCAACCAACCTCCATGCAAGAAGAGTACAGATAACAAGCTCGAATCCCATCACAAGTTTCATCCTTCTCCCAAACCAAGCTTTTTCTCCTTCGTTTGATGCAATTTGATGTCGGGCACCTTCACTAGCGCCCAAGGCTCCACTGCCTGCTCCTAGACTGAGGCCTACCTTGGCTCTCAACAACGACAAGGGGATGGAATGTGGCTTCCAAGTCTATCTCCATCAAACACCACAAAACCTTTGTCTGGATCTACCACAAGACCCACCATCGCAAGCAACCGTTCATTCATGAATTGTTCAACCATTTCCATGCCCATTATGCATCTTTCACATCTTTTCTCCTAAGAGATTCCATCCACAACACCAAAATATTCACTTGGTAGTGTGGCCATTTTTCAACAACGACAAGGGGATGGAAAGTGGCTTCCAAGTCTATCTCCATCAAACACCACAAAACCTTTGTCTGGATCTACCACAAGACCCACCATCGCAAGCGACCGTTCATTCATGAATTGTTCAACCATTTCCATGCCCATTATGCATCTTTCACATCTTTTCTTCTAAGAGATTCCATCCACAACACCAAAATATTCACTTGGTAGTGTGGCCATTTTTCATCCCAAGTTCTAGTCTACATACCATCCTACACTAGTTACATCTGATGGCATGGGAAACTTTCTCCTTGTGCCCGTCCCATGACTACAACTTTCATCTTCGACTGCAGTGACTTTGCCCTAGTCACTTCCACAATTGGTTTCGATTGCAATGTTGTGTATTTTCTGGCATCTCTGCTTCCTCCAAGTGACTCCTTCAGTAGCTCCCAAGAATCCAACTCACTAATATACAAGGAAAATTGCCCTTGCCTCCTTCTGCACCAAGGTGATGCACTTCCAACACTTTGGCATACATCCAATATCCAACTTCTGCCAAGTCTCTACTTTGCATGTCTCTGATGAGGAGATCCCAAAGCTTGTTGATCGAGAAACCTTGTATACAATCTACACCTGCCTTCTTATCTCTTGAACTTGCGACCTGTTCACATACTTCCAACCATTGTTGCAAAACACTGCATTCTTCCACACACGTTTTTTGTTGTCCAAATTGTCCCACACAAGTCTTGCACACGTGCACTTTGGTATGCTCATGGAAGACTTCAATGTGCCTACGTCCACACTTCGCAACCAAAACTTTGGTCTTCGACAAAGCTTCAAGGTATGCTTTTAAATACAACTTAAGCTATAAAATAATAGGTCATTCCAAGTCCTTACTCGTCTTACTCACCCAACAATCTCTTGCACTACAATAGTTTAACACTTAATCAATTATACAAATAATCACTACACATGAACATCATAGTACAAGTATCCAACAAGATACACGAGAGAGAATGAATGCACAAATAAGGTGGTGTCCAAACGAGCCACCCAAACTCATCAAGAAGAGTGTTAAATATATTACAAAATACAATAAAGGAGTGCACCCAATCAACAAACACTGATATACATATATACAACAGATTTGAGACAATGCCCATACAAATCTCTATCTGAGGTAGTATAGACAACCCTCAACATGTTTTCCCAACTCCTCAAACAAAGCTTCCAAGACATCTCCCACTGTCTGCATATCCAACCTATGTTGCATCTATGGAACTGCCTCAACGCACATCCCGACTTCTGCACTACATCAAGCACTCCGTACTTCAATACTCACGCTCATCACCAAGTTTTCCCATCATACCCAACTGCATACATTACCCAATAGAGAAGTGCACCCAAGTCATTCTACTCTGACCAAACAAATTGATCCCAACTTGTGCTACTCTATCCCAATAGAGTGCACACAACTGACGCTACTCTGGCGCAACATACTACACCCAAGTCGTGTTACTATGTCCTAGGAGATTGTGCCCAACTCATGATACTCTATCATGACCAACTCATGATACTATGTCCCTCCATACCATGCCCAACTCATGCTACTCTATCCCGGCGAACTACACCCAACTCATCTTACTGCATTCTAACAGACTATGACCAACTCAAACTACTCTATTATTGAAGAATGCACCCAACTCGTGCTACTGTGACTTGATAAATTGCACCTGATTCATGCTAGTGTGTCCTGATAGATTGCACCCAATTCGCGCTATTGCATCCCAACAGATTGTGCCCAAGACACACTATTGTGTCCCGACAGACTTCTCTGGAATTCTTGCTTGAATGAATTACCTCCTTTTGCACTTGCACCCAACTTGCATTGATATGGTACACCCTTGTTAAGGTGTACCCAAAGCCAACTTAAGTGTGCTCATGCTGACGTGTGCCCAAATCTCATGTCTGAGCAAGCCGACATGCACCCAACTTCGACAAGTGTGCCCACTCCATAAATGTGCTTAAGTTGACTTGCGCCCAACTCTCACAAATGGGAAAAGCGCTCCATAAGTGTCAGATTCATAAGCTGACCCAATGGGTGGGCACCTTGGGTCCACACACCCAGCTCAACATGCCCCAAGGCTTAAGCTCCCATCCATCATGTATTTGCAAGGCCATTTTCACTTAGTCTTTTTGGAGTGTGCGGGCACCCTTCTCCCGCCATGTCCCCCTACCCTACCACAAGCCATGCCCATGTTTTCATAAGTCAAGTGTTCCCATATCCATAGCCAACCTTTGTCATGTCTGTATGAGCCCTCAACACTTGTCAAGGGAAACGTGCCCCGACCTTCATGTCGGGGTCATGACAGTTGTCCCTTGAATTGGGTTGCTTTGAATGTTTGTTTCTATATCTTGTTGTTGCAATTGTTCGACTATCCTCGTCATAAGTCAAGTTTATTAGTTATTTGCCATATAAATTTCTTTCAACCTTCTTACTTAATCGATGCTTGTGGCTATTATATTTTATTAAATTGTTTAATGATTTTATGCACTTTGATTTGATAGTGGATCTTATAATCACCTTTTATCAAAGAATAAAAGAATCATGGTTTTTATGTTAATATGGTCATCTGCTATAATAATTTCCCTCCAACTACAATAACTTGATTGATTGAAAAATAAGTTAATACGCTTACTTTCTTGACATTACCCTTAGAACCTCATGTGTATGATCTATATGTTTTGATTTTTTTTGCATGAATAATAATGTCATGTATACTCTGAAAATATCTTAGAAATATTTTTATGGCTATAAAATCCCCTAACCCTTATCCAATTCTTTCTACTTTTCTTCTCTCTTATGTCTAGTAAGCGCTTCTCGAAATTGATCTTGAATATGTATTCATCTTCTAGAGGCAAAGATGAGCTACATATTATAGATATATTTACCAAAGGGAATGCCTTCTGCATAATTTCAATCCTCAAAGTCAATAAGGGGAAAGAGGTTTACAAGATACTCGATGTAATTATGCAAGTACAAAAGAATCTCAAGACATGAAAGACAAGCAAGGCGAACTAATTGTTATGCTTCTTCTCCTTTGGAGGTCTTTAGCTACCTGCCAAGACTGGTCTTATGTTATGTGTTACTTGTGGAAGTGAGAATATTAGATCCTAGAATCTCATTTCACTCCTAGCTATACAAATATCATATATGTTCATACAAGGTAAGGCCTTTAAACCGTCTACATATATGTTTGTTAACCAATCTAGAAGATTTCCATTTATAGTACATGTGTCCCATTATTATTTTTTAAATGACTTTTATAACCTTTGGTCGTACAGATCTTGTAAAGGGGCAATGCACAAATAGGCAATCCATCTATTCGTTATTTTTTTTACATAAAATTGACCTACTAGGTCCCACCTAGTTTCTCTTTCAACCATTTTACCAAGTAAGTAGTTTGTTTGCCAGTTCCAACCAAAGAAACATCTTTGATTATAAAGGACATTCTAATTTTCATACAACTCAATGCCACCAAACCTTCCTAAGAACCATGTCTTGTTCAAGAAACCGACCTCATTCCTTAGCTAACTCACCCTATAGGTTTAATGTATTCATTGAAACTTATCCATGTAACCAAGCATTTTTTCCATATGTGAATTCACCTCCCTTAAAAAATATATCCCTCCAGCATGCAAAGCATCCAATTATGCCTATGAATCTGCAATATCCTTTGTGTCCTATCCAAGGGTCCTCCCTTATCTCGGCCTTACTTTTTCTCCCTACTTCCATGCAACCCAACCGTGAACTAAAGGAAATACTCTCACTAAATACTTATGTAACAATAGAGGCGCCTTGTGAATGCTCTCGACCATTCTAAACCAATCTAACATTGCTATCCCTTTTAAATATTTTGATTTCATAACATTGCCCCACAAACCTTTGTAATAAACTAATCTCCATAAACTTTGTGATTTTTTTTCATAATGTTTTTCCTTGGAATTGGGTACCATCCAAGTAAATAGGGACAATTTTTATTAAACTAGTCAACCACAAGTAATATCATCCCTTATAAAAAATGGATTGAAGCCATTACAACATTGTACTCATTACGAGCTCAACATATTACTTAAGGGAATACAACATGGATGGGAAGGCTAACATTCCATCCCACAACCACTCATGTCATCCATTACCTCTTAAAAAAAGAAAATATTTATGGAAAAAACATTTACTTCTATATGTAAAGATTCTAGCTTTTTTGGATTTAACTCAAAGCCCCATTTAAGCTTTGGATTGAGCTCAAAGTCTTA
The DNA here is from genome assembly GCA_001517045.1 of Pseudotsuga menziesii. NCBI lineage: Eukaryota > Viridiplantae > Streptophyta > Pinopsida > Pinales > Pinaceae > Pseudotsuga > Pseudotsuga menziesii. The sequence goes on from LPNX010279889.1 coordinate 332,686, forward strand.
TTTAAGCTCAACAATAGGGTTACAATTAATGTATAGAGAAATCAAAGTCTTATTTAAGCTCAACGATGTGGTTACAATTAGCATATAGAGATTTTTTTTTTTTCGAGAGGTAATGGGATAATGATGGGAAATGGGTGTAGTGCAACCATTTACCATTTGGATTGCAGTTATTATGTATTGATGGGGATATATATGATTCTCTTAGGTGGATAATTCAGGAAGCAAGTTCAAAATTTCCAGTTTTCAATTTTTTTTGGTATAGTTTCGATTAAATTTTATTTTTGGAATTATTTAAATTTTGATTTAAATTGGCTCCTACTCATCCTGTGCAGGTGACCACAACCTGGTATTTTGTGTCTTGGGACCCAGCGATGAGCTGACATAAGTATTCATACCACCATTTATTGGAAAATGGTTTTCATTTCTTTGGGCAGAGAGCCTTTTGAGCCAAGTTCAAATCCCTACATTGGAATACATTGAAATAATGTTTTTTTTTTTGAAAAGGTGGTATGGTGGGTTTGCATGATAGCCAAACTTGCATGGTGGCCACATGTCTATGGCTATGCCATTCCATATCCTTCACAAAATCCTAATTTTCCAGTTCATCGCTCATTTTCCTCCTCCCAACATTATAATTTCTCAACAGATTCCTCGACACACTAAGCTTTCAATTGGAGGTTGAAGATTGTTCATCAAGGTCGATCCACCTCCCACTTAGTCTATTTTCTACATCAAATTTTCTAGACATTTGATATGGACGTCTACTATTGTACTCAACTCCATTAAATTCACACTCGTTCCTTGTTTCAAGCTGTTTGTGATTGATTTCAAGCCATTGTTATAAGCTCTAAAATTCGTTCTACATTTTCTCCTTTAGAAAACGTTTAGGGATTCATCAACGGGTATTACTACCTTCTCGTTGCATATGACCCATAGATGTTTGGGTTCTCAAACTTATATCCCTATCCTAGGTAATGATCGAATGGTTGATGATCGCTTGGCATGAAGTTCCACACGGTGCACCCAACTTGGGTTAAAATTCCTTTACCTTTTTTTTCTTCAACCTCCGCCCATGCATGATACCTATGCTTACTGTGTTTCCTAGGACTAATATATTCTACAACTTTCCATTTTCTAAATTTCATTTTGCTAAGAAAAATGTCTAGCAATTCTGTTGATAACACTTGTCAATTCACAAAACTCCCTATCCTCCATAAGCGATACCAACTCGACATATGTAGAATGGAAGCATAATAAAGTTATCGTGGTATCCTCCACACACACACACATGTGTGCCCGTACACACACACACACACACACACATTTTCACACAAACAAAGTTTGTATCGAAGAATCTCCCACATCATATTACATGGGTTTAGATAAGTACACGAAATGGCCTCAGAAGAGATCCAGTTGCACGTTGATCAAGTATTTTATTTGATGGTTTTAGATTGAAGAAATGCAATTAAAATTGACATTATAATTGAACTCTATATAAAATCTTATGTTTAGACATTCAGACTCCATCCACCCTGACAATCATTATGGTCTTGAGCATTTTTGCAATGCTAGGCTTTGGGTCGGTAAACTCCTAGTTTATTAATCGATAGAGAATGCCATTTTGATAATCTAGGTTTTCTAATAAGTAAACCCAAAATTAGCATGGTAATAAGTTCCTTCACTTTTATTTGTGTCGTTTGAACACAAATTATAAATTCTTGATCTGACAGGTTATTAACCATGGTGAGAATATTAAATTGTTGCTTTCTAAAACAAACAAACAAAAACTCGCTTTAGCTATAAAGCGTATTGGTTGTTTTATAAATAATTGGGAGTTGAATAATGGATTGAACCTAACTAGAATCCAAATCTTATGAATGTTATTTGCTTTTTCAAGGTCAAGACTTTCAAAAGAAAAGCACCTAGTTATGCAAAAAGATTTGATTCAAAACATAAGCAAAATTAATTGTCCTTACAATTTTTGTAGCCTTGCTTCTCATAATAGTTCTTTCAATGTGCTAAGACTTCAAATGCGGAAAGACATCCACAATAGGTGGAACAACATTTAATTAACTATCAATAACCTAGTTTATATTCTCAGTTTTAAGCCAAATAATTCTATCATATTTGCAAAAGCATGTCTTCTTTTAACCATCAATAGTTCATAATACAGGTTGAATAACTAAGACGAATTCCTTATCATATACTCTCAACTCTAACATTTTATTACAAAATTAAATTACTTCAACGAATTCCTTATAAGCAACCTATAATGTCGAATTAATGTTTGTTACTTTTAAAAAGGCTTCATTATATATATACAACCAATGCTGCTTTTGATCGGATTATTATTACTTTTAACTTTCTTATTATTACTTTTTAACTTTCTTACTTTTAACTTTCTACTTTCTTATTTTTAGCTAAAGCAACTTTTGGTCAGATTAATTTTTATTAAATTGAAGTGTTTTTTAAGATGCCCATTTGTTACTTTAAGAAAGCCTCGTTTATATATATTTTTAACTCAAGCAACTTTTGGTTTGATTTTACTCTTTAAACAAATGAAGGATGTCGACATAGTTACACATAGAACGGAGGGTGACGACATAGTTAGAGGGGATGGCATTTGGCAATGGAAAATGGGTAAACAAGGTTTCTAAATGAAGTGGGGGCCAAGAAGTTGGATAATAAATAAGTTAGTTTATGGATTTAGAAATGGAGTGGGAATAAGATTGGTAAAATCATTTCAATATAAATAAGTTAGTTAATGGATTTGGAAATGGACTATAAGAAAGTATTGTCAATCCAGGGTTCCAGGGTTCCAGAGGTTTATGAGCTACTTGACAATGTTTATGTCAAACACTGTAATCTGAATGATTTGTGATGAAAAGGAAGTCAAGAAACTGGTAAAACTAAATTAAAAATACAACTGTGTGGTGAATGGTTCTTTAAAAAAAGCACTGCTACAGGAAAAGCATTACAATCACTCAAACTGGAAGTGTTGTATATTGACTACAACCAATTACCTTGCTATGCTACCAATGGAAATTCAATAACAGAGTCTAGATTAATGAAAGGAAATTTAATAACATAATCTAGATTAACCCACTCAAAAATTCTTGTAAAAACAAATTAAATAAGACATCATCTACAGTAATCGAATCATAATGGATTAATTGAGTTTAGTAGCAGGCTCCTATTGCTAACAACATAATTCCAAGAAATAATTAATGTGACTACTTCACCACAGGGTTATTTCTTTGTTCCAACATTTACCACCCATGCATCCCTCTGCATTCAAAAATAATGAAGAAGATTGCACTACTTGATCGTGTCACAACTTAAGAAGTCACACCCGACTATAATCAGCACGACAAATTATAAATGAAAAACAATGAATTGAATATCAAGCTACATGTAGAAAGGGAAATCCTAACAACGACAACACCTGTCACGGAAGGGGGCTTGCCTTCTGAGACAGGGTCTAAACAAACAAATCACTCACACCAAATTAATTAATACATCTAAAATCAGGAAAGCAACATATTTATATAATATGGAGTATGATTATAGCAGTGTTTAATAAGTATGTGTAAAATGATGGCTAACCCTCCTCGGAGAGGATTCCTTATTTTTATACATCAACACCCATCAAGAAAAATATGAAGAAATGTGCAATTACAACCTATTGCCAAATAAGGCACATTGTTTGGATTTCCAAAATATCTCGTGAGCCAATCTAGGGCTGGTAGAATGCAGTGTGGAGGTGATTCTAAAAATATATCGGAACAATGAATAGATTTGTTAGATGACCCAACGAATTGCGTACCTCTTTTTATGTGCGTGGAACTGGTAGATTAAGGATTACCTCAATTTTTGTTGGGTCTATTTTGATGACATATGGGGATATGAGATGACCCAAAGCCACGCCTTGTGTGAGCATCATCCCACACTTCTTGTTGTTGAGACAGAGGTTCGTTTCTTTGCATCGTGTGAGTACTTTTTCTAGATTAGTCAAATCTTTTTCAAAATCTCCACCATGAGAGGTAAAGGCATCCATAAAAGCTTCCATGGTTTCATGAATAAGATCTGCAAAAATGTCGCGGACAACACATTGAAATGTGGCAGGGGCATTACATAATCCGAAGGGTGACACCCGATATGCAAAAATTTCCCATGGACATGTAAAGGTCTTTTTCTCTTGATCTTCCGGTGCTATATTGATCTGATTGTAACCACTGAATCCATCCTTGAAGGATAAATACTTCCTGCCTACTAGTGTGTCCAACACCTGATCAATAAAAGGTAATAGAAAATGGTCTTTATGTGCGGCTTTGTTCAGTTCTCTATAATCAACACAAATGCGCCATTTTGTGTTCTTTTTAGGAATCATAACCAGTGGGGACACCCATTTGCTATCTGAGATAGGATAAATAAAATTTGCAGGCAACAAATTTTGAAGTTCCTCTTTGATCGCCTACATTAATGCAGGATTCATTTTGCGCTGATGTTGCGTGACAAGTCTGCAGTCTCCTTTTGTATAAATATGATGCGTACACAAATCAGGGTGGAGACCCTTCATGTCACTGTAATCCCAAACAAATGCATTTTCATGTTTCTTTAATACAAAGATAAGCATCTTCGTTTGTTGATTTGACAATGCAGAGCTGATTTTTAATGTCTTTTTAGGTTCAATTTCCACTTCTTTGATCATAGGATCATTAAGGATCTTAGAGTTAGTGTCAGGGTTAATAGATGAGCTTGAGATAGTGTCAATTTGTTGGGCAACACATATTGAAGTGAAAATTCCCTTAAATCCAAAGAAGGGCTGGAATTTGTCAAAAACTGATTGATCAGGTCATCCTCAATTTGTTGTTTTATTGCCAAAGATTGTTCAATCATGTAGAGATGTAAGGTCTTGTCTTCTTGCTTGGATTCCTCCTCACCCAGCCACAAGGACATTCTTGTTGTATTGTTAGTTTCGCGGGAGGATACAATGTGAGTTCCTTGACAACATTACCATGAGATATGTGCATGTTCCTTGATAGACAACCAANCCTCCCCCAGCCACAAGGACATTCTTGTTGTATTGTTAGTTTCGCGGGAGGATACAATGTGAGTTCCTTGACAACATTACCATGAGATATGTGCATGTTCCTTGATAGACAACCAATATAGGCATCATCTGTAGCGAGCCAAGGTCGACCTAGAATTAAAGGATAGCCTCCCAAATTTGATTTTTTTGGAGAAACATAAAGTCCATCGGGTATTCCCATGAATCCACTGAAATGATAACATATTCTATAACGCCTTCTGGTCTTACAGGAGATTGATCAACCAACTGTAAAACAATAATAGTTTGCCAAAGATTGTTAGACCTAGTCTCTCCATTATGTGTTTAGTTACGACATTAATGGCTGCTCCTAAATCTATCAGTGTGTTAGAGAGAGAAATGTCATTGACTCGTATCTTGACAACGAGACTGCCAGGGTCAAAATACTTAGTAGTAAGAGTGTTCCCAATCATCAATTCTACCAAGTCTCCTATCACATAAATAGTTGGGGGATCCTTCCACTTTATGCTTGGTTTCTTCAAACATAACTCTCTAACAACTTTGGAATAAATGTGAATGTCTCTAATAGAATGGAATAGTAGAATCTTCACACTGACATTTCCTAATTCTCCCAATAGATCAAATTCTGACTGAGGTATTAGTTTGTCAACAACTAAGTGCTGAGGGTATGGTGGAGGTTTTTTTTTTTTAGGTGGTTGTTGGGAGGGATGGGTGGGATATTATCTTTAGATTGAGCAAGTAAGACCTCTCGTGTTTCTTCATACTGAATTGGCAAGGTTTCTGATGTCTATTCATTTTCTTCCTCTGTAATTATGGGAGAGGTAGTTGTATTGATGTTTCTGCCAGAGCGTAGTTGGATGTCATCGCAAGCTACTGTGGAAATAGATTAGGCTGGATAATTAGGTAACTCGACAGTCATTACAGGTTGTCCAACCTTATTATTGTGGTTAGGAGCAGGTTGTGCAGGAAAAAGTGGTATAGGAGGTGGATTGTTCAATGGTAGTGTTAATTAAGGTTGTGGAGGAGGTTGTATTAATGGTTGTAATGGCATTGGTGCAAATTGGAATTAGGGGTTTTGAATTTGAGGAGTTTGTGATTGGATAAGTTGATGATTCCCAAAGCCTGGATTTCTCCAGTTTGGTTTCCAGGGGTTGTTTTGTAAGTATGGAGGTGCCCATGTTTGTTGTGGCATAGGTGGATACCAAGTTTGAGAATTTTGTGGGACTTGTGGTTGGTGTATTTGAGCATTATTCCAATAAGGAATAAATGATTGCGTAAGATATAGCACCGTACCTGAAGGTCGAGGTTTCCATGGGTGCTTTTGAGATTTGAAGCAAACATGTTCTACATATGTCCCTTTTTCCAAAAATATAGCCTTAAGTCATGGAACTGAGGTGCATTTTTTTGTAGGATTCTCTTGGTCACATAAAAGGCAGACTTCCATTTTGTCTAATGGACAACTCTTGAGGGGGTTCCTTTTTTTGCATCTAGGACAAAAAATGGCTAAAGCTCGATCTTCCTCTTCTTTCCTTTTCTTTTACTGAAGTGCATCCAACTGAGAACTCAAAGAGATGAGAATATTGATTTTAAAATCCTCGAGGAGAGTGCCAAATTCCACCCTCGAAACTCCTTCCCTTGAAGTCTTGGTGGTTCTGTTCACTACATCTCTGCTCCCTTTTCCTGACCTAGAGGCATTCCTTGAATATTTTATGCAAAGGTCGCATATTTCTACATAATTAAGAAGATATACATCCCCTACACCCATTAAGTTAAGCAACTCAATGCAATCATCTATGATTCCTCGTAAGAGCAGAATCTTCAATGTATCATCGTTTAACGCATTCTACCTTGATCTTTGCAAGTTGTATTGAACTCTCTCCACATAGTCCTCTAAGTTTTCATTCTATTGTTGGGTCATTTTAAAGATGGCTTCCTTCTAATCCTTATCTTTGCAATATTCTTGGTATTTATCCAGGAAGACTTTCTTCGTCTAGGCCCAGGTTGCAATGTTGTCCCCTCCCAACCCCATGAACCACCTAAGTGCCAGATTCTCAATGTGGCTGGAGAGAGTTTATGTTTCTGCTAATCCATAACGTAATCATAACTTATGCAAGGGACATCAAATTCAAATAGAAATGTGTTTGGGTCTTCACTTGCCATTCCATGAAAATTCGGCAATGCTGAATGTGAAATGTTCTTCATTGGGTTTGTCAGTGTGGTCCCTGAATTTTTGATTGGGAATTCGAAGGTATTGGTTCTAATACTTGATTCCACTCCATTTGTCTCTTCTCGGTTTGTGTCTTCTCTGTTTGGAATGTGCTCTCCCCTGCCATCCATATTTACCCAAAAATATTCCAATGTAGTTGATATAGATGACAATGGAGATTCAGTAGACTGTTGTTCCTTGCTCAACTGGTTGTCACCACTTAAATGATTGGGAATCTCTTATTCCCGAAAAAATTCTTCTCTCTGAACAAATTTCGTCACTGGCAGGTTTTCATCGACGTGTGTTGGTACAACCGTTCGGTCAATGGGAGTGATAGAATGCTCAGACCTCTCTTGCTTCGAAATGCTGGTAGAAGGTGACCTCCTTCGAGTGCATCCTCCTCTCATTGAGCTTCCTGCACTTATTGCACGGTTAGTACCTGGGGGGTATCATATGCATATACAAGCCTGCCTGTACTGCCTCTTACTCTATGCATGAATAATTAGCATGATTCAGAATCATAGGGACATACAGTGGGCAATATTCCAATGCAATTGTCTGTGCGTCTTACTCGTGCCTCCTCATAAATCATGCAATACTATATTCAAAAAATATCCTACACATCACACTCAAAGGAAAAATAAATAAATCGCACCCACATAATCAAAATAATCAACCAAAATTGCAATGTCCTTAGCAGCTCCCCGACAACGACGCCAAAATGACGAGCTTTTCTTTCACCTTTTAATACAAATGCAATGGAAAGATGTACCTAAATTGTCAACCCCAGGTTCCAGAGTCTTATGAGCTACCTAACAATGTTTATGTCAGACACTGTAATATGAATGATTTATGATACAGAGGAAGTCAAGAAACTGGTAAAACTATATTAAAAATACAACTGTGTGGTGAATGGTTCTTTAACAAAACCAGTGCTATAGGAAAAGCATTACAATCACTCCAACGAGAAGTGCTATAGGAAAAGCATTACAATCACTCCAACGAGAAGTGTTGTTTATTAACTACAACCAATTACCTTGCTATGCTACAAAAGTAAATTCAATAACAGAGTCTACATTAATGAAAGGGAATTCAATAACATACTCTAGATTAACCCACTCATAAATTCTTGTAAAAACAATAGTAAATAAGACAACAACTACAATAATTGAAACATAATGGATTAATTGAGTTTAGCAGCATGCTCCTACAACTAACAACAAAACTCCAATAAATAATTAATGCAACTACTTCACCAAAGGGTTATTTCTTTGATCCAACATTTACCACCCATGCATCCCTCTGCATTCAAAAACAATGAAGAAGATTGCACTACTTGATCGTGTCACAATTTAAGCATTCACACCCGACTATAATCAACACAACAAATTATAAATGAAAAAAATGAATTGAATATCAAACTACATGTAGAAATGGAAATCCTAACTACAACAACACTTGTCGTGGAAGGGGGCCTTGTTGGAATATATTATATTCCTTGGAAGGTAATAATGTCTTTGTATTAGATTCTTTCTGCATAACATCTTCCATTTCCCAGGTTATCCTGCCCCGATCTCACGTGAGGGCTGCGTCGAAGGTTCGAGGAGATCGCTGCTGCGCTAGGTCTTCCTCCGCGAGCTCCACAGCGGCCGCCATGGCTGCGCCTGGGGGAGGGATGTCCCCTCCCTCCCCTCTCTCAGAGGTAGATGCCTTTAAGAAATTGCTTTCACGTGCCGGGAAGAAAATGGCAAACCCCCAGATCCCGAAATTCATCAAAAAAATGGAAGCAATCCCTGAAATAATCCTACCAGAAGAAAA
>LPNX010279895.1:0-87899 GCA_001517045.1 Pseudotsuga menziesii
ACGCTCCCCATGTTGTTGTGATGACGACGGTCGGGTACCCGAGGTCGTGGGAGGGCTGTGCTGAGACACGCTCCCCATGTTGTTGTGATGACGACAGTCAGATGCCTGCTAGGAGAGGTTAGGTCCGCTGTTCAGCCGACGCTATCGCTCTCAGGTTCTTATGTGGTCAGATCGGTGAAGCCGACATCCACTTTATACTAGCAGAGGAAGGATAGGGAGGATGCGGACGTAGGTTAGGATGGGTGGACATTTTAGTTATTATGGTTGAAGGTTGGACAATTATGATACCGGACTAATGATGGTAGGTACCAATCTTAACTGACTAATTATAAGAACATAATTGTTAAATAAATGTCACAAGAAATCCTATTATATTTGTATATGGGTCATGTTGCGTGAAATATTATTTGTACCAGTTAGAATTTAGGGGTTTTTGTTATAGTACATGTGCAGCCTGTGCATGTACTGGCCATGCATGCACACCTCACACATGCACGCTAGTATGAAATATTTAAATAGTTGGATAGGTTAACTAAGTAATTGTGAATTGCTTTGAACCTATAAATGTACCGTGAATTGTTTTAAACCTATAAACGTACCTTGTATCACTATTTTGACCATAACTTCAGGACGAGGTTTCCTAAAAAGTACCTTGTATCTCTATTTTAACCATAACTTCGGGACGAAGTTTCCTGAAGGGTGGGTGTATGTAATGCCCCATATTAACGTTAATTAAAGTTTATTAGTAAATACTTTTATTAAATTAAACTTATACTATATTAATGATTAAAGTTTATTAGTAAATACTTTTATTAAATTAAAACTAATTATTTTACTGACTTTACAATTTCGTAAAAACATTAAAATTGGTAATATATGACATTTTTGACACGTTAAAGTCAAAAGAAATACATTACACATGTCATACCTATCGGAATGGCACTACCCATGATAAAATAAAATAATAATGAAAGAGGCGGTGGAAGGAGGTATAAGGAGGGGAGGTTGGATTTTATTCGGGGGGGAGAAATGGGACTCTGCATGAGGAAAACGAAGATGAAAAATACTTGAGGAGGGGGACAACTCAAGGATGAGAGTATTTGTAAATGACTGAGACTGAGAAGATAAAGAATGGGGAGGAAGCTGCTCTCGATATTATTGGTCTGTGGGCTCGGGGGCTAGGAAACCCGTGGGTTTCCTAGGGCTAGCACATGATGAGAGCTGGTCGGCAGGGTGGCACATCATTTTGTTGATTAAGGTTCGGACGGAAAGCTGGAAGAAGAAGGAGCCTACAGGGTTTACGAGGGTTTACGGCAAACTGTTGGATCTACCACAATCTATTTCCAGGTATTTAAATTTCAGGTATGTAGATATTAAATTCATGCATGCTATTATGGTCTAATTTATGAAAAATTCATAAAGTTATCAACATGTACAGTTCGAAATTTTTACTTGAATATGTTTACAGTTCATACTTATACTTACATATGTCAATATAATTTATAAAACAGACCTGGATATAAATCTGTAATGCAATCTAAAATGTTTTGATAGAGAACATTACATAGAATTGGACACAGTGCTCTAACCGTTAGGTAGAGCACTACAGCGTTTCTATTTTTATAGCTCCAAATCTCATAAAACTAGTTGCCCATGCTTATATCTAAAATGGGTACCTATTTTTATAACTCAAAATATAATAAAAATAGGAGTCCATTCTTATCTCTAAAATGGATACCTATTTTTATACATCTAACTGTGATAAAATAGGTCTGCATGTTATCTCTCAAATTGGTACCTATTTTTATAGCTCGAAATATCATACAAATAGGTCTTCATCCTTATCTTTCAAATGGGTACATATTTTTATAACTTCAAATCTCATAAAAATATGTGTTAATGCTTATCTCTCAAATGAGTTCCTATTTTTATAGCTTAAAATCTTATAAACATAAGTACGTGTTTAAGATATAATCATGGACAACTATTTTTGTGAGATTTAAAACTATAAAAATAGGTACCCGTTTGACAGATAAGGATGGACGACTATTTTTCTGAGATTTGGAACTATAAAAATTGGTACCCATTTAAGAAATAAGCATGGAAACCCATTTTTATGAAATTAGGAGATATAAAAATAGGTAAGAAAAAAGTGTTCATTCTTATGTATAAAATTGATACCTATTTTTATATCTCTAAAACTCAAAAAATAGTTGTCTATGCTTATCTCTCAAATAGGTACTTATTTTAATACTTCTAAAACGCATAAAAATAGGGGTCCATGATTATCTCTTAAAAGGGTACCTATTTTTATAGCTGCAAATCTAATAAAAATAGGTGTCCATGCTTATCTCTAAAATGGATACCTATTTCTATAGCTCTAAACCTCATAAAATAGGTGTCCATGCTTATTTCTCAAATGGGTACCTATTTTTATACCTACAAAGCTAATAAAAATAAGTTTCCATGTTTATCTATCAAATAGTTACCTTATTTTATAACTCCAAATCTTATAAAAATAAGTCCAAATCTTATCAAAATAGGTGTCCATCCTTATATCTAAAATGGGTACCTATTTTTATAGCTCCAAATCTCCTATTTTAGATATTTGGAGCTATAAAAATATGTACCCATTTGAGAAATAAGCATGGACACCTATTTTTTTGAGCTTTGAGCTGTAAAAATAGGTACTCATTTTATAGATACGCACGGACACCTATTTGAGAGATAAGAATTGACACATATTTTTATGAGATTTGTAGTTATAAAAATAGGTATCCATTTGAGAGATAAGCACGAACACCTATTTTTATGATAAATGGAGCTATAAAAATATGTACCTATTTGAAAGATAAGCATGGACACCTATTTGAGAGATAAGAATGTACACATATTTTTATGAGATTTGGAGATATAAAAATAGGTACCCGTTTTATAGATAAGCATGGAAACCTATTTTTTTATGAGAATTTGAGCTATAAAAATAAGTACCCATTTGGAAAATAACCATGAACACATTTTTTTTATGATATTTGGAGCTATAAATATAGCTACCCATGTCAGAGATAAGCATGAACACTTATTTTTATGATATTTGGAGATATAAAAATAGGTACCCATTTGAGAACTAAGAATGGACACTTATTTTTATCAGATTTGGACCTATACAAATAGGTACCCATTTTAGAGATAAGCATGAACACCTATTTTTATCAGATTTGAAGCTATACAAATAGGTACCCATTTTAGAGATAAGCATGAATACCTATTTTTACGAGATTTGTAGCTATAAAAATAGGTACCCATTTTAGAGATAAACATAGACACCTATTTTCATGAGATTTGGAGCTATAAAAGTAGGTACCCATTCTAGAGATAAACATGGATATCTATTTTTATGAGATTTAGAGCTATATAAATAGGTACTCATTTGATAGATAAGCATCGAGACCTATTTTTATGATATTTGGAGCTATAAATAAATGTACCCAATTGAGAGATAAACATGGGTACCTAGGTACACATTTGAGAGATAAGCATGGACACCTATTTTTATGAGTTTTGGAGGTATAAAAATAGGTACTCATTTGAGATATAAGCATGGACACATTATTTTTATGACTTTTGACGGCTATAAAAATACATACATATTTTAGAGATAAGCACGGAGACCTATTTTTATAAGATTTGGAGCTATAAAAATAGGAACGTATTTGAGAGATAAGGATGGGTACCTATTTTTATGAGACTTAGAGCTATAAAAATAGGTACCTATTTTAGAGATAAGCACGGACACCTATTTTTATGAGATTTGGGGCTATAAAAATATGAACCCAATTGAGATATAAACATGGGTATATAGGTACCCATTAGAGAGATAAGCTTGGACACCTATTTTTATGATTTTTGTAGGTATAAAAATAGGTACCCATTTGAGAGATAAGCATGTACAACTATTTTTATGAGATTTTGACTGATAAAAATAGGTACATATTTTACAGATAAGTATAAACACCTATTTTTATGAAATTTGGAGCTGTAAAAATATGAACCCAATTGAGAGATAAACATAGGTACCTAGGTACTCATTAGAGAGATAAGCATAGATACATATTTTTATGATTTTTGGAAGTATAAAAATATGTACCCATTTGAGAGATAAACATGGACAAATTATTTTTATGAGATTTTGAGCTATCAAAATAGGTACCCATTTTAGAGATAAGCAAAGACACCTATTTATATGAGATTTGGAGCAATAAAAATAAATACACTTTTGAGAGATAAGCATGGACGCCTATTTTATTAGATTTGGAGCTATAAAAATAGGTACCCATTTTAGAGATAAGAATGGATGCCTATTTTTATGACTTTGGAACTATAAAAATAGGCACCCATTTTAGAGATAAGCATAGACACCTATTTTTATGAGATTTGGAGCTATAATAATATGTACCCATTTTAGAGATAAGCGAGGACACCTATTTTCATGATATTCAGAGTTATAAAAATAAATTTCCATTCTAGAGATAAACATGGACACCTATGTTTATGAGATTCAAAGCTATAAAAATAGGTACTCATTTTAGAGATAAGTGTGGACATATATTTTCATAATATTTGGAGCTATAACAATACATAACCACTTGAAAGATAAGCATGGAGACCTATTTTTATGAGATTTGGAGCTATAAAAATAAGTACCCATTTGAGAGATAAGCATGGAGACCTATTTTTATGAGATTTTGATCTATAAAAATAGGTACCCATTTGAAAAATAAACATGTGTAGCCATTTGGACACCTATATTTATGATATTTGGAGTTATAACAATAGGTACCCATTTGAGAGATAAGCTTGGAAACCTATTTTTAAGAGATTTGGAGCTATAAAAATAGGTATCCATTTGAGAGATAAGCATGGACTTTTATTTTTATGAGATTTGGAGCTATAAAAATCTGTACCAATTTGAAAGGTAAGCCTACACACCTATTTTTTTGAGATTTAGAGCTATAAAAATAGGTACTAATTTGAGAGATAAGAATGAACACCTATTTTTATGAGATTTGAAGCTATAAAAATAGGTACTCATTTTAGAAATAAGTATGGACACCTATTTTTTTTAGATTTTGAGTTATAAAAATAGGTTACCATTTGAGAGATAAGCATTGAGACCTATTTTTATGAGATTTGGAGTATAAAACTATGTACCTATTTTAGAGATAAGCATGGACACATATTTTTAAGAGATTTGGAGTTATAAAAACAGGTACCCATTTTAGAGATAAACATGGACACTTATTTTTATGAGATTTCGAGCTATAAAAATAGGTACCCATTTGAGAGAAAATCATGGAGACCTGTTTTTATGAGATTTGGAGCCATAAAAATAGGTATCAATTTGAGAGATAAACATGGGTACCTATTTTTATGAGAATTAGAGCTATAAAAATAGGCACCCATTTTAAAGATAATCATGGACACCTATTTCTTATGCTATCTCTCAAATGGGTACCTATTTTTATGAAATTTGGAGGTATAAAAATAGGTACTCATATGAAAGATAAGGACATATACCTGTTTTTATTAGATTTGGAACTATAAATATAGTTACCCGTTTTAGAGATAAGCATGAAGACTTATTTTTATGAGCTTTTGAGCTATAAAAGAAGGTACTCATTTGAGAGATAAAAATGGAAACCTATTTTTTTTGTTTCTCTCTCAATGGGTACCTATTGTTTACGTTTTTATCTCAATGGGGACCTATTTTTATGGTATTTGAACCTATAAAAATATGTACACATTTGAGATATAAGCATGGACACTTATTTTATGATATTTTGAGCTACAAAAATAGGTACCCATTTTAGAAATAAGCATAAACACCTAGTTTTATGAGATTTGGAGTTATAAAAATAGGTAATAATTTTAGAGATATATATGGCCACCTATTTTAGAGATAAGCATGGACACCTATTTTTTTGGAGCTATTTTTATAAGATTTGGAGCTAGAAAAATATGTACCCATTTGAGAGATAAGAATGGACACCTGGAGCTATAAAAATAGGTACTCATTTAAAAGATAAGCATGGAGATTTATTTTTATGAGAGGTATCCATTTTAGAGATGAGCATAGACACATATTTTTATGAGATTTGGAGCTATAAAAATATGTGATTATTTTAGAGATAAGCATGGGCATGTATTTTTATGAGATTTGAAGCTATACAAATAGTTACCCATTTGAGAGATAACCATGGACACCTATTTTTATAAGTTTTATAAGTATAAAAATAGGTACCCAATTGATAGATAAGCATCGACACCTAATTTTATGAGTTTTGGACCTATAAAAATATGTATCAATTTTAAAGATAACCATGGATGCCTATTTTATGAGATTTGAATATATAAAAATAGGTACCCATTTGAGAGATAAGTATTGACACCTATCTTTATGATATTTGTAGCTATAAAAATAGGTACACATTTTAGAGATAAGCATGGACACCTATTTTTATGTGATTTTGAGATATAAATATAGGTACCCATTTTAGAAATAAGCATGGACACTTATTTTTAGGAGATTTGGAGTTATAAAAATAGGTACCCATTATAAAGATAAGCATGGAAACATATTTTTATGATATTTGGAGCTATAAAAATATGTACTAATTTTAAAGATAAGCATGCCCACCTATTTTAGAGATAAGCATGAACACCTATTTTTTTGGAGCTATTATTATCATATTTGGAGCTATATAAATAGGTACCCATTTCAAATACAAGCTTGGAGAACTATATTTATGGGAGGTACCAATTTTAAAGATAAGAATGGACACCTATTTTTATAATATTTGGAGCTACCAAAATAGGTACCTGTTTGAGAGATAAGCATAGACACTTATTTTTATGAGATTTGGAGCTATAAAATGTACCTATTTGAAAACTAAGCATGGAGACCCATTTTAATTAGATTTAGAGCTAAACATATAGGTACCCATTTAAGAGATAAGCGTGGACACCCAGTTTTATGAGATTTGGAGTTATACAAATAGGCACCCATTTGAGATATAAGCATGGACACCTATTTGTATGAGATTTGGAGATATAAAAATAGGTACCCATTTGAGAGATAAACATTGAGATCTATTTTTGTGAGATTTGAAGCTATAAAAATAACCACATTCGTTGACTTTCTTGTAATTGAAATTTTAAAATAGGGGTCTATGCTTATCTCTAGAATGGGTACTTTTTATAGCTCCAAAACTCATAAAAATACGTGTCCATGCTTATCTCTTAAATTGGTACCTATTTTTATAGCCCCAAATCTAATAAAAAAAGGAGTCAATGCTTATCTCTAAAATCGGTACCTATTTTTATAGTTCCAAATCTCAAAACAATACCTCTCTATGATTATCTTTCAAATGGGTCCCTATTTTTATAGCTCTAAATCTCATAAATACAGGTCTCTATGCTTATCTCTCCATTTGGTACCTATTTTTATAGCTCCAAATATCATAAAAATAGGTTTTCATGCTTATCTCTCAAATGGGTACTTATTGTTACAGCTCCAAATCTCATAAAAATAGGTGTCCATGTTTATCTCTCAGATGGGTACCTATTTTTATAGCTCCAAAGATCACAACATAGGTGTCCATACTTATCTCTAAAATGGGTACCTATTTTTATAGCTCCAAATATCATGAAAATAAGTGTCTAGGATTATATCTAAAATGAGTATCTAATTTTATAGCTCCAAATCACATAAAAATTGGTGTCCATGATTATCTCTAAAATCAGTATATATTTTAATAGCTCCCAATCTCATAAAAATAGGTCTCTATGCTTATCTCTGAAATGGTTGCCTATGTTTATAGCTCCAAGTTTCATAAAAATAGGTGTCATGCTTATCTCTAAAATAGGTTCCTATTTTATAGCATCAAATCTCATAAAAATACTTGTCCATGCTTATCTTTAAAATGGGTACCTATTTTTATAGCTCTATAGTTCTAAATTTCATAAAAATAGACGTTCATTCTTATCTCTAAAATGGGTACCTATTTTTATAGCTCCAAATCTCATTAAAATAGAGATTCATGTTTATCTCTAAAATAGATACCTATTTTTATAGATCCAAATTTTATAAAATAGGTCTCTATGCTTATCTCTCAAATAGGTATCTATTTTTATAGCTCCAAATATCATAAAATAGGTCTCCATACTTATCTGTCAAATGGGTACCTATTTTTATAGCTCCAAATTTCATAAAAATAGGTGTCTATGTTTGTCTCTCAAATGGATACCTATTTTTATAACTTTAAATCTCATAAAAAAAGTAGTCATTTTAGAGATAAGAATGGACACCTATTTTTCTGAGATTTGGAGCTATAAAAATAGGTACGCATTTTAGAGATAAGCATGGGCACCTATCTTTTTGAGATTTGGATATATAAAAGTAGGTACCCATTTGATAGATAAACATGGGTACCTATTTAGACACCTATTTTTATGAGATTTGCAGCTATAACAATAGGTACCCATTTGAAAGATAAGCATGGAGACCTATTTTTATGAGATTTGGAGCTATAAAAATAGATACCCATTTTAGAGATAAGAATGGAAGCCTATTTTTATGATATTTTGAGCTATAAAAATATGTACCCGTTTGAGAGGTAAGCCTAGACACCTATTTTTATGATATTTGGACCTATAAAAATTGATATTCATTTTAAAGATAAGCATAAAAATCTATTTTTATGAGATTTAGAGATATAAAAATAGGTAACCATTTGAGAGATAAGCATGGAGACCTATTTTTATGAGATTTGAAGCTATAAAAATAGATACCCATTTTAAAAATAATCATAGACACCTATTTTTATAATATTTAGAACTATAAAAATATGGACACATTTTAAAGATAACAAAGACACCTATTTTTATGAGATTTGAAGCTATAAAAATAGGTACCCACTTTAGAGATAACTGTGAAAACCTATTTTTATGAGATTTGGAGCTATAAAAATAGGTACTCATTTTAGTGATAAAATAGACACATATTTTTATGATATTTGAAGATATAAAAATAGGTATCCATTTGCGAAAAAAACATAGAGACCTATTTTTATGAGATTTGAGTTATAAACCTATTTTGAGGAATGATGTATCATCATTCCGTTTTTTCAGGTATTTCTTATTTTTGGGGTAGCGGGGTCCGTCAAAAGTATGCCGAGTGGGTACTCGTTGGATGCAGAATTTAATTTCTCATCCAACGAGCTCTCCCGATTGAAATTTGAGTAAAAACACAGGGAGATATGTCAAAAATACAAACAAAAAAGTAGTTTTTTTCTTTTCTTTCTCCAAAATTAATAAATATTATGTTATTATTTTAACTATTGTTTTATTAATTCATTTTAGGAGGCCCATTTTGAGTTGACATTTTCATGTATCTCATAAAAGTAGGTGTCCATGCTTATCTTTAAAATGGGTACGTATTTTTATATCTCCAAATCTCATAAAAATAAGTGTTCATTCTTACCTATTTTTATAGATCCAAATCTCATAAAAATAAGTGTTCATGCTTACCTATTTTTATAGATCCAAATATCATAAAAATAAGTGTCTATTCTTATTTATAAAATGGGTACCTATTTATATAGGTCCAAAACTCAAACAAATAATTGCCCATGGTTATCTCTCAAATGGGTAATTATTTTTATACCTACAAAACTCATAAAAATAGGTGTCCATGCTTATCTCTTAAATGCGTACCTATTTTTACAGTTACAAATCTCATAAAAATAGATGTCCATGCTTATCTCTAAAATGGGTACCTATTTTTATAGCTCCAAAAGTCATAAAAATAGTTATCCATGCTTATCTCTTAAATGGGTACCTATTTTTATAGCTCCAAATCTCATAAAAATAAATCCAAATCTCAAAAAATAGATGTTCATGTTTATCTCTAAAATTGGTACCTATTTTTATAGCTCCAAATCGCATAGAAATAGGTGTCAATGCTTATATTTAAAATGGGTACCTATTTTTATACCTCCAAAACTCATAAAAATAGGTGTTCATCCTTATCTTTAAAATGGGTACCTATAAGCATGGAGATAAGCATAAACAACTGTATTTATGGGATTTGGAGCTATACAAATGGGTACCCATTTGAAAGATAAGCAACCAATTTTAGAAACTCATTTTTATAGCTCATATTATCATAAAAATAGGTTTCTATGCTTATCTTTAAAATGGAAACCTATTTTTATGGCTCCAAATCTTATAAAAAATAGGTGTCCATTCTTATCTCTCAAATAGTAAGGACACCTAAAACCCCAAAAAATAGCAAAGACGCTTATTTGAGAGATAAGCATGGACACCTATTTTTATGAGGAGCCATAAAAATATGTAACTATAAATAGGTACCCATTTGAGAGATAAGAATGGAAATGTATTTTTAGCTCAAAATCTCATAAAAATAGGTCCCGATGCTTATACCTCAAATGGGTACCTTTTTTAATAGCTCACAATCGCATAAAAATCGGTATCCATGCTTATCTCTAAAATAGTTCTCCGGGATTATCTTTCAAATGGGTACCTATTTTTGTGAGATTTAGCTACAAATGTCATAAAAATAGGTGTCCATGCTTATCTATAAAATAGGTACCTATTTTTATAGCTCCAAAACTTATAAAAATAGGCGACAATGATTATCTCTCAAATGAGAACCTATTTTTATGACTCCAAATCTCTTAAAAATAGGTGTCCATGCTTATCTCTAAAATGATGACCTATTTTTATAGCCCTAAATCTCATAAAATTAAGTGACCATGCTTATCTCTCAAATGCGATTTGGAGTTATTTTTATGAGATTTGAAGGTAATTTTCGAGATTTAGAGGTATTTTTGTGAGATTTGGATTTATAAAAATACGTATCTATTTTAGAGATAAGCATATACACCTATTTTATGAGATTTGTACTACAAAAATAGCTACCCATTTGAGTGATAAGAATGGACAAAAGTGCATATTTTCAACTTTAGATTTACCAACAAGCTATAAAATTAGGTACCCATTTGAGATATAAGAATGGATACCTGTTTTTATGAAATTTGCAGCTATAAAAATAGGTTCCAATTTTAGAGATAAGCATGGAAACCTATTTTAATGAAATTTAGAGATATAAAAATAGGTACCCATTTGAGGGATAAGCTTAGACACATATTTTTATGAGATTTGAAGCTATAAAAATAGGTACCCATTTGAGAGATTAGCATGTACACCTATTTTTATGAGATTTAGAGAGATAAAACTAGGTACCCATTTGAGATATAAGCATGGAAACCTATTTTTATGATATTTGGAGCTATAACAATAGGTACTCATTTGAGATATAAATATGGACACTTATTTTTATGAGATTTGGAACTATAAAAATAGGTATCCATTTGAGAGATACGTATGGACACCTATTTTTATGAGATTTGGAGGTATAAAAGTATGTGCGCATTTTGAAGATAAGCATGGAGACCTAATTTTATGCGATTTGGAGCTGTAAAAATAGGTATCAATTTTAAACAAAAACATGGTCACCTTATATCTAAAATGAGAATCTCATAAAAATGGTAACTATTTTTACCAATAAAAATAGGTACCCATGCTTATCTCTAAAATGGGTGCCTCAAAATAGGTATCTTTACTTATGTCTCAAATGGGTACCTATTTTTATAGCTTCATATCTTATAAAAATAAGTGTTCATGCTTATCTCTAAAATAGGTTTCCATGCTTATCTCCAAAATCGGTACCTATTTTTATAGCTCCAAATCTCATAAAAATAGGTGTCCATGCTTATCTTTAAAATGGGTACCTATTTTTATAGCTCCAAATATCATAAAAATAGGTTTCGTTGCTTATATCTAAAATGGATACCTATTTGTATATCTCCAAATCTCATAAAAATAGATGTCCATGCTTATCTCTCAAATAGGTGTGCATGACTATATATCAAATGGGAACCTATTTTTATAACTTCAAATATCTAAAATAGGTGTGCGTGCTTATCTATAAAATTTGTACCTATTTTTATGAGAATTAGAGCTATTTTTATGAGTTTGGAGCTATAAAAATAGGTAACCATTTAAGAGATAGGCATGGACACCTATTTTTGTAAGATTTGGAGCTATCAAAATAAGTACCCATTTTAGATATAAACATGGAGACTTAATTTTATGAGAATTGGAGATATAAAAATAGGTACACATTTGACAGATAGGCATGGAGATAAGCATGGACGCCTATTTTTATGAGCTTTGGAGCTATAAAAACAGGTACCTATTTGAGAGATAAGAAACACATTTTAGAGACCTATTTTTATAGCTCAAATTCTCATAAAAATAGGTTTCCATTCTTATCTTTAAAATGGGTACCTATTCTTATAGCTCCAAATCTCATAAAATAGGTGTCCATGATTATCTCTCAAATAGGTGTCTGTGATTGTCTCTCAATTGGATACCAGATTTTATGCTCCAAATATCATAAAACTAAGTATCCATGATTAGATTTCAAATTGGTACCTATTTTTATAGCTCCAAAACTCATAAAAATAGCTCCTAAACTCATAAAAATAGTTACTCATTTTTTGTATAAGAATGGACACCTATTTTAGAGATTTGGAGCTATAAAAATAAGTACACATTTGAGAAATAAGCATAGACACCTATTTTAGAGATAAGCATAGACACTTGTTTTTTTGAGATTTTAAGATGTAAATACAGGTACCCATTTTACAGATAAGCATGAAAACATATTTTTATGAGATGTGGAGCTATAAAAATAGATACTCGTTTGAGACATAAGCATGAACACCTATTTTTATGAGATTTGGAGCTACAAAAATATGTACCCATTCTAAAGATAAGTATGGACACCTATTTTTATGAGATTTGGAGATATAAAAATAGGTACCCATTTTAGAGATAAACATGGAAACCTATTTTAATAAGTATTGTAGGTATAAAAATAATTACCCATTTGAGAGATAAGCATGGACACCTATTTTATTAGATTCAAAGCTATAAAAATAGGTGTCCATGCTTATATTTCTAGTGTACACCTATTTTTATAGCTCCAAATACCATAAAATAGGTGTCCATGCTTATCTTTAAAATACGTGTCCAGGTATCCATGTTTTTCTCTCAAATGGATACCTATATTTATAGCTCCAAATCTCATAAAAATAGGTTTCCATGCTTATCTCTAAAATGGGTACCTACTTTTATATCTCCAAATCTCATAAAAATAGTATAGGTGTCCATGCTTATTTATCAAACGGGTACCTATTTTTATAGCTCCAAATCTGATAAACATTTATGTCCATGCTTATCTCTAAAATGCGTACCAAACTTATAGCTCCAAATCTCATAAAATTAGAGTTCCATGCTTATCTCTAAAATAGGTGTCTAAGCTTATCTCTCAAATGGGTACCTATTTTTGTACCTACAAATATCAAAAAAATAGGTGTCCATGCTTATCTCTCAAATGGATACATATATTTTATAGCTCCAAAACTCATAGAAATAGGTGTCCAAGCTTATCTTTAAAATTGGTACCTTTTTTTATAGCTCCAAAACTTATAAAACTAGGTGTCCATGATTATCTATGAAATTGGAATTTATTTTTATAGCTCCAAATCTCATAAAAATAGGTACCTATCTTAGAGATAAGCATGGACACCTATTTTAATTAGATTTGGAGCTATAGAAATAAATCTCATAAAAATAGGTGTCCGTGTTTATCTCTCAAATGGGTATCTCTAAAATAAGTAGGTTTACATGGTTATCTCTCAAATGGGTACCTATTTTTATAGCTCCAAATCTCATAAAAATAGGTGTCTATACTTACTTCTCAAATGAGTACCTATTTTTATAGCTCCAAAGCTCATACAAATCGGTGTCAATTCTTATCTTTAAAATTGGTACTTATTTTTATAAGTCCAAATCTCATAAACATACGTTTCCGTGCCTATATATCAAATGGGTACCTATTTCTATAGCTCCAAATCCCATAAAAATAGGTCTCCATACTTATCCCTCAAATGGGTACTTATTTTTATAGCTCCAAATCTCATAAAAATAAGTTTTCATGTTTATCTCTCAAATGGGTACATATTTTTATAGCTCAAAATCTCATAAAAATAGGTACCCATGCTTATCTCTCAAATGGGTACCTATTTTTATAGTTCCAAATCACATAAAAAAAAGAGTCCATGCTTATCTCTAAAAGCGGTGTCCATGATTATCTCTAAAATGGGTATCTATATTTATAGCTCCAAATCGCATAAAAATAGGTACCCAAGATTATCTCTAAAATGTGTACCTATTTTAGAGATAAGCATAAACACTTATATTTATGAAATTTGGAGCTATGAAAATAGATACCAATTTGATATATAAGAATGGAAACCCATGTTTATGAGATTTGGAGTTATAAAAATAGGTACCCATTTGAGAGATAAGCATTGAGACTTTTTTTTTTATGATATTTAGAGCTTAAAAATAAGTACCCATTTTAAAGATAAGCACAAACACATGCTTTTATGAAATTTGGAGCTATAAAAATAGGTACCTATTTGAGAGATAAGCATAGACACCTACTTTTATGAGATTTTGAGCTATAAGAATAGGTACTCATTTTAGATATAAGAATGAACGCCTATTTTTTATAAGTTTTGGAGGTATACAAATAGGTAACCATTTTACATATAAGCATGGACACCTATTTTTATGAGATTTGGAGGTATAAAAATAGGTACCTATTTGAGAGATAAGCATGGACACTTATTTTTATGAGATTTGGAGCTATAAAAATAGATATCCATTTTAGAGATAAGCGTGGACACTTTTTTATACATAAAGTTCTCTCATGAGAATGAGAAAATGAATTCCCAACTTGGAATTTGTTTCTAACAATTGCTAATTTATAAAACCGAGCGTAATAGTGAATTTGAGAACTACATGTTTAGATAACTAGACATATATATGAAACCGTAGCTTTATTTGGAAATTTTCTCTTGATTCAGGTGATTGAGGTCGTTACGCACAAAACCCATGTCCCATATTTTTTAGGGTCTTTTGCATCTTGTAAATCACAACTCAAATCAATGTGTTCTTATCTCGCATGCATTTTTTGTTAAAGTCGTTTGATCATGAGTTGGAGGTTATCATGTTGGACTCGAGCACGAATTTAATCACAAATACATATAATCACTGCCAACTTTGGAGTCTTGAACCATGAGTGTTGCTGCTGTTAATATGAAAAAATCACTCCGTAAACCATCATGGATAAAATTATGCATAATTGTCTTCAGTTCATAAAAAATAAAGAAAAAGAACCAATATTAGGCACTAAAGCATCAATGGAAGTAATATGGTATTTTACGGGCAGTTACAGCAAATGGATTGAAAATTGAATAATAAATGGATAATAATATGAAGAAGAGGGATGAAATATATGTTGATAGTGATGAAAATATGAAAAAATCCGTGACCCAACACTCATTTGATAGATAAGTATAGACACATATTTTTATGATATTTGGAGCTATAAAAATAGGTACCCATTTTAGAGACAAGCATGGACACCTATTTTTTATGAGATTTGGAGCTATAAAAAATAGGTACCCATTTGAGAGATAAGCATGGACACCTATTTTTATGAGATTTTGAGCTATAAAACTAGGTACCCATTTTAGAGATAACCATGGACACTTATTTTTATGGTATTTGGAGTTATAAAAATAGGTACCCATTTTGGAAATGTGCATGGACAACTATTTTTATGAGATTTGGAGCCATAAAAATAAATACCCATTTGAGAGATAAGCACGGACACCTATTTTTATGAGTTTTGGAGCTATAAAAATAGGTACCTATTTTAGAGATAAACATAAACACCTATTTTTATAAGATTTGGAGGTATGAAAATAGATTCTCATTTTAGAGATAATCATGGACACCTATTTTTATGAGATTTGGAGCTATAAAAATAGGTACCCATTTGACAGATAAGCATGGACAAAAGTGCATATTTTCAACCTTAGATTGGCCAAAGAGATATAAAAATAGGTACCCATTTTAGAGATAAGTATGGACACCTATTTATACATAAAATTCTCCCATAAGAATGAGAAATCGAATTACCAACTTGGAATCTGTTTCAACCAATTGCTAATTTATAAAACCGATCGCAACAATAAATATGAGAATTACATATTTAGAGAACTAGTCATATATCTCAAATCATAGCTTTGTTTAACAATTTTCACATAAGTAAGGTAACTGAGGCTGTTACACACAAAATCCATGTCCCATTTTTTTATTTTCTTCTTCATATTCCCGTAGCTCACAACTCAAATCAATGTTTTCTTATCTCGCATGCGTTTTTGGTTAAGGCCATTTGATCATGAGTTGGTAGCTGCCATGTTGGACTTGAGCACGAATTGAAATCACAAATCCACATAATTAATGGAAACTTTAGAGTCTTGAACTGTGAGTGTTTCTGAGTTGTTAATATGAAAAATCAATCCATAAATCATCATCAGTAAAATTATGCATAATAATCTTGAATTCATAAAAAATAAAGAAAAACAACTATGGTATTTTACGAGTAGTTACAACCAATGGATGGAAAATGGGATTATAAATGGATAATAATATGAAGAAGAGAGATGCAATATATGTCGATAGATGATAAAAATATGGAAAAATTTGTGACCCAACAACCATTTGAAAGATAAAAATGTACACTTATTTTTATGAAATTTGAAGCTATAAAAATAGGTTATCGTATTAGAGATAAGCATGGACACCTATTTTTAAGATATTTGACACTATAAAAATAGACACCCATTTTAGAGATAAGCATGGGAACCTATTTTTATGAGATTTGGAGCTATAAAAATAGGCACCAATTTTAGAGATAAGCATGGACACCTATTTTATGATATTTGGAGCTATAAAATAGGTACCCATTTGAGAGATAAGCATCGACAACTATTTTTATGAGAGATTTGGAGCTATAAAAATAGGTGTCTATTTGAGAAATAAGCATGGACGCCATTTTTTATGAGATTTGGAGCTAAAAAATTCGGTACCTATTTTAGAGATAAGCATGGACACCTATTATTATGAGATTTGAAACTATGAAAATATCTAACCATTCGAGATATAAGCATTGACACCTACTTTAAAATTTTAATTCTGAGAAAGTCGAAAAAAATACATATTTTTATAGCCCTAACTCATAAAAATAGGTACCAAATCTCATAAAAATAGGTGTCCATTATTATCTCTCAAATGGGTACCTATTTAGATAGCTCTAAATCTTATAAAAATAGTTGTCCATGCTTATCTCCAAAATGGGTACCTATTTTATGGCTTCAAATCTCAGAAAATAAGTGCCCATGCTTACCTCGAAATTAGGTGTCCGTGATTTTAATAAAAGGGATCCAAATCTCATAATAATAGGTTTCCATGCTTATCTTTTAAAATTGGTACCTATTGTTATAGCTCCAAATCTCATAAAACTAGGCATCCATGCTTATCTCTAAAATGGATACATATTTTTATAGCTCCAAATCTCATAAAAATAGGTGTCCATGCTTATCTCTAAAATGTGTACCTATTTTTATAGCTCTAACTATCATAAAAATAGTTGTCCACTCTTATCTCTCAACTGGACACCTGTTTTTATCAGCTCCAAATATCATAAAAATAGGTGTCCATGCTTATCTCTCAAATGGGTACCTATTTTTATAGCTCAAAATCTTATAAAAAAAAGTTTTCATGCTTATCTCAAAATGGGTATCTATTTTAATAGCTCAAAATCTCATAAAAATAGGTGTTCATGATTATCGTTCAAATAGGCATCCATGCTTATCTCTCAAATGGGTACCTATTTTTATAACTCCAAATCTCATAAAAATAGGTTACATGCTTCTGTCTCAAATGGTTACCTATTTTTATAGCTTCAAAACTCATAAAAAAAAGGACACCCATTTGAGAGATAAGCATTGACACCTATTTGAGAGATAAGCATGGACACCTATTTTTATTAGATTTGGAGCTATAAAAAAATGTACCAATTTTAGAGATAAGCATGGAACCTATTTTTATGAGATTTAGAGCTATAAAAATAGGTACCCATTTGAGACATAAGCATGGAAACTTATTTTTATTACATTTGGAGCTATATAAATAGGTACGTATTTGATAGATAAGTCTCGACACCTATTTTAGAGATAAGCATGGATAGCTATTTTTATGAGATTTGGAGCTATAAAAATAGGTACCCATTTGAGAGATAAGCATGCAGACCTATTTTTAGAATATTTGGAGATAAAAAAATGTGTCCATGCATATTGCTCAAATGACTACCTATTTATATACATCCAAATCTCATAAAAATAGGTGTCCATGCTTATGTCTCAAATGGGTACCTATTGTGATAGCTCCAAATCTCATACAAACTGGTGTTCACGCTTATCTCTAAAATGGGTAGCTATTTTTTTAACTCGAAATATCATAAAAATAGGTTTCCATACTTATCTCTCAAATGGGTACCTATTTTTATAGCTCAAATTCTCATAAAAATAGGTGTCCATGATTATCTCTCAATTAAATACTTATTTTTATAACTCCAAATCTCATAAAAATAGATGTCCATTCTTATCTCTTAAATGGGTACGTAATTTTATAGCTCCAACACTCATATAGATAGCTCAAAAACTCATAAAAATAGGTATCCATTTTAAAGATAAGCATGGATGCATATTTTAGATATTTGTGGCTATAAAAATAGGTTCTCATTTGAGAGATAAGCATGGACACCTATTTGAGAGATAAGCATGGACAGCTATTTTTTTGAGTTTTTGAGCTATAAAAATAGGTACCCATTTTAGAGATAAACAATGAAACTTATATTGATGACATTTGGAGATATAAATATAGGTAACAATTTGAGAGATAAGCATGGACACCTTTTTTTATGACGTTTGTGCTATAAAAATAGGTACCCATTTTAGTGATAAGCATGGAAACATATTTTTATGAGAATTTGAGCTATAAAAAATAGGTACTTATTTAAAAAAAACCATGAACTATAAAAATAGGTACTTATTTAAAAAAAACCATGAAAATTTATGTTTATAATATTTGGAGCTATAAAAATAGGTACCCATTTTAGAGATAAGCATGGACACTTATTTTTATGAGATTTGGAGCTATAAAAATAAGCATTCATTCGAGAGATAAGTATGGACACCTATTTTTATGAGATTTGGATGTATATAAATAGGTACTCATATGAGATATAAGCATGGTCACCTATTTTTATGTCCAAATCTCACAAAAATAGGTCTCCATACTTGCTATTTTTATAACTCGAAATCTTATAAAATTAGTTATCCATGCTTATCTCTAAAATAGATGTTCAGGCTTATCCCTCAAATGGGTACCTATTTTTATGAGATTTGGAGCTATAAAAATAGGTACACATTCGAGAGATAAGAATAGACAGCTATTTTTAGCTTGAAATCTCATAAAAATAGGTCTTCATGTTTATCTCTCAAATGGGTACCTATTTTTATAGCTCCAAATCTCATAAAAATATGTATCCATGCTTATCTCTAAAATAAGTTTACAGACTTATATTTCAAATGGGTACTTATTTCTATGAGATTTAGCTCCAAATATCTTAAAAATAGGTGTCCACGCTTATATCTAAATAGATACCTATTTGTATAGCTCCAAAACTCATAAAAATAGGTGTCCATGCTTATCTTTCAAATGGGTATCTATTTTTATTGCTCCAAATCTCAGAAAAATAGGTGTCCATGTTCATCACTGAAATGGGCAACTACTTTTATCGCTCCAAATATTATAAAAAAATGTGTCTATGTTTATCTCTCAAATGCGATTTGGAGCTACTTTTATGAGATTTGTAGGAATTTTTATGACATTCAGAGCTATAAAAAAAGGTACCCATTTTGGAGATAAAAATGGACAGCTATTTTTATGAGATATGGAGCATAAAAATAGGTATCAATTTGAGAGATAAGAATGGACAAAAAATGCATATTTTCAACCTTGGATTGATCAAAGAACTGTAAAAACAGGTACCCATTTGAGATATAAGAATAGATACCTGTTTTTATGAGATTTGAAGCTATAAAAATAGGTATCTATTTGAGAGATAAGCGTGGACACATATTTTGATGAAATCTAGAGGTATAAAAATAGGTACCTATTTTAGAGATAAGCATGGATACCTATTTTTATGAGATTTGGAGCTATAAAAATAGGTATCCACTTGAGACATAAGCATGGACACCTTATCTCTTAAAAGAGAATCTCATAAAATGGGTATATATTTTTACCCATAAAAATAGGTACCCATGTTTATGAGATTTACTAATATAAAAGTAGGTACCCATGTAAGTTATAAGCATGGACAGTTATTTTTATGATATTTTGAGCTAGAGATAAATATGGACACCTATTTTTATGAGTTTTGGAGCTATAAAAATAGGGACCCCAATGGGTACATACTTTTATGAGATTTGGAGCTATAGAATAGGTACCCATTTGAGAGATAAGCATGGACACCTATTTTTATGATATTTGAAGCTATAAAAATAAATGCACGTTTGAGAGATAAGCATGGACACCTAGTTTTATGAGATTTAAAGTTATAAAAATAGGTACCCATTTTAGAGATAAGCATGAAAATTTATTTTTATGAGATTTAGAGCTATAAAAATAGGTATCCATTTTAAAGATAAGCATGGACAACAATTTTTACGAGATTTGGTGATATAAAAATAGATACCCATTTTAAAAATAAACATGAACACCTATTTTTATGACATTTGAAAATATAAAAATATGGTACCTATTTGAGAGATAAGCATCGACACCTATTTTTATTAGATTTGGAGCTATAAAAATAGGTACACATTTGACAGATAAGCATGGACACCTAGGTACCTTTTTTAGAGATAATCATGGACACCTATTTTTATGTGATTCGAAGCTATTTTTATGAGATTTGGAGTTATAAAAATAGGTACCCATTTGAGAGATAAGCATGGATACCTATTTTTATGAGAATTGGAGCTATAAAAATAGGTATCCATTTTAGAGATAAACATGGACACTAATTTTTATGAAATTTAGTGGTATAAAAATAGGTACCTATTTTAGAGATAAGTATGGACACCTATTTTCATGAGATTTGGAGCTATAACAATAGGTACCCATTTGAGAGATAAGCATGGACACCTATTTTTATGACATTTAGAGATATAGAATAAAGATAAGTATGGAAACCTATTTTTATGAGATTTCGAGCTATAAAAGTAGGTACCCACTTGAGAAATAAAACTGGAAACATATTCTATAGATAAACATGGACACCTATTTTTATGAGTTTTAGAGCTATAAAAATAGGTACCCCAATGGATTCATACTTTTATGAGATTTGGAGCTATAAAAATACGTACCCATTTGAGATATAAGCATGGACACTTACTTTTATGATATTTGAAGCTATAAAAATAGATACGCATTTAAAAGATAAGCATGGAAACCTAGTTTTATGATATTAGAAGCTATAAAAATAGGTATCCATTTTAGAGATAAGCATGGACACCATTTTTTACAAGATTTGGTGCTATAAAAATAGGTACCCAGCTTAGAGATAAGCATGGACACCTATTTTATAAGACTTGAAGCTATAAAAATAGGTATCAATTTGAGAGATAAGCATGGACACTTATTTTTATGATATTTGGAGCTATAAGAATAAGTACCCATTTTAGAGATAAGCATAGTACCTATTTTTATAGGATTTTGGAGCTATAAAACAGGTACCCATTTTAGAGATAAGCATGGAAACCTTTTTTTTAATGAGATTTGGAGCTATAAAAATAGGTACCCATTTGAGAAATAAGCATGTACACCTATTTTGTTAGATTTGGAGCTATAAAACTAGGTACCCATTTGAAAGATAAGCATGGACACCTATTTTTAAGAGATTCAAAGCTATAAAAATAGGTACCCTTTTGAGAGATAAGCATAGACACCTATTTTTGTGATATTTGGAGCTATAAAACTAGGTGCCCATTTGAAAGATAAGCATGGACACCTATTTTTGGGAGATTTGAAGCTATACGAATATGTACCCATTTGAGAGATAAGCATGTACACCTATTTTTATGAGATTTGGAGTTATAAAAATAGGTACTCATCTGAGAGATGGGTACTTAATTTTATAGCTCCAAAATCTCAAAAAAATAGGTGTCCATGCTTATATTTAAAATCGATACGTACTTTTATAACTCCAAATCTCATAAAGATGGGTGTCCATGCTTATCTCTTAAATTGGTACCTATTTTTATAGATCCAAATATCATAAAAATAAGTGTCCATGCTTATCTCTCAAATGGTTACTTATTTTTATGAGATTTGGAGCTATAAAAATAGGTATCCCTTTAAAATATATCCATACAAACCTATTTTTATGAGATTATGAGCTATAACTAAATAGCTATCTATTTGAGAGATAAGAATAGACACCTATTTTTATGAGATTTGGAGCTATACAGATAGGTGCATGGACACCTATTTTAATGTGTTTTGAAGCTATAAAAATAGGTACCCATTTGAGAGATAAGCACGGACACCTATTTTTATGAGATTTGGAGCTATAAAAATAAGTACCCATTTTAGAGATAAGCGTGGACACCTATTTTGTTTGAACCATTTTTATGAGATTTAGAGCTATAACAATAGGTACCCATTTGAGAGATAAGCATGAAAACCTATTTTTATGAGATTTGGGCCTTATCTCTCTAATGGGTACTTATTTTGAAAGCTCCAAATTTCATAAAAATAGGCCTATAAGCGTATCTCTCAAATGGAAACCCATATTTATACCTCCAAAACTCATAAAAATAGGTGTCAATTCTTATCTCTCAAATGGGTACCTATTTATATAACTACAAATCTCATAAACATAGGTGTCCATGCTTATCTCTAAATTCAACTATTTTTATGAGGTTTAATTTTATAGCTCCAAAAATAAAATAAAAAATAGCTTCAAATCTCATAATAATAGGTACTCATTTAAGATATAAGCATAATACATATTTTTATGTGATTTGGACACCTAATTTTTTGAGATTTGAAGTTACAAAAATAAGCACCCATTTGAGAGATAAGAATGAACACCTATTTTTATGATATTTGGAGATATCAAAATAGGTATCCATTTGAGAGATAAGCATGGTATTTATTTATGATATTTAGAGCTATAAAAATAGATATCCATTTGAGAGATACGCATGGATGCCTATTTTTATGAGATTTATTTTTATAGCTCCAAATCTCATAAAAATAGCTCCAAATTTCATAAAATAGGTACCATTTTGCGAGATAAGCATGGACACCTATTTTTTATGAGATTTAGAACTATAAAAATAGATACTCATTTGAGAGATAAACATGGGTACATAGGTATCCATTTGAGAGATAACCATGAAAACCTATTTTTATGAGATTTGTGGTTATAAATATAGGTCCCCATTTGAAAGATAACTATGGACACCTATTTTTATGAGATTTGGATCTATAAAAATAGGTAGCTATTTTAGAGATAACCATGGACACTTATTTTTATGAGATTTGGAGCTATAAAAAATAGATACCCATTTGAAACATAAGCATGGACACCTACTTTAAAATTTCAATTATGAGAAAGTCAACAAAAGTGCCTATTTTTATAGCTCCAAATCTCATAAAAATAAGTGTCCATTGTTACCATGCTTGGGTACCTAATTTTATAGCTCCAAATCTCATACAAATAGGTCCCCATGTTTATCTCTCAAATTGATACCTATTTTTACAGCTCCAAATATCATTTATATGGGTGCCATGCTTATCTCTAAAATGTGCACTTTTGTCATCTTTCTCGGAATTGAAATTTTAAAATAGGTGTCCATGCTTATTTTTGAAATGGGTACATTTTTTTATATTTCTAAATCTCATATAAAAAGGTGTCCATGTTTATCTCTCAAATGGATACCTATTTTTATAGCTCCAAATATCATAAGCATAGGTACCATGCTTATCTATAAAATGGGTATTTATTTTTATAGCTCCAAATATCATAAAAATAGGTGTCCATACTTTGTCTAAAATAGGTATCCATGATTATCTCTAAAATGGATACCTATTTTTATAGTTCCAAATCTCATAAAAATAGTTGTCCATGCTTATCTCTGGAATGGGTACTTATTTTTATATTTCCAAATCTTATAAAAATAGGTACCCATTTTAGAGATAAGAATGCACACACATTTTTATGAGATTTCGAGATAAAACAATAGGTAGTCATTTAAGAGATAAGCCTGGACACCCATTTTTATGATATTTGGAGCTATAAAAATAGGTACCCATTTTAGAGATAATCACAGACACCTATGTTTATGAGATTTGGAGGTATAAAATAGGTACCTATTTGAGATATAATCATGAAGACCTATTTTTATGAGATTTGGAACTATAAAAATAGGGACCCATTTTAAAGGTAAGCATGGAAACCTATTTTTATGATATTTAGAGCTATAAAAATAGGTACCGATTTTAGAGATAAGCGTGGACACCTATTTTTATAAGATTTCTAGCTATAAAAATAGGTAGTCATTTGAGGGATAAGCATAGACATCTATTTTTATGAGATTTAAAGCTATAAAAATAAGTACCCATTTTAGATATAAGAATTGACACATATTTTTATGAGATTTGGAGCTATAAAAATAGGTACACATTTTAGGATAAGCATAGACACCTATTTTTATTAGATTTGGAGCTATAAAAATAGTTACCCATTTTAGAGATAAGCATGGACACCTATGTTTATGATATTTGGAGATATAAAAATAGCTACCCTTTTGATATATAAGAATGGATACCTATTTTTATGAGATTTGGAGTTATAAAAATAGGTACCCATTTTACAATGAAGCATAGACACCTATTTTTATGAGATTTGAAGATATAAAAATAGATACATATTTTAGAGATAAGAATGAAAACTTATTTTTATGATATTTGGAGCTATAAAAATACGTACCCATAGCTGATAACATCATAGAAATATATCTCTAAAATATCATAGAAATACTTGCCAAATATCATAAAAAATGTACCTAATTTAGACATAAGCATGGATACCTATTTTTATAAGATTTGGAGGTATAAAAATAGGTACACATTTTAGAGATAAGCATGAACAACAATTTTTATGAGATTCTTATCTCTAAAAATATGTACCCTTTTTAGAAATAAGGATGGACACCTATTTTTATGAGATTTGAAGCTATAAAAATAGGTACCCATTTTAGAGATAAGAATTGACACCTAGGTACCCAATTTAGAGATAAGCATCGACACCTATTTTTATGAGATTTGGAACGAAAAAATTAGGTACCCATTTGATATATAAGCATGGGCACCTATTTTTAAGAGATTTAGAGCTATAAAAGTAGGTACCCATTTTAGAGATAAGCATGGACACCTATTTGTATGAGATTTGGAGGTATAAAAATAGACACTTTTGTCGACTTTCTCAGAATTGAAAGTTTAAGCTAGGTGTCCATGTTTATCTATAAAATGAGTACCTATTTTTATAGCTCCAAAACTCAAAAAAATAGCTCTCCATGCTTATCTCTGAAATGGGTGCCTATTTTTATAGCTCCAAATCTCATAAAAATAAGTGTCCACGCTTATCTCTAAAAATAGGTGTCTAGTCTTATCTTTCAAATGGGTACTTATTTTTATGAGAATTTGAGCTATAAAAATACGTACACATTTGAGAGATAAGCATGGGCACATTTTTTATGATATTTTGAGTTATAAAAATAGGTAACCATTTTAGAAATAAGCATAGAAATATACTTTTATGAGATTTGAAGCTATAAAAATAGGTATTCATTCTAGAGATAAGCATGGAGACCTATTTTTATGATATTTTGAGATATAAAAATATGTACCCATTTTAGAGATAAGCATGGACAACTATTTTTAAGACATTTGGAGCTATAAAAATAGGTTTCAATTTTAGCGATAATTATGGACACTTATTTTTATGCGATTTGGAGATATAAAAATAGGCACGTTTTTGAGAGATAAGCATGGATACCTATTTTTATACACCTATATTTAAGAGATTCGGAGCTATAAAAATAGGTACCTAGTTTAGACATAAGTTTGGTAACTCAGTTTTATAGATCCAAGTCTCATAAAACTAGGTGTCGATGCTTATCTCTAGAATAGGTACTTATTTTTATAGCTCCAAATATCATAATAATAGGTGTCTTTCCTCTAAAATGGGTTCCTATTTTTATAGCTCCAAATCTCATAAAAATAGGTCCCCATGTTTATCTCTAAAATGGGTCCCCATTTTTATAACTTCAAATCTCATAAAGATAGGTGTCCATGTTTATGTCTAAGATTGGTAACTATTTTTATACCTCCAAAACTCATAAAAAAGGGTGTCCATGCTTATCTCTAAATTGGGTTCCTCTTTTTATAGCTCCAAATCTTATAAAAACAAGTGTCTATGCTTATTTCTAAGATTGCTACCTATTTTTATAGCTCCAAATCTCAAAAAAATAGGTTTTGATTCTTATCTCTCAAATGGGTACCAATTTTTATAGCTCCATATCTCTTTAAAATAGGTTTCCATGCTTATCTCTAAAATGGGTACCTATTTTGATAGCTCTAAATCTCATAAAAATAAGCCTATATGCTTATCTTTTAAATTGGTACCTATTTTTATGAGTTTTGGAGCTATAAAAATAGGTGCCCATTTTAGATATAAGAATGAACACGTACTTTTATGCATTTTGAAGGTATAAAAATAGGTACCCACTTTAGAGATCAGAATGAATACTTATTATTAAGACATTTGGAGCTATAAACATAGTTACCCATTTTTGAGATAAGCATCGACACCTACTTTAAAATTTCAATTTCGAGAACGTCGATAATAGTGCCTATTTTTATAGCTCGAAATCTCATAAAAATAGGTTTTCATGTTTATCTCTAAAATGGGTACCTATTTTTATACCTACAAAACTCATAAAATAGGTGTCCATGCTTATCTATCAAATGGGTACCTATTTTTATATCTCCAAATCTCATAAAAATAGGTATGCATTTGAAAGATAAGCATGTAAACCTATTTTTATGAGATTTGGAGCGATAAAAATAGGTACCCATTTTAAAGATAAGCATGGACATCTATTGTAATGAGATTTGGAGCTATAAAAATAGGTACTCATTTGAGAGATAAGAATGAACACCTATTTTTATAATATTTGGAGCTATAAAAATAAGTACCCATTTGAGAGATAAGCTTGGACACTTGTATTTATGAGATTTGAAGATATAAAAATAGGTACCCATTTATGAGATTTGCAGCTATAAAAATAGGTACCCATTTGATATATAAGCATGGAGACATATTTTTATGAGAGTTGGAGCTATAAAAATAGGTATCCATTTTAGAGATAACCATGGACATCTATTTTTATGAGTTTTGGAGGTATAAAAATAGGTGCCCACTTTAGAGATAATAATGGACACTTATTTTTATGATATTTGGAGCTAAAAATATAGGCATCCATTTTAGAGATAAGCATGGACACCTACTTTTAAATTTCAATTACAAGAAATTCGACAAAAGTTCCTATTTTTATAACTTGAAATCTCATAAAAATAGGTGTCCATGCTTATCTCTAAAATGGGTACCTATTTTTATACCTCCAAAACACATAAAAATGGGTGTCCATGCTTATCTCTCAAATAGGTACTTATTTTAATAGCTCCAAATCTCATAAAAATAGGTGTCCGTGATTATCTCTAAAATGGGTACCTATTTTTATAGCTCTAAATATCACAAAAATAGGTACCCATTTGAGAGATAAGCATCAACACTTAGTTTTATTACATTTGGAGCTATAAAACTAGGTGCCCATTTAAGAGATAAGCATGGACACTAATCTTTATGAGATTTGGAGCTATAAAAGTAGGTACCTGTTTTAGAGATGAGCATGGACACATTTTTTAACAAGATTTGGAGTTATAAAAATAAGTATCATTTTTATAGATAAGCATGGACACCTATTTTTATGAGTTTTGGAGATATAAAAGTAGGGGATGATTTTAGACATAAGCATGCACACCTATTTTTATGAGATTTTGAGCTATAAAAATAGGTACCCATTTGAGAGGTAAGCATAGTCACCTATTTTTATGAGATTTGGAGGTATAAAAATAGGCACCCATTTTAGAGATAAGCATGTACACTAATTTTATGAGATTTGGAGTTATAAAAATAGGTACACATTTGAGAGATAAGTATAGATATCTATTTTTATAAGATTTGTAGCTATAAAAATAGGTACCCATTTGAGAGATAACCATGCAAACCTAATTTTATGAGATTTGGAGTTATAAGAATATGTACCAATTTGAGAGAGAAGCATGGACACAAATTTTTATGAGATTTGGAACTATAAAAATAGGTAACCATTCTAGAGATAAGCATGGACACCTATTTTTATGAGATTTGGAGCTATAAAAATAGATACTCATTTTAGAGCGAAGCATGGACACCTATTTTATGACATTTTGAGATTTAAAAATAGATAGCCATTTTAGAGATAAACATGAAAACCTATTTTAATGATATTTGGATCTACAAAAATAGATACCCATTTTAGAGATAAGCATCAACACCTATGTTTATGAGATTTGAAGCTATAAAAATAGGTACCCATTTTAGAGATAAGCATGGACAGCTATTTTTTTTAGATTTGAAGCTATAAAAATAGGTACCCATTTTAGAGATAGTCATGGAGATACACATTTGAGAGATAAGAATAGACACATATTTTTATGAGATTTGGAGCTATAAAAATAGGTATCCATTTGAGAGATAAGAATTGACACCTATTTTTATAAGATTTGGAGCTATAAAAATAGGCATCCATTTGAGAGATAAGCATGGACACCTATGTTTATGAGATTTGTAGTTATAAAAATAGGTAGCCATGTGAGAAATAATCCTGGAGACCTATTTTTATGATATTTGGAGCTATAAAAATAGGTTTCCATATGAGGGATAAGCATAGACACCTTATCTCTTAAATGAGAATCTCATAAAAATAAGTGGGCATGCTTATCTATCAAATGGGTACCTTTTTTTATAGCTCCAAATCTCATAAAAATGAGTGTCCATACTTATCTTTCAAGTGGGTACCTATTTTTATGAGATTTAGAGCTATTTTTATGAGATACCCATTTGACAAATAAGAATGGTGCAAACACACATTTCATTAAATTTGGAATTAAATAGTGGATTTGGAATTCTAAAATAACAAAAAAAAATCAATTATGGGTTTGTTCTTATAATAAAATATTTCTAGTTTTAATGAAATATCGGTTTGGAGACCTATTTTTATGATATTTGAAGCTATAAAAATAGGTACCTAGTTAAGAGATAAGCATGGACACCTATTTTTGTGAGATGTAGAGCTATAAAAATAGGTACCAAATTTAGAGATAAGAATGGAAACTTATTTTTATGAGATTTGGAGCTATAAAAATAGGTACATATTTGAGAGTTAAGCATGGACATCTATTTTTATGAGATTTATTTTTATAGCTCCAAATCTCATAAAAATAGGTACCCATTTGAGAGATAATTATGGACACCTATTTTTATGAGATTTGGAGCTATAAAAATAGGTACCCATTTGAAAGATAAACATGGGTACCTACGTACCCATTTGAGAGATAAGCATGGGCACCTATGTTTATGATATTTACAGTTATAAAAATGGGAATTCATTTTAGAGATAAGTACGGACACATATTTTATGAGATTTGGAGCTATAAAAATAGTTACCCATTTTAGAGATAAGTATGGACAAATTTTTTTATGATATTTGGAGCTATAAAAATAGGTACCCATTTTATAGATAAGCATAGACACCTGATTTTAGAAGATTTATTTTTATATCTCCAAATCTCATAAAATAGCTCGAAAACTCAAAAAGTTAAGTACCAATTTGAGAGATATGCATGAACACCTATTTTTATGCATTTGGAGCTATAAAAATAGTTACATATTTTAGAGATAAGCATGGACACCTATTTTTATTAGATTTGGAGCTATAAAAATAAGTACCCATTTGAGAGATAAGCATGGACACCTATTTTTATGAGATTTGGAACTTTAAAAATAGGTACATATTTGAGAGATAAGCATGGACACCTATTTTTATGAGTTTTGGAGGTATAAAAGTAAGTACCTATTATAACTAGATGTTGTTTTTAGTTTATTTGTCTTATTTTTCAAATATTGATTTACTATGACTTTAAATTTTGAGTTGGTTATGAGGTTTTTTGGTAATAAGTACATTTTTGTTTTATTTTATGCTTTTAATAATTTGGTTATTTCATTTTTTCTATTTTTTAAAGTACTTCTTTGGGATTATTAGTAAATATATATTCTTTAAGGTCTAAAAAGCTTGTAATAAAGTTTATTTCAAGTCTTAGCTTTATGACTAAGCTTGATTTTTAAGCCTTGGTTAAAAAATATGCAAAATGGGGATTCTTGTAGTGCAGGGTTGGAAGTCAATGAACAAAGGCGCTACAAGAATCTCGAACCTATGAAATTATGGCGAATAATGGTGGTGCTTTGTAACTGAAAGCAGTAAGAGTCATTTAACACCCGTGAGGACAGAATGATATGTGTTTAGAGCCTAGTGATCACTATGACAAGTGTATGATAAGAGGCAAAAGACTATTGAGGAGAATCATGAATGTTTGAAATTGAAATTGGTGGAAGTTTTTGGACAGTTACGATAGCGCATATTCAATACCTAGTAATGATTATGATAGGTGTATGAGAAGCTGTAAGGATTATTAGAGGAATCGTGGTCATACCTGTTAGGTTTTTATTTGGTGAAATTATTGAAGGAAGCAGTTAGAAATCATGGTTGTTGCAGAGTAAATTATTGAAAGACTTTGGACACCTTTTAAGACATAATAGTGCATATTTAGGAGTTCAGTTCATCATCACGACAGGTGTATGACCAGGTACAGAAATCATGAAAAGAATAGTGGTCTATATTGACATGGTGTCGATTTTGTAGGAATTATTGAAAAATTTAAACCTATTAATCATGAATTTGTTCAGCTGTTAAGTTTATTGTTCCAGAGAAGCATTTTGAATATTTTGAATTGGTTTAAAGAAAGCACAAAGTTAGGGTTATACTATAGAAATGAAGAAAAGTGGTAAAACAAACAGAGCCGAACCCAATCATACAAGTTGGGAAGAAAGTTTTTTTGATTGTGTAGAGATGTTTCAAAGAGCTATATGGTTTGATTTCTTTCAGAGAATCAATGGATATAACCCAGAAGTGTCATATCGATTTGCTCAGGGTTTTGATAAGGATACAGTTTCATTTGATACCCTTAAATTCAAACTTAAAAAAGAGTTAATAACAGAACCCACAGGGATAACATGTGATGGAGAACTCTGGTTCAAGAAAATACCTTCCACTTTCAATTCAAAAGATTTCCTACTGCCTGAAGTCGAAACCCTATATTGGGGAAAGGGTGTATAGTTAGATAAGTTTAAATCTTAGTGGAGAGAGGCCATTATAATTTTACAAAGCTACATCACATGTGAGGGAGGATTTGCTCTAGTTTTTAAATATGATGTCATATTGTTGCAACATTTGAATGAATAGGATAGGCTGAATTTACCCTTTCTCTTATTTAAGAGACTACAAAAGATGTCAAATAGGATAAAAGGTCATAGGGATCATAGTCATCAATCCATTTTTCATCATGGACTAAAAGGAATGTGCATAGATTTAGACACTGAAAATCTTCAAAAAATTGTAAAGCAATATAAATATCAAATGGATTTTCTTACTGAGACTAATGAGGGATTGGCCATGACTAATAGGAGACTAAGGGAGGATCTTAGTGACATAAACACACATTACCAGGAATCATTTTTTGTTTCAAAGGAAGCTTTAAAGAGAAAGAAATAGACTCAAAAATAGTTTGAGGAATTGAACCAAAAAATTCAAAATTTTACCCAGCAGAATGAGAGACTGTCAAAGAAGATTTAAGATTTGGAAGTAGAGCAACAGATAAGTAAAAGGCAATCACATGCTTTAGAAGGGATTGCATTATTGGCTGAGGCAGCCAATAAAATTTGAACATTACTAGTGACAGGTGTCAAGTTGTTTTTTTTTAAATAGTTAATAGTTTATGTTTGAAAAGAAAAATATTTTTTGTAACTAATTCAAATCATGACCTAAAAATTTAGTTTAGTCAGTTATGTAACCATTTTGATGGAAAAAGGGATAAAAGTAGGAAATGCATTAGGAGGGAGGTTCTAATTTTGACTCAAGGAGAGGATTTTAAGCTCTGGTATCTCAAGCTAAGACTGATAACTCTTATGTAAGTTGATGATTGTTATTGATTATATACAAACTGATAAGCCTTTTTACCTGTTATGCTAGTTTCATTTCTGATCCGGTTGATTACTCAACATACAACTTCATTTATTGTTTAAAGATTTTATTCATGCAAATGCTTGTATCTTGTGGGTGGAATCAATATTTCATGTGTAATGTTTATAGTTTATTCAGATGTGTTTGATCCCTAGTTTATTAAATGTGTTCATGATTTAGTTCTGTGTTAGCTTTTTTATGTTTTACCTCCTTATTGATAAATTTTTAAACCAAAACTATTCAAAAACCAATTTTATTTTGTTTTATTTTTGAGATTGTGTTAGCTTGTTCTTGTGGTAGTCTAGGAACAATTTCTAGCACAAAAATATTTAGCACCATTACCGGGGATGAAACTAAAGGTATATCTTCCCTAGGTTTTCATCATTCAACTGATTTTGAAAAGTGAGCAAAAACAACAAATATTTTAGACTAATTTTTCACTAAGCAGTGTCCACATCGGCTACCAGAAGGATTAGAACCAGAAGAAAACCTACTTCACCTTTGCATCTAGGTATTTTTGATCCAATACATACTTTGAAGGAACCTAGGAAAATTTAGAGATCACAATCTTCTCCTTCTTTATGTACTTCTGATATTTTTGACCTAGTATCACCTTTTTCACATTCACAGGAGAAAAAAAGAAACTCTATCATGGTCAATACATTCTATACGAGTTAGAAACTTCCCATTTTTTACTGATACACAGTCCTTTAAAAAGGAAAAAAATCAGTCTCCTAGAAAGATCCCTTTGTTTCAATTCAAAGCGAGTAAAATCCCTTTTCAACCAAGTTCCAGTCTAGTAATTAAACCTTTTTCCTTTACCAAACCCTAGTAGTTCCAAAATGGAAGTACAACAACCTTTAGATATGATGGATAGGATGGTAGCTGCTAGACATTCGCCATTAGTCCTTCCTTAGACCTTAAATTCTCTCCATGGAGGACATTATCAAAAGTACTTACCTAGGTTCAATGGCCAGGGTGAGACAATAGCTGAAGAACACTATGATGCATTTCTTAGTTATGCACATAACCAAAACATTGAATCAAAATATGTATGGATGAGGATGTTTGTGCAGAGTCTGGATGGGGAAGTTAGGAAGTGGTTCAAGGAACTACCAGCAAATTCAATCACCTTGATAGAGGGGCTACAGGATGTATTTATGAGGAAATGGGGTGACACAAAAGACCACACTTATTATATTACCAAATTTGGAGCCTTAAGGAGGAAAAAAGATGAAACCATGGCAAATTTTTCTAAAAGATTTAAAAATATGTATGGTAGGATTATCGTAGAAATAAAACCCTCTGAAACTTCAACAAAGCTTACTTATGCCAATGTCTTTGATCATGAATTCTCTTTACACCTAAGAGAGAGAAGACCAGTCACCTTATTAAACATGAAGGAAGTTGCATTAGAGGTAGAATCCAATATCTTAGCTTCAAATAGACTTAAAGTGAATTTATATCAGAAAACATATGATAGAAAAGGAAAAAAGGAAATGATTCTAGCAGCCTCTGCATCACAGTCAACTAACAGTAAAATTGATGAAATGGCTAAGTTAGTAAACATTTTAACAACCAAACTCAATAAATTGGACCTGGAAAAGAATTCAAACAGGCCTACACAAGAAGGAGAAATAAACCCTAACAATTTTAATCAATTTAGGTGCCATTTTGCACCTAAATTTATCCCCAGAGAATGCAGAAATAATGATATACAGAGGGACAGAAGAGAAAATTAGGATTAGAGAGTTCCCCCTCCTCTGAAAAATAATATGACAAATGAATCTGAAGAAGGTGAATATGTGCAGGATGAATATTTAAGTGAAGATATAAATTATTTTGGAGAATTATAAGCTGAATGTTTCTTAACCGAAGATGAGTATTTGAATTCTGAGTTTTTTTATGCAAATGTTTATCAGACAGAAAATGATTTGGTTCCTCAAGTTTCAGCTGAGATATGTCAGTCAAAACCAAAAAGGTCTATTAATTTAAGGTCTAGTCCAAAACAGGTATCTTAGATTCCAAAGAAGAAAACAGTTTCATCACCTAAACAATCATCTAGTCAAGCACAGGATAAGAGAACAGATCAGGGTGAATCAGATAAGACTGCAGAAATTGAAGAAGTGAACAAGAATGTGCAGACATTCAATTTTGAGAATGAGTTATGTAAAATTAAGATTCTAGTACCTTTTATTGAGTTAATGAAAAATCCAGTTTTAAATATGATGGGTAAATCAGCTAGTCAATTACCTTCATATACTGTAAACCTACAAGAAGAACATCCAAAAATATTTATTGGTTCTACCATGGCTGATAAGACTAAAAATGATTCAAGTTCAACTCCACCTTTTTATATAACATTGACTATTCATGATCAAATGATTCATAATTCATTAGAGGAAATTTCAACTAAAAATGGGCCTTTTAACTTTAACTCAAATTCTATGTCATCATGTGTCAGCCAATGAAATTGCTTTAAATTTGAAATACCATATAGTTCTTAAACACTTTTTTAATATAAATTTGGGGATAGGTATCATAAAAAAAACTACTTTTTTTGTTTGTATTTTCGACATATCTCCCCATTGTTTTACTCAAATTTCGATCGGGAGAGCTCGTTGGATGCGGAATTAAATTACCAATCCAATGAGTACCCACTTGGCATACTTTTGAAGGACCCCGCTACCCGAAAAACAAGAAATACCTGAAAAAATGTGATGATGACATCATCATCATGTTTATTTCAGGTATTTCTTGTTTTTGGGGTAGCAGGGTCCATCAAAAGTATGGTGAGTGGGTACTCGTTGGATGCGCAACAAGCTCTTCCGATCGAAATTTGAGTAAAAACACGGAGAGATATGTCAAAAATACAAACAAAAAAATAGTTTTTTCTTTTCTTCCTTCAAAATTAATAAATATTATTTTATTAATTTTTTTTAGGAGGCCCATTTTGAGGTGAGATTTCCTCTAATGGTTTACTTGATTCTGGTTCTTCTTACAATTTAATTCCAAAAGTACTTATGGAAGCCTTGGGGTTGAGTATCACAAAACCCTATCATGACTTGTATGCATTTGATTCTAGGGCTGTTAAATGTTTGGGAGTGATTAAGGATATGGTGGTTAATTTAACACAATTACCTATGAAAAGTGTCATCATGGATGTAGTGGTGGATGA
Organism: Pseudotsuga menziesii; assembly: GCA_001517045.1. Classification (NCBI taxonomy): domain Eukaryota; kingdom Viridiplantae; phylum Streptophyta; class Pinopsida; order Pinales; family Pinaceae; genus Pseudotsuga; species Pseudotsuga menziesii. The sequence continues at coordinate 35,845 of LPNX010279895.1, forward strand.
TATCACTCCTAAATTTAGAATGTTGCTTTCAAGGTCTTGGGCTAAGAAGGTGGGGGGTACTTTACAAATGGATTTATCATATGCAACAATTCATGTTTTTGGAGGAGAGAATAGGAGATAGTATAGATAATTACAATATGCTTACACTGTTACTGATGATAAGAACCCAACAAATCATCCATTTTATGATGAAGAAAAGGATTTGGGCTCTTGCATGTTACATTTTAGTAATGATAATACTAGTGGTATGTTACATGTTGAGAAGGAAAAGCTAGTCAGATGCTCTGTTGAACAAAAAGATGAGTTGTGGCAAATGTATTTTGATGGCTCTTCATCCAAAGAGGGAGCAGGAGCAGGTATTGTTTTGATTTCCCCTGGTGGTGAGATAGTAAGTTTGATGTATAAGTTGGAGTTTGTAACTACAAACAACACAACAAAATATGAGGCATTGATATTGGGTTTAAAGGCTACAAAGGATATGGGCATTCAGTAAATTTATGTTTATGGCGACTCCAAATTAGTTGTCCAGCAAGTGGGGGAAAAATATCAAGTAAAGTAGGATTTGTTGAAAGTATACATGAATGAAGTCTGGGACATGATTGATAATTTCTTTATAGCATTTAATATTTCCTTTATTCCCAGAGATCATAATCAGACAGCTAATTCACTTTCTTTAATAGCCACACATTTCAAAATTCTGAAACAAACTCAGTTAAAGTATCCCATTAAAGTCAGATACAGACCTTTAGTACTAGATAAAATCAAACAATGGAGGGTTTTTGAAGATGACATAGAAATAAAGCAATTTTTGAAATTGACTGGTGAGTTTTTTAATTTGTTGATTGATCAATACTAGGATGAGGAAGTTCAAGATGCTAATGAATATTCATAAAATGAGATTTTTGGACATAAAATTATTGAGTTGAAGGGTAATTTTATTCCCAAGGGTTTGGTTCCCCTTGAAATATTTTTTTCAAAATATGACACTCCATTGAAACCATCCATGCAGTCCTCAGAAGAGAATGTTGTAGATTGTAATATTGGTACAGAAGAGCAGCCTAGAATGGTAAAAATTTTGAAATCTCTTTCAATTTAGCAAAGGAACAGATACATTAAATTATTGAAGGAACATGCTATTGTTTTTACTTTGTCCTATGAGGATTTAAAAACTTATGATACCAATATTATTCAGCATAAGATTCCTCTAAAGCCCAATGTGAAACCTTTTAGACAGAAGTTAAGAACAAGTAATCCAGCATTATTTCCAGTAATAGAAAAAGAGGTTAAAAAATTATTAGATGTAAAAATCATTATTCCACTTAGATAGTCATCATGGGTGGCTAACCTAGTTCCAATCAGGAAAAAGAATAGAGAGATAAGATTATGTGTGGATCTTTCATAATTTAAACATATCTTCACTAAAAGACAATTACCCATTGCTTAAGATTGAGAAGGTTTTGCATCAAGTACTGGGTGCTCAGAGAATGTCAATGGTGGATGGATTCTTGAGGTATAATCAAATTGTTATGCATCCAGATGACAGGGAGAAGACAAATTTCACTACCCCTTGGGGTACCTTCATGTATTACAAGATTCCATTCGGTTTGATGAATGCTGATGCAACATTTCAAAGAGCTATGCAAATAGCTTTTGTTGGGGAAAGGAAAAAATTTGTTGTGATTTATTTGGATGACATCACAGTTTTTTCACAATCTGATTAAGAACATTTCAAATGCCTCAGACAAACCTTTTTGAAGTGCAGGAAATATGGACTGTCATTAAATCCAAAAAAATCTCATTTTGTTGTTCAGGAGGGTAGGCTTCTAGGACATTTGGTTTCAGTAGATGGAATAAGAATATATCCCAAGAGAGTGAAAGACATTTTAAAAATTAGTTTTCCTAGAAGTAAGAAGGATGTTCAATCATTTATTAGGAAGGTTGATTTTTTGAGATGGTTTATACCAAATTTTGCTGAAACTATAAAGCAGATAAAAGATATGTTAAAGAAAGATCAAGAGGTGAAGTGGACAGCAGAGGCTAGAACCTCATTTGAAAAGATAAAACATGCCCTTACAGAAGCACCAGTGTTAGTGAGTCTAGATTTTTCAAAATATTTTTTTGACTTTTTATTTTTCATCACAGGACACAATAACTATTGTTTTGTTCCAGAAAAATACAGAAGGACTAGAGAAGCCTATTTCTTTCTTTAGTAAGACTCTCAGGGATTCAGAATTGAAGTATAGTACCTTGGAAAAGCAAGCATATTCACTGGTAAAGGAATTGAAATTTTTTAGAATTTATATTTTACATTCAAAGATCATTTCCTATGTTCCTAATGCTGCTATAAAATAAATTTTAACTCAGCCAGACTCTGAAGGAAAGAGGGGAAAATGAATTGCAAGGATTATGGAGTATGATGTGGAGATCAAGTCTACTAAGCTTGTGAAAGGACAGGGTTTAGCAAAATTGTTGGTTGATTCATATTGTGAGGCTCCTGGTCTTCATTTTATGGTAGAACAACCAATCCAAGAGGAGATACAAAAAGGGAAAGACAAAGAGTAGATTATGGACAAGTATGCAAACTCAGTATGGTATGCTGACATTGTTCATTTCTTGTTGTATTACAGTGTCCTAAACATTTAGATAAAAATGCAGCTAGATCACTAAAATTGAAGGCCACTAAATACTGTTTAATAGATCAGCAGTTACTTTGGAAGGATCCAGAAGGCATTTTGCTCAGATGTTTAGACAAGCCAGAGATTGAGAAAGTCATTTCAGAATCACATGAGGGTGCTAGTGGAGGTCATAAATACTGGAAGGATACTGCTTATAAAATATTGGGGTCTGGATACTATTGGCCTTCTCTGTTTTTTGATGTATATCAACAGGTTAGAGCTTGTGTTCCATGTCAAAAGTTTGTTGGTAAACAAAAACTTGTGTCCTACCATTGAATCCCATTACAGTTAATACTCCTTTTTAGAAGTGGGGATTAGCTTTTATAGGTGAAATAAATCATGCTTCTTTCGGTCAACATAGATGGATACTTAGAGGCACTGATTTTTTCACAAAATGGGTGGGGGCCATTCTTACAAGAAATGCAACTGATAAGGTGATAATCAATTTTATCCAGGAGAATATTTTAAGTAGATTTGGGTTCCCTAAGAAATTGCTGACTGATAATGCTAAAGCCTTCAAAATTAAAGCTATGGTTACCTTCTGTGAACAAAATAGAATTGTTATGAAGCATTCTACACCTTATTACCCTCAGGGTAATGGGTTGGAAGAATCAACCAATAAGAATATTATTAAGAGCATTAGAAAACTATTAAGTCAGAATAAAAGGTCATGGGATTCAATGTTGAAATATGCACTTTGGGAAGATAGGATAACTACTAAGAAAGAAATTGGTTTTTCTCCTTTTCAGTTAGTATATGGCACTGATATTGTATTTCTAGTTCAACCAGGTATTCCAATAATGAAATTCTTTCAAGATATTTTGGAGGAACCTAATGATATTCGAAGGAGACTTTTTTCACTGACTGAATTACAACAGGAACGTGAAGCTGTAGAAGAAAATGCTCAAATGTACAGAAAGAAAATCAAGAAAAAGTTTGACATGAATATTAAGGAAAATACATTTTCTTGTGGAGACATGGTTTTAAAGTGGGATGCTAAAAATGAATGAAAAGGTAAACATAGTAAATTTGACAACTTGTGGTTTGGTCCTTTCATAATTTCAAAACTTTTGGAGAACAAGACCTTCATATTGTAGACTTTGGAAGGTGAAGAATTGTCAAATCCAGTGAATAGACGATTCCTCAAGCACTTTTACAGCTATTGAAGGTAAGAGACTTGTCGTTCATTGTATATATCAGTGTGAAAGAGATTGAATAAAGACTCCATAACCCAATAGAAATTTTGCAGAGTAATAAACAGGTTTAGTTGAGCGAACAAAAGGCACTGATTTACAGGTTCTTGAAACCTCACAAAGAGGATTTTATCCCGCAGCAGGAGCCAGATGTTACAACTAGATGTTGTTCTTAGTTTATTTGTCCTATTTTTTAAATATTGATTTACTATGACTTTAAATGTTGAGTTGGTTTTGGGGTTTTTTGGTAATAAGTACATTTTTGTTTTATTTTATGCTTTTAATAATTTGGTTATTTCATTATTGTTGTTTTTTAAAGTTCTTCTTTGGACTTATTAGTAAATATATATTATTTAAGGTATGAAAACCTTATAATAAAGTTTATTTCAAGTTTTAGCTTTATGACTAACCTTCATTTTTAAGCCTTGGTTAAAAAATATGCAAAAAGGGGATTCCTTTAGCGCAGGGTTGGAAGTCAATGAACAAAGGCGCTACAAAAATCTCGGACTTGTGAAATTATGGTGAATAATGGTGATTATTTGTAACCAAAAGTAGTAAGATTCGTTTAACACCTGTGAGGACAGAATGATACGTGTTTAGAGCCCAATGATAATTATGACAAGGGTATGAGAAGAGGCAAAGACTATTGAGGATAATCGTGAATGTTTGAAATCGAAATTGGTGGAAGTTTTTGGACAGTTACGATAGCGCATATTCAAGACCCAGTAATGATTATGATAGGTGTATGAGAAGCTATAAGGATTATTGGGGGAATCGTGGTCATACCTGTCAGGTTTTCATTTGGTGAAATTATTGAAGGAAGCAATTAGAAATTGTGGCTGTTGTAGAGTAAAGTATTGAAAGCCTTTGGACACCTTTTAAGACATGATAGTGCATATTCAGGAGTTTAGTTCATCATCACGACAGGTGTATGACCAGGTACAGAAATCATGGAAAGAATAGTGGTCTATATTGACATGTTGTCGATTTTGTAGGAATTATTGAAAATTTTAAACCTGTTAGTCATGAATTTGTTCAGCTACTAAGTTTATTGTTCCATAGAAGCGTTTTGAATATTTTTAATTGGTTTAAAGAAATCACAAAGTTAGGGTTATACTACAGAAATGAAGAAAAGTGGTAAAACAAATAGAGCCGAACCCAATGATACAGGCTGGGAAGAAAGTTTTCCTAATTGTGTAGACATGTTCCAAAGAGCTGGATGGTTTGATTTATTTCAGAGAATCAATGGCTATAACCCAGAAGTGTCATATCGGTTTGCTCAGGGTTTTGATAAGGATGCAGTTTCATTTGATACCCTTAAATTTTAACTGACGAAAGAGTTAATAAAAGAAGCCACAAGCATAGCAGGTGATGGAGAACTCTGGTTCAAGAAAATACCTTTCACTTTCAATTCAAAAGATTTCCTATTTCCTGAATTCAGAACCCTAGATTGGGGGAAGGGTGTACAGTTAGATAAGTTTAAACCTGAGTGGAGAGAGGCCATTATAATTTTACAAAGCTACATCACATGTGAGGGAAGATTTGCTCTATTTTTTAAATATCATGTCAAATTCTTGCAACATTTGAATCAACGAGCTAGGATGAATTTACCCTTTTTCTTCTTGAAGAGCCTCCAAAAGATTTCAAATAGGATAAGAGGGCATAGGGATCATACTCATCATTCCATTTTTCATCATGGACTAATAAAGCTAATTGTTTGCACAATCCTTTAAAAAAAAACAGAACTTGGGATCATTTCTTGTTTTGGTCAGGTATCCATAGTGAGCAAGAGGACCAACCCAAAAAGAGGCAGATGAACAAACAATATAGCCTTGTAAAAAGGTTAAAGAGAGAAATAACTGATGAGATAGTAAAAGACAGTTTTCAGGAGGAATGTTCAACTAAAAAATTCGAGAGCCTGTATGTGAAGAGGTAAGAGAAGTGTTTCATGGTATTCAAGAACAGATTTCAAATAATGTAGAAGAGAAGCAGAGAGCTATTACAAATCAGGAAGATGGGAGAAGTTCATTGGAAAGAAATCAAAGCTTCACAGATGTACAAGAAGACATAACAGAGGTTCCTGTTCCAGTTAAACTGAAGGCTGATAATTTGCAAATTTCAAATGAAAGGTTTAAGCGAAATTCTATTGTAACAAGATTGAAAGTTGATGGTGTACAATCCTCATCTATAAATTTTAAGGGAAAATCATTTGTAATGTTAGGAGAAACAAAAGCGAGGTGGAGACCAAAAACAAGAGCCAAAAACAAACTAGGACTTAACATGAAAAAGATTTTAAACCCTAGATTAGCGAAGGAGAAAATCACTGTGATTGAAGATTCTTCATCTCAAGAAGACATGGAAGAAGAATAAATCCTCAGTTCTTAGCAAATTCATGTTGAGAAGGAGCATTCATTGATTTTGGATTCATCTACAGGAAGAGATAAGATTGCAGAACAATCAATAGATTTCAGCCCTAAAAGAGTTAGGTCTCCAAAAGTTCTTGTGAAAGTAGAAGCGGTAAAAAATGAGGAAGATAATGACCTAATTTTTAGGAAAATGAATATCCCATGGCTGTCAGATAAAACTTCCAAATTATAGAAAGGAATGTGCATAGATTCAGAGATTGAAAATCTTCAGAAAATTGTAAAGAAATATAAATATCAAATGGATTTTTTTACTAAGACCAATGAGGGAATGGTCATGACTAATAGTAACCTAAGGGAGGATCTTAACGACATCAACACACATTACCAAGTATTAATTGTTGTTTCAAAGGAAGCTTTAAAGAGAAAGAAACAGACTAAAAAATAGTTTGAGGAATTGAACCAAAAAATTCAAAATTTGACCCAGCAGAACGAGAGACTGTTAAAAAAGATTGAAGATTTCGAAGTAGAGTAGCAGAGAAGTAAAAGGAAGTCACGTGTCTTAGAAGGGATTGTATTGTTGGCTAAGGCAACCAAGAATATTTGAACATTACTAGTGACAGGTGTCAAGCAGTTTGTTTTTGAAATAGTTAATAGTTTATGTTTGAAAAGAAAAATATTTTTTGTAACTAATTCGAATCCTAACCTAAAACGTTAGTTTAGTTAGTTATGTAACCATTTTGATGGAAAAAGGGATAAAAGTAAAAAATATAGTAGGAGGGAGGTTCAAATTTTTGCCTCAAGGAGAGGCCTTTGAGCTCTGGTATCTCAAGCTAAGACTGATAACTCTTATGTAAGTTTATGACTATTATTCATTATATACAAACTGATAAGCCTTTTTACCTGTTATGCTGGTTTTATTTTTTATCTGGTTGATGACTGAACATACAACTTCATTTCTTGTTTAAATATTTTATTCATGTAAATACTTGTATCTTGTGGGTGGAATCAGTATTTCATGTGTAATGTTTATGGTTTATTCAGATGTGTTTGATCCCGAGTTTATTAAACTTGTTCATGATTTAGTTCTGTGTTATATTGTTTATGTTTTACCTCCTTGTTGATAAATTTTTAAACCAAAACCATTCAAAAACCAATTTTATTTTGTTTTCTTTTTTAGATTGTGTTAGCTTGTTATTGTGGTAGTTTAGGAACAATTTATAGAACAAAAAGTACCCATGTAAGAGATAAGAATGGACACCTACTTTTATGAGATTTAGAGCTAAACAAATAGGCACCCATTTGAGAGATAAGCATGGACACCTATTTTTATGATTTTTGGAAGTATAAAAATAGGTACCCATTTGAGAGATAAGCATGGACACATATTTAAAGATAAGCATGTACAACTATTTTTATGAGATTTGGAGATATAAAAATAGGTACCCATTATAGAGATAATCATGCACACCTATTTTTATGATATTTGGAGCTATAAAAATAGGTACCCATTTAAAAGATAAGTATAGAAACCTATTTTTATGAGATTTGGAGATAGACAAATAGGTACCAATTTGAGAGATAAGCATGAAAACCTATTTTAGTGATATTTGGAGTTATAAAAATAGGTACCCATTTTAAAGATAAGCATTGACATCTATTTTTATGATATTTGGAGCTATAGGTACCCATTTTAGACATAATAATGGAAACCTATTTTTATGAGATTTGAACCTATAAAAATATGTGTCCATTTGAAAGATAAGCATGGAGACCTATTTTTATAAGATATGGAGCTATAAAAATAGGTACCCATTTTAGAGATAAGCATGGAAACCTATTTCTATGAGAATTGGAGCTAAAAAAATAGGTACCCATTTTAGACATAAGCATGGACGCCTATTTTTATGAGATTTGGAGACATAAAAATAGGTTTCCATTTTAGAGATAAACATGGACACCTATTTTTACGAGATTTGAAGCTAAAAAAATAGGTACCCATTTTAGAGATTTGGAGCTTTAAAAATATATATCCATTTTAAAGATTTGGAACTATAAAAATAGGTACCCATTTGAGAGATAGGCATGGACACCTATTTTTATGAGTTTTGGAGGTAAGCAAATAGGTACCCATTTTAGAGATAAGCATGCATACCTATTTTATGAGATTTGAAGCTATAAAAATAGGTAGCCATTTTGGATATAATAATTAAAACCTATTTTTATGAGCTTTAGAGCTATAAAAATAGGTAGTCATTTTAGAGATAACCATTGACATCTATTTTTATGAGATTTGGACCTATAAAAATATGTACCCATTTGAGACATAAGCATGAACGCCTATTTTTATGAGATTGGAGCTATAAAAATAGGTACCCATTTTAGATATTTGGAGCTATAAAAATAAGTACCATTTGATAGATAAGCATGGACACCTATTTTTATAAGTTTTGGAGCTATAAAAATAGTTACCCATTTTAGAGATAAGCATGGAAAACTATTTTTATGAGATTTGGAGCTATAAAAATCGGTACCCATTTGACATATAAGCATGCACACTTATTTTTATGAGATTTGGAGCTATAAAAATAGGTACCCATTTTAGAGATAAACATGGAGACCCTTTTTTATCATATTTGAAGCTATAAATATAGGTATTGATTTTAGAGATAAGCATAGAGACTTATTTTTATGAGATTTGGAGCTATAAAAATAGGTACCCATTTGAGAAATATGCATAGACACGTATTTTTATGAGATTTGGAGCTATAGAAATAGGTATCTGTTTTAGAGATAAGCATGGACACCTAAAGATTTAGAGCTATAAAAATAGGTACCCATTTTGGAGATAGCCATGGACACCTATTTTTATGATTTTCATAGGTGTCCATGCTTATCGCCCTGGATACCCATCTCCATGCTTAAAAATATGTGTCCATGCTTATCTCTCAAATAGGTGTCTAGTCTTATCTCTCAAATGGGTAACTATTTCTATAGTTCCAAATCTCATAAAACTAGGTGTCCATGCTGATCTCTCAAATGGGTACCTATTTTTATAGTTTCAAATATCATAAAAATAGCTGTGCATGCTTATATCTAAAATGGGTACCTATTTCTATTACTCCAAATCTCATAAAAATAGGTGTCCATGATTATCTCTGAAATGGGTACATAGCTACTCATGTTTGTTTCTAAAAAATAGGACACCTATTTTTATGAGAGTTGGGGCTATAGAAATAGGTACCCGTTTGAGAGATAAACATGGATACCTAGTTTAGAGATAAGCATGAACACAAATTGTTTTTATATTTGGAGCTACAAAAATAGGTACCCATTTTAGAGATAAGCATGGATACCCAGTTTTATGAGATTTGGTGTCCATGCTTATCTCTCAAATGGGTACCTACTTTTAAAGTTTCAAATCTCATAAAAATAGGTGTTCACGCTTATCTCTAAAATTAACACCTATTTTTCTAGCTCCACATCCCATAAAAATAGATGTCCATGATTATCTCTCAAATGGGTACCTATTTTTATAGCTGCAAATATCTTAAAAATAGACGTTTATGCTTATCTCTCAAATGAGTACCTATTTTTATACCTTCAAAACTCATAAAAATAGGTGTGCATGCTTATCTCTCAAATGGAGACCTATTTTTATACTTTCAAGTATCATAAAAATAGGTGTCCATGCTTATCTCTCAAATTGGTACCTATTTTTATACCCCCAAATCTCATAAAATTAAGTGCCCATGCTTATCTTTGAAATGGGTACCTATTTTTATAGCTCCAAATATCATAAAAATAGGTGTCCATGAGGCTATAAAAATAGGTACTCATTTTAGAGATAAGAATAGAGACCTATTTTTATGAGATTTGGAGCTATAAAAATAGGTATCCATTTGAGAGATAAGCATAGACACTTATTTTTATGAGATTTGGAGCTACAAAAATATGTACACATTTGAGAGATAAGCATGGACATCTATTTTTATGAGATTTGGAGGTATAAAAATAGGTACCCATTTTATAGATAAGCATGGACATCTACTTTTTTTTTAGATTTGGAGCTATAAAAATAGTTACTCATTTTTATGAGAGATAATCATGGACATCTATTTTTATGAGATTTGGAGCTATAAAAATAGGTACCCATTTAAGAGATAAGCATGGACAAAAGAACATATTTTCAACCTTGGACTGACCAACCTTGAATTAGGGCAAAAATACCTCCAAAACTCTTAAAAATAGGTGTTCTTGCTTCTCTCTCAAATGGGTACCTATTTTTGTACCTTCAAAACTCATAAAAATAGGTGTCCATGCTTATCTCTCAAATGGGTACCTATTTTTATATCTCCAAATCTCATTAAATTAAGTGTCCATGCTTATCTCTGAAATGAATACCTATTTTTATAGCTCTGAATATCATAAAAATAGGTTTCCATGGAGCTATAAAAATAGGTACCAATTTTAGAGATAAGAATACAGACCTATTTTTATGAGATTTTGAGCTATAAAAATAGGTATCCATTTGAGAGATAATCATGGACACTTATTTTTATGAGATTTGGAGCTACACAAATAGGTAACCATTTCAGAGATAAGCATGGACGCCTATTTTTATGAGAGTTGGAGGTATACAAATAGGTACCCATTTTAGAGATAAGCATGGACATCTTTTTTTTTTTTTAGATTTGGAGCTATAAACATAGGTACGTATTTTTATGAGAGATAATATTGGACACCTATTTTTATGAGATTTGAAGCTATAAAAATAGGTACCCATTTAAGAGATAAGCATGAAAAAAAGTACATATTTTCAACCTTGGACTGACCAACCTTGAGTGAGGGAAAATATATCTCCAAACCTCATAAAAATAGGTGTCCATGCTTATCTACCAAATGGGTACCTATTTTTATACCTCCGAAACTCATAAAAATAGGTGTCAATGCTTATCTCTAAAATAGGTGTCTAGGCTTATCTCTGAAATGGGTACCTATTTTTATAGTTTTAAATCTCATAAAAATAGGTTTCCATGCTTATTTCTAAAATGGGTACCTATTTTTATGTTCTAAACTTCAGAAATGAGTACCTATTTTTATAGCTCTAAATATCATAAAAATAGGTGTCTATGCTTATCTCTTATAAAAATGGGTACCTATTTTTATATCTCCAAATGTCATAAAAAATTATGTCGATGCTTATCTCTAAAATGGGTACACATTTTCTATCAAAAGGGTACCTATTTTTATAGGTTCAAATCTCATAAAAATAGGTCTTTATGCTTATCTATAAAATTGGTACCTTTTTTTTTTACTCCAAATCTCATACAATTAGTTTTTCATGCTTATCTCTAAAATAGGTAGTTATTTTTATAGCTCCAAATCCCATAACAATAGGTGTCCATGCTTATATCTAAAATATGTGCTTATTTTAGTAGCTCCAAATCTCATAAAAATATGTGTTCATGTTTATCTTTCAAATGGGTACCTATTTTTGTAGCTCCAAATCTCATAAAAATAGGTTTCCATACTTATCTCTCAAATTGGTACCTATTTTTATAGCTCCAAATCTCATAAATGGGTACTTATTTTTATAGCTCCAAATATCATAAAAATAGGTGTCCATACTTAACTCTCAAATGGGTATTTTTATGAGGTTTGGAGCTATAAAAATAGTTACCCATTTGAGAGATAACTATGGACACTACCTATTTTTATGAGATTTGAAGCTAAAAAATAGGCGTCCATTTGATAGATAAGCATGGAAACCTAATTTTATTATATTTGTAGCTATACAAATAGGTACCCATTTGAGAGATAAGCATGGACACCTATTTTTATGATATTTTGGGATATATTTATGAGATTTGGAGCTATAAAAATAGGTACCCATTTGAGAAATACGCATGGAAACCTATTTTTATGAGATTTGGAGCTATAAAAATAGGTACTCATTTGAGAGATAAGAATGGAGACCTATGTTTAGGAGCTTTGGAGCTATACAAATAGGTACCAATTTTAAAGATAAACATGGACACGATTTTATGACTTTTGGGGCTAAAAAAATAGGTACCCGTTTGAGAGATAAGCATGGACACCCAATTTTATGAAATTTGGTGCTATAAAATTATTACACATTTGAGAGATAAGCATGGACACCTATTTTTATGATATTTTGAGCTATACAAATAGGTACCCATTTTAGTAATTAAGTGGATAGCACGATCAAAGTCATGAATAGATGAAAGACATTTATGAATATCTTGAAATACCTTGGAATGCTTATTAATAACCCTTTGGAGATCTGGGAGATAGGGAATTTTGAAGTTTGAACATCTATCAAAATAGGTATTTATGATATTTGGAGCTATAAAAAATAGGTCTCCATTCTTATCTTTGAAATGGGTACCTTTTTTTACCACTACAAATCTCATAAAAATAGGTTTCCATTCTTATCTCTAAAATGGGTACCTATTTTTATAGCTACACATCTCATAAAAATAGGTGTCCAGTCTTATCTCTCAAATTGGTACCTATTTTTATACCTTGAATTCTCATCAAAATATGTGTCCATTCTTATCTCTAAAATGGTATCATATTTTAAACCTTGGTTTGACCAACCTTGAACGAGGGTAAAAAAATAGGTGCCCATTTGAGAGATAAGCATGGAGACCTATTTTTATAGCTGCAAATATCATAAAAATATATGTACATGCTTATCTCTCAAATGGTTACCTATTTTTATAGCTCGATATCTCATAAAAATAGTTGTTCTTGCTTATCTCTAAAAGGTTACCTATTTTTATAGCTCCAAATATCATAAAAATAGGTGTCCATGAATAGGTCCAAATCTCATAAAAATAAGTGTCCATGCTTATCCCTGAAATGTGTAATTATTTGAATAGCTCCAAATATAATAAAAATAGGTATATAAGCATATCTCTCAAATGGGTACCTATTTTTATAGCTCCAAATATTATTAAAATAGGTGTCTATGCTTATCTCTGAAATGGTCACCTATTCTAATAGCTCCAAATCTCATAAAAATAAGTGTCTATTCTTATCTCTAAAATAAATACCTATTTTTATAGCTCCGAATATCATAAAAAAAAGTGTCCATGCTTATCTCTAAAATGGTTACCAATTTTTGTAGCTCCAAATCTCATAAAAATAGGTGTCCATGCTTATTTCTCAAATGGGTAACTATTTTTATAGTTCCAAATCACATAAAAATAGGTGTTCATGCTTATCTCTCAAATGGATACTTATTTTTATACCTCCAAATCTCATAAAAATTGGTGTCTATGCTTATATATAAAATGGGTACATATTTTTATAGCTCCAAATCGCATAAAAATAGGTGCCCATGCATATCTCTAAAAAGGATAACTATTTGTATATCTGAAAACTTCCTAAAAATAGTTACCAAATATCATAAAAATTGGTAGCCATTTTAGAGATAAGCCCGAACACCTATTTTTATATGATTTGGAGCTATTTTGGCGCTCGTTCAAGGTGGGTTAAACAAAGGTTGAAAATATGCACTTTTGTCCATGCGTATTTCTCAAATGGGTAACTATTTTTATAGCTTCAAATCTCATACAAATTGGTTTCCATACTTATCTCTTAAACATGTACCTATTTTTATGATATTTGGTATCTATTTTTATGAGTTTTGAAGCTATAAAACTAGGTTCAGATTTTAAAGATAAGCATGGACACCTATTTTTATGAGATTTGGAGCTATAAAAAAAGGTATCCATTTTAAAGATAAGCATGGAGACCTTGTTTTATGTTATTTGGAACTTTAAAAATAGGTACCCATTTTAGAGATAAGAATGGACACCTATTTTTATGAGATTTTGAGCTATAAAAATAGGTACCCATTTTAGAGACAAGGATGGACAAAAGTGCATATTTTCAACCTTAGTTTTGCCGACTTTGAACGAGGGAAAAATAGGTGTCCATTCTTATCTTTCAAATGGGTACCTATTTTTATAAGATGGGGTACCTATTTTTATGATGTTTGGAACTATAAAAATAGGTAACCATTCTAAATATAAGCATGGACACGCATTTTTATGATATTTGAAGCTGTAAAAATAGGTACCAATTCTAAAGATAAGCATGGAGACCTATTTTTATGAGATTTGGAGCTATAAAAATATGTACCCATTTTAGAGATAAGAATGGACACCTATTTTTTTGAGTTTTGGAGCTATAAACATAGGTACCCATTTGAGATTTAAGCATGGACACCTATTTTTATGATATTTGGAGCTATAAAATAGGTACCCATTTTAGTGATAAGCATGAACACCTATTTTTATGAAATTTGGATCTATTTTGGCCCTCATTCAAAGATCGCCAAACCAATATTGAAAATATGTAATTGTGTCCATGCTTATGTCTAAAATGGGAACCTAATTTTATAGCTCCAAATATAATAAAAATAGGTGTCCATTCTTATTTCTAAAATGGGTACCTATTTTTATAGCTCCAAATCTAATAAAAATAGGTGTCCATTCTTATTTCTATAATGGGTACCTATTTTTATGGCTCCAAATTTCATAAAAATCAGTGTCCATGCTTATTTATCAAATGGGTACCTATTTTTATATCTCCAAATATCATAAAAAGAGGTGTCCATTCTTATCTCTAAAATGGGTACCTATTTTTATAGCTCTAAATCTCATAAAAATAGGTTTCCATGCTTATCTCTCAAATGGATACCTATTTTATAGCTTCAAATATCATAAAAATAGGTGTCTATGCCTACCTATAAAATAGGTACCTATTTTTATAGCTTCAAATCTCATAAAAATAGGTGTCCATGTTTATCTCTAAAATGGGTACCTTAATTTATAGCATCAAATATCATAACAATAGGTGTCCATGCTTATCTCTAAAATAAGTGTCCATTCTTATCTCTCAAATTGGTGCCTATTTTTATAGATCCAAATCCAATAAAAATAGGCAACCATGCTTATATCTCAAATGGGTCACTATTTTAAAGCTCCAAATCTCATAAATTGGGTGTCAATGCTTATCTCTAAAATGAGTTCCTATTTTTATTGCTCCAAATGTCATAAAAATAGGTGTCCATGCTTATGTCTAAAATGAGTACCTATTTTTATCGCTCCAAATTTCACAAAAATAATTCTCCATGATTATTTTTAAAATGGGTACCTATGGACACCTATTTTTATGAGATTTGGAGCTATAAAAATAGGTACCCATTTTAGACATAAGCATGGACAGATATTTTTATGATATTCGGAGGTATAAAAATAGGTACGCATTTGAGAGATAAGCATGGACACATATTTGAAAGATAAGCATGGACACCTATTTTTATGAGATTTGGACTGATAAAAATAGGTACCCATTTAAGAGATAACCACAGACACCTATTTTTATGAGATTTTGAGCCATAAAAATAGGTACCCATTTGAGAGATAAGCATAAACACCAATTTTTATGAGTTTTGTAGGTATAAAAATAGGTAATCGTTTGAGAGATAAGCATGGACACCTAATTTTATGAGATTTGGAGCTATAAAAATAAGTACCGAATTTAGAGATAAGTTTGGACATCTATTTTTATGAAATTTGGAGCTATAAAAATAGGTACCCGGTTTAGAGAGAAAAATAGGTGTCCATGGAGCTATAAAAATAGATACCCATTTGAGTTATCAGAAATGGAGATCTATTTTTATGAGATTTGGGGCTATTAAAATAGTTACCTATTTAAGAGATAAGCATGGACACATATTTGTATGGCATTTGGAGCTATAAAAATATGTACTCATTTTTATGAGAAATAAGCATAGACACCTATATTTATGACATTTGGAGCTATACAAATAGATACCCATTTGAGAGATAAGCATGGAAAAAAGTGCATATTTTCAAACATGGACTAACCAACCTTGAACGAGGGCCAAAATAGCTCCAAATCTCGTCAAAATAGGCGTCCATGCTTATGAGATTTGGAGCTATAAAAATAGTTATCCATTTGAGAGATAAGCATTGACACCTAGGCACCCATTTCAAATATAAGCATAGACAGCTATTTTTATGATATTTGAAGCTATATAAATAGCTAACCATTTCAAAGATAAGCATGAACACCTATTGTTATGATATTTGGAATTATAAAAATAGATACCCATTTTATAGATAAGCTTAGACACCTATAGCTCCAAATCTCATACATATAGGTGTCCATGCTTATCTCTAAACTAGATAGCTATTTTTATAGCTCCAAATATCATAAAAATAAGTGTCTATGCTTATCTCTAAAATGCGTCCCTATTTTTATAGCTCCAAATCTCATAAACATAGGTTTCCATTCTTATATTTAAATGGGTACCTATTTTTATAGCTCCAAATATCATAAAAAAATTACCCATTTGAGAGATAAGCATGGATATTCATTTGAGAGATAAGAATGGATACCTATATTTATTTGTTTTGGAGCTATAAAAATAAGTACTCAGTTGAGAAATAACATTAAGACCTATTTTTATGAGATTTGGAGCTATAAAAATAGGTGCCCATTTCAGAAATAAGCATGGACATCTATTTTTATGAGATTTGGAGCTATAAAAATAGGTACCCATTTTAGAGATAAGCATGAATATTATTTTTTGAGATTTGAAGCTATAAAAATAGGTACCCATTTGAGGTAAATCATGGATACCTATTTTTATGAGTCTTGGAGGTATAAAAATAGGTGCCAATTTGAGAGATAAGCATGGACAACTATTTTTATGACATTTAGAGCTAATAAAATAGGTGTCCATTTGAGAGATAAGCATGGACACCTATTTTTATGATATTTGAATATATAAAAATAGATACCCATTTTAGAGATAAGCATGAACACCTATTTTTAAGAGATTTATTTTTATAGCTCCAAATCTATTAAAACTAAGTGTCCATGCTTATCTTTAAAATGGGTACCTATCTTTATAGCTTCAAATCTCAAACAAATAGGTGTCCATACTTATCTCTGAAATGCGTACGTATTTTTATAGCTCCAAATCTCATAAAAATAGGTGTCCATGCTTATATCTAAAATGGGTACCTATTTTCATATATTCAAATATCATAAAAATAGGTGTCCATTCTTATATATAAAATGGGTACCTATTTTTAATGCTCCAAATCTCATAAAAATAGGTGTTCATGCTTATCTCAAAAATCGATTCCTATTTTTATAGCTCCAAATCTCATAAAAATAGGTACCCATGTTTATCTCTCTAATGGGTACCTATGTTTATAGCTCCAAATATCATACAAATAGACTTACATGCTTATCTCTAAAATGGGTACATATTTTTATAGCTCCAAATCTCATAAAAATAAGTGTCTATGCTTATCTCTAAAATAGGTACCTATTTTTATGAGATTTGGTACCTATTTTTATGAGATTGGAGCTATAAAAATAGGTACCCATCTGAGAGATAAGCATGGGCACATATTTTTATAAGATTTATAGCTATACAAATAGGTACCCGTTTGAGAGATAAGCATGGACACCCATTTTTATGACATTTGGAGAGATAAACGTAGGTACCCATTTGAAAGATAAGAATGGACACCTATTTTTATCATATTTGAAGCTATAAAAATAAGGACCTATTTGAGAGATAAGAAGGGACACATACTTTTAAGAGATTTGAATATAAAACTATAGGTTCTTATTTTATATATTAGCATGGGAACCTATTTTTATGAGGTTTAGACCTATAAAAATAGGTACCCATTTTAGAGATAAGCATGGACACCTGCGTTTTTTAGATTTAGAGCTATAAAAATAGGTACCCATTTTAAAGATAAGCATGGACATGTATTTTTATTAGATTTGGAGCTATAAAAATAAATCTCATAAAAATAGGTGTTCATGCTTATATATAAAATGGATACCTATTTTTATATTTTCAAATATCATAAAAATATGTGTCCATGATTATCTCTCAAATGGACACCTTTTTATAGCTCCAAATCTTATAAAAATGGTTGTCCATGCTTATGTCTGAAATGGGTACCTATTTTTATATGTCTTAGACCCATAAAAATAGGTATCCATGATATATCTCAAATGGGTACCTATTTTTATAGCTCCAAATCTCATAAAAATAGGTATCCATGCTTATCTCTCAAATGAGCACCTATTTGTATAGCTCCAATTCTCATAAAAATAGGTGTCCATGCTTATCTCTAAAATGGGTACCATAGAAACTGATCAGGTTCTAAATACAAGGATGCAATAGTTACTATTTTCATAGTGGGAACCTGATGTAGATCAAAGAATTGCTCCATTTGAAAATCCATGTGATTGGATCCTTTCCATCAAACTTTCACATGTCAATCTTGGGGATAAAGTAGTTTCTTGGACCTGAATTGAACCTATGATGTTGTACTGAATCATCAAATTTTATGGAATCGAAATTCCTACTCTCCATTTTTTTCAATTTTCTCTCGACGTGTTTCGAATAAGTCATCTTGTTCCTCCTTATTCACTTCTTGAGTAGATAATTGAGGAATAAAGTTATGTTTGATATCCTTGATAAAATCCTTCAAGTTTTGAAGATATTCTTTACTAGCCATCCCTTTGAGATCCTCTTTAGTAGCCATCTTCTTTCCCATTTTAGCAAAGTCATCAATGTTCACATTTCCTTTAATCATATATTTCAACTTGGAAACTCTAAAAGAAATGTCTTCCATTTCCTTGTATTTCAGGGATGAATCCGATGGGGGTTTGAGTGGAGTGTGATTTTTTACACTTCTTTTTCATGGAATTTTTAACAATATCACATCCTAGGGTTTACCATGAATATATCCTTCTACTAAAAGCTATTCAAATGAAAAATGGCGTACTTTTTTCAATCCCTAATTGGGAGACTATTTTAGGGATGACTTGTAACTGAGGTAAAATTTGAATTGAGACTCCTATGAGTCTGAAAAATTGGTCTGTATTACCTTGATATGTACTCTTTCTAATTCCATAAGTTTAGCCTAATTTTGTTGGGGCAACAAAATCTTATTGCAAATATACAAAAGCTTCTTATTTTTGTCCTATCCAGAAGAGAGGACTTGTACTATATTCCACGTGTCCATTGTTTTGTTTCTGTATCTAAAACTATTATACCATGGTCCTTATTATTTCATATGAAACTTTTATCACTCCATTGCGATCTCTTCTTCAGATATGACCTTTTTCCCAAGAACACCTATTTTAGACTAGCTATAGGACTTTTCAAAAACCTTATATTCGGCCACCATTATCTCAAAAACTATAAGGGTTCAAGATTTGAACTTTTTACATGAGATATTTCAGCCTGTTTTGGAAGTGGGTTTTTAACCTTGATATCTGATTCTTTGTAGACAAAATGTTGTATTTAATGTTCCAAGATGACTCTTTTTGCAAAATCCATTCATGAGGAAAGAGCTCTGATACCAAATGTTATGCAACCAAGTCCTAGATGTAGAAGAAAAATATAAGAAATAGAAAGTAAGAAAGTAATCCACACCTAAAAAATGAATAGCAGAGATAAATATCAATCCTATTCGAGGGAGGAACCTCCTTACACAATGTACCAAGTACACAAGACAAAATAAGATATATGATGATTAAAATGAAAATATCTCATTTCTATATATAGGAGATAAAGGTGGACAATAACAACTAATAAACTCACTAATAGACCCAAACCAACATAAATAATATGTAATGCACAACAATATAGGGGGCAATGTCTCACACTATATGATATAATGTGTCATAATTAAGGGCTTAACACTCAAATGGCTTGGAGTTATAAAAATAGGTACCCATTTCAAAGATAATCATGGACACCTATTTTTATGAGATTTGCTACTTATGTTTATAGTTCCAAATCTGATAAAAATAGGTGCCCATTTTTATCTCTCAAATGGGTACATATCTTTATACCTCCAAAACTCAAAACAATAGGTGTCCATGCTTATCTCTAAAATTGGTATCTATTTTTATAGCTCCAAATCTAATAAAAATAGGTGTCCGTGCTTATCTCTAAAATGGGTGCATTTTTTATAGCTCCAAATCTCATAAAAATAGGTGTCCATGCTTATCTCTAAAATGGGTACCTATATTTATAGCTGCAAATCTCATAAAAAAAGGAGTCCATGCTTATCTATAAAATGGGCACCTATTTTCATACCTCCAAAACCCATAAAAATAGGTGTCCATGCTTATCTCTAAAATGGGTACCTATTTTTATGAGATTTGGAGCTATAAAAATAGGTACCCATTTGAGAGATAAGCATAGAAACCTATTTTTATGAGTTTTGGAGGTATAAGAATAGATACCCATTTTAGAGATAAGCATGGACACCTATTTTTATGAGTTTTGGAGGTATAAAAATAGGAACCCATTTTAGAGATAAGCATCGAGACCTATTTTTATGAGATTTGGAGCTATAAAAATAGACACTTTTGTCGACTTTCTTGAAATTAAAATTTTATAGTAGCTTTGCATGCTTATCTCTCAAATGGGTAACTATTTTTATAGCTCCAAATATCATAAAAAGAGGTGTCCATTCTTATCTCTCAAATGGGTTCCTATTTTTATGACTCCAAATCTCATAAAAATAAGTGTCCAAGCTTATTTCTCAAATAGGTACCTATTTTTATAGCTCCAAATCTCATAAAAACAGGTGTCCATACTTATATCTAAAATGGGTACCTAATTTATACTTCTAAAACTCATAAAAATATATGTTCATGCTTATCTATAAAATGGATACCTATTTTTATAGCTCCAAATCTCATAAAAATAGGTGTCCATGCTTATCTCTGAAATGGGTACCTATTTTTATAGCTTCAAATCTAATAAAAATAGGTCCAAAACTCATAAAAATAGAGGTTCATGCTTATGTCTAAAATGGATACCTATTTTCATACCACAAAAACTTATAAAAATAGGTGTCCATGTGTATCTCTCAAATGGGCACCTTTTTTTATAGCTCCAAATCTCATAAAAATTGGTGTCCATGCTTATCTCTAAAATGGGTACCTATTTTTTATAGCTCCAAATTTCATAGGTACTCATTTTAAAGATAAGCATGGACAACTATTTTTATGAGATTCAGAGCTATAAAAGTAGGTACCCCTTTTAGAGATAAACATGGACACCTATTTTTATGATATTTGGAGCTATAAAAATAGGTACCAATTATAAAGATAAGTATGTAAACCTAATTTTATGACATTTGGAGCTATAAAAATAAGTACCCATTTTACAGATAAGCATGGACAGCTATTTTTATGAGATTTGGAGCTATAAAAATAGGTACCCATTTTACAGATAAGCATGGACAGCTATTTTTATGAGATTTGGGGCTATAAAAATAGGTACCCATTTTAGAGATAAACATGGTACCTATTTTTATGAGATTTGGAGGTATAAAAATAGGTACCCATTTGAGAGATAAACATGGACAAATGTTTTTATGAGTTTTGGAGGTATGAAAATAGGCACCCATTTGATAAATAAGCATGAACACCTATTTTTATGAGATTTAGAGCTATAAACATAGGTACCCATTTTAGAGATAAGCATAGACACCTATTTTTATGAGATTTGCAACTATAAGAATAGGTACCCATTTTAGAGAAAAACATGGAAACCTATTTTTATGATATTTGGAGCTAGAAAAATAGGTATCCATTTGAGAGATAAGCATGGACACATATTTTATTAGATTTGAAGTTATAAAAATAGGTATCCATTTAGACATAATCATGGACATCTATTTTTATGAGATTTGGAGCTGTAAAAATAGGTATTCATTTGAGAGATTAGCATAGTAACCTATTTTTATTATATTTGGAGCTATAAACATAGGTACTCACTTGAGAGATAATAATGGAAACCTATTTTTATGAGATTTGGGACTGAAAAAATAGGTACCCATTTTAGAGATAAGCATGGACACTTATTTTTATAAGATTTGTATCTATAAACATAGGTAGCCATTTGAGAGATAAGCATGGACACCTATTTTTATGAGATTTGGAGCTATAAAAATAGGTACTCATTTATGATATTTCAAGCTATAAAAATAGGTACTCATTTGAGATATAAGCATGCACACCTATTTTTATTAAATTTGGGTACCTATCTCTCAAATGGGTACCTATTTTTATAGCTCCAATTCTCATAAAAATAGGTGTCAATGTTTATCTCTAAAATGAGTACCTATTTTTATAGCTCCAAATCTCATAAAAATAGGTGTCCACGATTACATCTCAAATGGGTATCTATGTTCATAGCTCCAAATATCATAAAAATAGGTGTCCATGCTTATCTCTAAAATGGGTACTTATTTTTATAACTCCAACTCTCATAAAAATAAGTACCTTGCTTATATAAAATGGGTACTTAATTTTATAGCTCCAAATCTCATAAAAATAGGTGTCTATGTTTATCTCTAAAATGGGTACCTGTTTTTATTGCTCCAAATATCATAAAAATAGGTGTCCATATTATCCCTATTAGTACCTATTTTTATAGGTCCAATTCTCATAAAAATAGGTCTCCATGTTGATCTCTCAAATGGGTACCTATTTTAATAGCCTGAAATAAAATAGGTCTTCATGCTTATCTATAAAATGGGTACCTATTTTTATAGCTCCAAATCTCATAAAATTAGGTGCCCATACTTATCTGTAAAATAGGTATCTATTTTAATAGCTTGAAATCTCACAAAAACAGGTGTCCACGCTTATATCTCAAATGGGTACCTATTTTTATAGCTCCAAATCTCATAAAAATAGGTGTCCATGCTTATCTCTAAAATGGGCACCTATTTTTATGAGATTTGGAGCTATAAAATAAATCCCATAAAAGTAGTTGTCTATTCCATTTGAGAGATAAGCATGGATACCTATTTTTATGAGATTTGGACCTTTAAAAATAGGTACCCAATTTGAGATATAAAGGCTCGAAATCTCATAAAAATAGGTCTCCATGCTTATCTCTCAAATGGATACCTATTTTAATAACTCCAAATCTCATAAAAATAGGTATGATACTTATCTCTAAAATAGATACCTATTTGTATAGCTCCAAATATGATAAAAATGGGTTTCCATGCTTATATCTCAAATGGATACATATTTTGATATCTCCAAAACACATAAAAATAGGTGTCATGCTTATCTCTAAAATGGGTACATATTTTTATAGCTCCAAATCTCATATAAATAGGTTTCCATGCTTATGTATCAAATGAGTACCTATTTTTATACCTCCAAAACTAATAAAAAATAAGTGTCTATGCTTTTCTCTCAAATGGGTACCTTTTTTTATACCTCCAAATGTCATAAAAATAGGTGTCCATGCTTATCTCTAAAATGGAAGCCTATTTTTATAGCTCCAAATCTCATAAAAATAGGTGTCCATGATTATTTCTAAAATGGGTACTTATTTTTATAGCTCCAAATGTCATAAAAATAGGTGTCCATGCTTATCTCTGAAATGACTATCTATTTTTATAGCTCCAAATATCATAAAAATAGGTGTCCTATTTGTATAGCTCCAAATGTCATAAAAATAGGTAGCCATGCTTTTCTCTCAAATGGGTACCTAGTTTTACAGCTCCAAATCTCATAAAAATAGATGTACATGTTTATCTCTCAAATGGGTACCTATTTTATAGCTCCAAATTTCATAAAAATAGGGACCGTGCTTATCTCTAAAATGGGTAAGTATTTTTATAGCTCAAAATCTCATAAAAATATGTTTCCATGCTTATCTCTAAAACTAGTACCTATTTTTATAGCTCCAAATCTCATAAAAATAGGTTCCCATGCTTATCTCTCAAATAGGTACCTATTTTACCTATTTTTCTAGTTCCACGTCTCATAAAAGTAGGTGTCCATGCTTATCTCTAAAATGGGTACCTAGGTACCCATGTTTATCTCTCAAATGGGTACCTATTTTTATAGCTCCAAATCTCATAAAAATAGGTGTCCATGCTTATGTATAAAATGGGTATCTTCTTATCTCTCAAATGGGTAGCTATTTTTATGAGATTAGAAGCTATAAAAATTGGTACCAGTTTTAGAGATAAGCATGAACGCTTAATTTTATGAGATTTGGAGCTATATAAATAGGTACCCATTTGAGAGATGATCATGGAAAGCTATTTTTATGAGATTTGGAGATATCACAAAAGCTATCGATTTGAGAAATAAGCATGGAAACCTTTTTTATGATATTTGGAGCTATAAGAATAGGTACCCATTTTAGACATAAGCATGGACACCTTTTTTTATACACCTATTTTTGGTACCTATTTTTATGAGATTTGGAGCTATAAAAATAGGTACCCATTTTAGAGATAAGCAGTAACCTATAAAACTAGGTATGCATTTGAGGTGTCCATGTTGATCTCTCAAATGGTTACCTAAATTTATAGCTCCAAATATCATAAAAATAGATGTCCATGTTTATCTGTAAAATAGGTAGCTATTTTTATAACCCAAAATCTCATAAAAATTAGTGTCAATTTGAGAGATAACCAGGGAGAGCTAGGTACCCATTTTAGAGATAAGCATGGACACCTATTTCTATGATATTTGGAGTTATAAAAATAGCTACCCACTTTAGAGATAAGCATGCACACCTATTTTTATGAGATTTGGAGCTACAAAAATAGGTACGCATTTGAGAGATAAGAATGGGCACCTATTTTTATGAGATTTGGAGCTACCTATTGTTATGAGATTTGGGGCTATAAAAATAGGCCATGCTTATATCTTAAATGGATACCTATTTTTATAGCTCCAAATATCATAGAAATAGGTGTCCATGTTTATATCTAAAACGGTTACCTATTTTTATAGCTCCAAATCTCATAAAAATATGTGTTCATGCTTATCTCTCAAATGGGTACCTATTTTTATGAGATTTGGAGCTATAAAAAAAGGTAGCCATTTTTAGAGATAAGCATGGACACCTATTTTTTGTTATATTTTTATCATTTAAGAAATATGCTATAGGATCTTATTTGAGAGAATAACATGCACAACAAAAATCAAAAGAGACAAGAGACACAAAGAATTTTCCTCGGGGAAACCATAAAGGAGAAAATGCCACAAGTTTCTCAGTGATAGAATGAGCACCAACGGTAGCAGTAAAACCCAAAGACAGAAAATATGATCTCCAACAACTATTCTCTCTCTCTCACTTGAGAGAGCTTGTCCTATCTCACTCATGCGCCCCAGTGAGTGAGTGTGTGTGATAAATAAGAGTATCACTCTCTATTTATATTCTTTCCTTCACTTAATGTCCACTCCAACAAGTCGGCCTCACTTAACAATTACTTACGAGGGCGGACATATCTAGGAGAGTTTAATAACCCTAGTGCCCCACAACTGTGGGTACTTTTCCCTCCGATCAACAAGGAGGGATAAACTTGACTCAATTGTGGGGACTATTTCCCCAACTTACAATGGAGGGTTAACCTCAATTGCTTTACATGACTTGTTTATATTATTGATTCTCCCAATAGGAACATATAGGTATGACATGAATCAATTACATTACAGATAATTCCCGAAATAAACCTCGAGGTACAATACACAAGATATACAAATGAATACATTCCTAAGTTACAAATACATCAACACTCCCTCTTAACTAGGAAGGTGTTTTCTCGACACAATTTATCAACACAAGTATTCTTCTCCGTATCATTTAGATCATCATCAAGTCATCTTCATCAAGTCTGGATCATCACTTGATCTGGAGCATCACTGGATCATCATCAAGTTTGGATCATCACTTGATCTAGATCATCATCAAGGCTGGATCATCATTGGACCATCATCATCATCATTGCTTCCGCTATCTCAATCAAATGGTGAAATATCTTCATTTTTATCATCACAGGAAAGTCTACAGAGCTAGCCCTTTTTCATGCTGGTTGTAGGCCTAGCCTCTAGGTAGGTATTCATCTTATTTAGTACTTACATTTGACCATGAGAAGAACACATCCAACAACCATGTCAGAATGTCCTGCCCAACACTTACATCTTTCATTCTCCAATAATGGCTCTCAGCTCTAGGCTAAGTGTTAGTACCAGATTGAAACATATTCCTGGTAACTAACCAGGTGCCTCCATTCCCCCATAGAATGGCCTTTATCACTTATATTTGACCATGTGGAACCAATCCTCTCACCATGTCAGATGGGAACACAGATTCATCACTTCAGCTTGGAAGGAACCTCGATCAGGAGAATACCAAGCTTCTCCCTGAAGTACTCAAACTTCACTCTGGCCATTTTTAGCATAGAATCAAATCAGAGCTAATTATGTCCAAGGATAACCTTTGAGCTTCACCAGTACCGATTACATGCAAGGACAACCTAGAGGACTATTTTTTTCTGAGCAACCTAGGAGCTTTGCCATGATTTATGCTCAGACATTATGTCTCACAAGCTATGCTAGAAATCCCTATTTCGAGAGATCTCGATCTGGATCACAAACTGGAGCTTCACTACTCCTCTCTGCATCATACAAAAATGTAAATTATATCAATCAAATCAAATAGTAGTTTTCAAAAGAAACATACTACTTCCCAAATAGCAAGTATTAATTCTTGCGCATGATCTAGGAACTAAGAATCAATCTCATGAAAGAATAATCAACAAATACTCATGAAATGGTGTTAATCGAAACCGCAATTGGTTTCCTTTCTATATATTTAATAAACAATGAATGGTTACAATACCAATGTCGAGCAATAGCTTAACTCAATGAAGAATTCGAATACCTAAGGAGACAATTCGAATTCAGTGAGTGAGTCTAGCTTAACTAACTCTTAGCCATTCAATCACACTCAGTTAACCACTTGACCAAAACCCTAATTGACTCACCAAACCCTAATTGAAGTCGGAGTGCAATAAATGACTGAATCTCAACTGAAGGAGATCAAACAAATGTCATAGCAAGCCAACCATCAAGTGCTAGTGCTCCATGACTCCAATGAACCCCGATGAGGTTAACTAAAGATGAAATGACCATCAGAAGTTGGTGGAGGTGCCTTGTTGACTCCAGATCATTAAATAATAATAAATAATATATTTAATGAATGGAGGCACCTTAACTGACTGGTTGAACTGATTGTAACCACCAATTAACAATTAGGTGCATTAATGTCACTCAGATTACCCCCAGAGTGCTCCAGTTAGCCTCCTTGACTGTAGGAGAAGGCTAAGTTAGCCTCCTTGACTGTAGGTAGGCGTGGGTGTGATTGGATGATGGAAATTAATGCTCCATTAATGTCAATTAATGTCAATTATACTTAGGATAGTGGTTTAACTAGGCCAATTTGACCGAAAGAGTGTGTATGATGGTAAATGTCTCCAACATCCCCCCTTAAGCTATACTCAAGAAGAGTTAGAAAACATAGATGCATAAAATACTAGGGCCCTGGAAACTAATTCCATAGGTCACCCTGTACAATTCCAAAACTGAAACAATGCTCAAAACAAACTAAGCGAGGAAAAGAGGGAAAACCCAGTGGGAAAAACCCCCCCTCAAGCTGAACACTAAAAGTAGTGGATCACCCTGATGAACTCACCCCCAACAGTGAACGGAGGTAAGTGAACTTATTTTCTGAAAATATCTTGGTGAAGATGTCTGTAATCTGCTCATCAGTCGGGCAGTTTTGCAGAATGATGGTCCTGTCATGCACTAGCTCCCTGATGTAGTGCATGTGAATCTCTACATGCTTGGTCCTCTGCCTAGTAACTGGATTCATGGATATATTAATAGAACTTTGGTTGTCACAAAAGAGGACAGTGCACAAAGTAATACCAAGATCAAACTCTGAAAGAATGCCTTGCAACCAAACTGCTTGGATGCAAGCATTCACCGCTCCTCGATACTTCGAATCTGCTGAAGATAGTGCTCTGGAAGCTTGCTTTTTGCTTGACCAGAAAATAGGGACACCACCAAACATGAATACATATCTATAAGTTGAATTCTAATCAATAGAATCATCCACCCAATCAGAATCTGTGTATCCAACCAGCTCTAGCTCGGAGTCTACAGCATAGTGAATGCCGTAGGTCCTGGTTCCCTGAATGTACTAGAGGATCCTCTTGGCTTCATTCCAATAAAGATCATGAGGCTGCTGCATGTATCTTGATACAACATTCATGACATAACAAATATCAGGCCTAAAATGTGTCAAGTACAACAAGATACCAATCAGCTGTCGATAGATAGTGCAGTCCATGGGAGGTGTGTGTTTTCCTTCTTCAAGGCTGATCCCTGAAAGGAAAGGGAATGGTGTAGGCCTACATTCAGCCATGTTAAACTTGAATAAAAGGTATGAAATGTATTTGGACTGAGTGACCATAATCCCATCAGAATTTTTCTCGATTTCAAGCCCCAAAAATTGTTTTAGAAGCCCCAAATCACTCATTTCAAAGGCATTGTTGAGAGCAGTTTTGATGGTTGAAATAGAGGAAATTGTGCTACCTGTGATCAGTAAGTCATCAAAATATTAAAAAATGATAATTAAATGACTATCATGCTGCTGTAAATACACATTTGGATCTGATCTACATCTTTGAAAGTCTTGCGAGAGAAGGAAGGCATCCATCTTGGAATACCACTCTCTTGGGGCCTGTTTTAACCCGTATAGTGACTTCTTTAGCTTGCAAACCAAATATGGATCAGTGATGTAGCCCTCAGGATACTTCATATATATCTCCTCATGAATATCTCCATGCATAAAGGTTGGCTTAACATCCATGTGATGCACCTCCCAGTGCTTGGATGCGGAAATAGCCAAAACAAGGCAGATGGAGTCTATTTTTGCAACCAGTGCAAAGGTCTCATGGTAGTCCACTCCTTGGACCTGAGAGAAACATTTTGCTACCAGCCTTGCCTTATATTTTTAGGTGCTTCCATCAGCAACAATCTTTGTCCGAAACACCCACTTGCATTGAACCAATTTCCTTCCCAGAGGAAGAGAAACTAGCTCCCAAGTAGTGTTTTTCTGAAGAGAATTCATCTCTTCATCCATGGAAACTTGCCATCTCGGATCATTCTGAGAATGGTAGTAGGATTTTGGATCTAAAATAATCATCAAATAGTAAGTTTTGGACAGAAAATTATCAGAATAAGAGAGTGCAATACTTGCTCTTTGGAAATCAAACCGGGTTCTCCTTGGATCATCCGGATTTCCAATGTTGTCTCCTGCGGAGAAGAGTGTCTTTTGGGCCCATGTAGGAAGATGATTTTGCACTTCAGGTTCTGATTCAGTATCTGATGATTGCTACAAACTGATATCAGAAATCAGAGGATCCAAATCAGGTTTATTACCCCCAATTTCATCATCCAAATATTCAGTGGAATAGGAAGGAAATTCAACAGTTTTCTCCTTCACTAGTTCCACCTCCTGAAGAGGCTCATCGAACTTGACACTTCTCTCGATGATGATCTATTTGGTCTTGATATCCAGTAGCTTGAATCCTTTAGATTCATTAGGATACCCAATAAACAGACATTCTATGCTCTGCGGTTGCAAATCCCTTCTTTTATCAAGCAGAATCTGGGCCCATTCAGTGGACCCAAACACCCGTAGGTTCGACACATCTGGCTTGTGTCCGAAGTATGCTTAGAAAGAAGTCTTTCCTTTAACTGATGAATGTGGCACCCTATTATAAATGTATTCTATAGCATGTATGGCTTCAGCCCACAAATTTGAAGCAAGCTTCTTTGACTCCAACATACAGGTGGTCATCTCTTTGAGAGACCGGTTCTTCCTTTCCGCTACTCTGTTCTGCTGGGGAGTGTAGGGAATTGAATGTTGGACCTGAATACCACTTTGGGAGAAAATGTACATCAACTCATTACTGACATACTACCCTCCATTATCATATCTCAATATCTTGATCTTAAGCCCAGAGGCATTTTCGATCAAGGCCTTCAATTCAAAAAAAAATTCACATACTTCTGATTTCTTTTTGAGAAAGAAAATCCATGTATACCTTGAAAAATCATCGATAAAAGTAAGGAGGTACCTTTATCCATTCATGGATGTGATAGGCATTGGACCACTGATATCAAAATTTATTATCCCCAATATGCTTGTAGCTCGTTTTGCCTTCCCCCGATTGAACTTGTGCTCAGGGTGTTTTCCAATGACACGGCCCTTGCAGACTCCCGTGGTTTCCTTGATGACCGGGAGGCTTTCAACCTTGGAGTTTTTCTGTAATTGCTGCAAACATTTGAAATTAATATGGCCAAACCTCTCATGCCACAGCCTACTAACCTCATTTCCACGAGTTAGTAGAGCGGTGGGATTTGCATCTGCAACAAAGTGAGAGAACTCATAGGCTTTTGCATGATGATTTGCAAGGCCTTTTGCAATGAGTTTCCCGGATGTAATTTCTGTTATCTCAGCATCATTTGGGATAAAAGAGACTCTCTTAAGAATTCTTGTATGTGTCATTTGATAGACACTAAGGATATTTGCTGCTAGAGACGGTACATACAAAACTTTAAGAAATTTTTTTTTTTCTAGATCTACAGTACCTTGTCCTTCGGAAATGATGGTGGAGGCATCTCCCATGTGTATGGGGATGGATTTGCTGGTCTCCAAGGATGAAAAAGAGTCTTTTTCAGCCATCATGTGATTCGAAGCTCCACTGTCAATCAGCAGTGCTTTGGACTTCGAAGTGCTTGCCATGAGGGCATGACCTTTCTCATGTTGTGGTTCCCAATCTTGGTGATCTCTCCTCCGAAATATTTCTGGAAGATTGATGTGATTCCTCTCAAGGAGAGAGGTTGCTTCATCAAGATTTTTCTTCATGCAGGCATGTTCAGGGTGAAAACCCTTCCCGCAGTAAGAACACCTAACTTTTTCTTTCCCATTGTGCCATTTTCCTTTGTTCTTCCTTGAGCCGGAAGATTCATCATGCTGCTGATTTTCAACTCTAGGCTTGGGAGCATCAAATTTAGTTTTTTGATTTTTCTACTGCTTTCCTTTACCCTTCAGATCTTTGGGCCCTGAGACATGGAGGGCTTGATCACGGGAAGATCGAATGATCCCCATCTAGACAAGCTTGTCATGTTCACTAGTTAGGGACTCAATGAAGGCATTGAGTGTAGGCATCTTCCATCCGGGGGTTGTGAGCTTCCCCACGCGGAATGTAGAAACAAAACTGAATAATCAGCCCTGAATTTGGAGAGGATAGCTAGGATGAGCTGATCATCTTCTTTCTCCACTTTGCATTGCTTAAAGAGAAAAACAGTATGCTTGAACTTTGTAAAGAAATAATTCAGAGTCTCGAAATTGGAAGGTTGGAGAGACATGAGTTCATTTTCGAGTTGGTAAAATCTCAAGTCATCATGCTTTCCGTATAGAGATTCCACTTTGTCCCATATTTTTTTCGATGTATTCATATCCGTAAGACGAAAGAGAAGGTCATCGAAAATAGAGAGGCACAAGAAACCGAAGGCTTCATCCTTCTTGTTCAAGAATATTGATTTTTCTATGGCAGATCCAGGCTCAGGTTCAGTGTCCATGGCGACT
Organism: Pseudotsuga menziesii; assembly: GCA_001517045.1. NCBI lineage: Eukaryota > Viridiplantae > Streptophyta > Pinopsida > Pinales > Pinaceae > Pseudotsuga > Pseudotsuga menziesii. The sequence goes on from LPNX010279895.1 coordinate 67,691, forward strand.
CTATAGATTCCTTTGGAAAACAGTTGAATCTCCATTTTACTTTTCCATGTGTGGAAATTGTATGGAGTCAACAGAGGTACTAAAGAGGCCATCTGGATATGCTGTAGCGAATGCTTCACCTGTAGAAACCTGAAAATCAAAACAGAAAGAGAAAAATAAGGTTGAACAACCTGCACATTCTAGGATTTCATCACACCCAACATAGTCAATCAAGCAAGCTTGATCAACAAGTTCTTTACTTGGGATATTGAGTGGTAAGCCTTGGCTTCTGGTGCAGTGCTGGAATTTTGAGCTATTGCTCACTTTTCATGGATAAATCTGTCAAAAAGCTTGTTTTTGAGAGATAGATCTTCGTCCTGCCAAATGCTCTGATACCATATTAATTCTTTCACATGATCTAGGAACTAAGAATCAATCTCATGAAAGAATAATCAACAAATACTCATGAAATGGTGTTAATCAGAACCGCAATTGGTTTCTTTTCTGTATATTTAATAAACAATGAATGGTTACAATACCAATGTTGAGCAATAGCTTAACTCCATGAAGAATTCGAATACCTAAGGAAACAATTTGAATTCAGTGAGTGAGTCTAGCTTAACTAACTCTTAGCCATTCAATCACTCTCAGTTAACCACTTGACCAAAACCCTAATTGACTCACCAAACCCTAACTGAAGTCGGAGTGCAATAAATGACTGAATCTCAACTGAAGGAGATCAAACACATGTCATAGCAAGCCAACCATCAAGTGCTAGTGCTCCATGACTCTGATGAACCCCAATAAGGTTAACTAAAGCTGAACTGACCATCAAAAGTTGGTGGAGGTGCCTTATTGACTCCAGATCATTAAATAATAATAAATAATCATTAAATAATATATTTAATGACTGGAGGCACCTTAAATGACTGGTTGAACTGATTGTAACCACCCGTTAGCAATTAGGTGCATTAATGTCACTCAGATCACCCCCGGAGTGCTCCAGTTAGCCTCCTTGACTGTAGGAGAAGGCTAAGTTAGCCTCCTTGACTGTAGGTAGGCGTGGGTGTGACTGGATGATGGCAATTAATGCTCCACTGATGTGAATTAATGTCAATTATACTTAGGATAGTTGTTTAACTAGGCCAATTTGACCGAAAGAGTGTGTGTGATGGTAAATGTCTCCAACAGCAAGTGGCAACATATTTTTCCTCGGCTGTACTCAGCGCCATGCAGGACTACTTCCGGCTAAACCAAGATATCACACCTGATCTCATACTGAAGTAGCACCTCAAAGTGATCTTCTTATCAATGGCATTGCCTGCCCAATACGAATCCACATAACCCTCTAGGTTAATCTTCTTATTCATATCACATTTGAGCCCATACTCAACTGTACCCTTCAGGTACCTCATTGCATGCTTTGCAACCATTAGGTGAACATGTCTCAATGTGTTCACAACAAAGAAAATATATGGTATCATATTTGTCAAGTACATCAGGGAACAAATCATTTGACGATACATCATGGCATCAACCGTCTCTGATGAAGCGTCACTCAATAGCTTCAGGTTCGATGCCATAGGTGTGGCCATGGCCTTGCAGTCTGTCATCCATAACCTATTCAAGATCTCTACTGGATACTTCCCTTGTCTAAGGGAGATTCCATCTGCATTCCGCCACAAACCTATGCCTAGAAGTAATGCATCATATCCAAGTCCTTGATCTCAAACTCGAAAGCAAGTCTCCTTCTTGCAACTTTAATGAGTTCGTATTTTCTGTCAAGAACAAGTCATCGACATATAGCAAGAGCATCACTGGTATTCCACCTTCAACCTTGAAGTAAAGGTTGGAATCTGCTTTACTCTCAGTAAATCCTAGAGCCATCAGTAAGTTGTCCATCATGTCATACCATGTCAAACTTGCAGTCACTCCTTCTGAAGTGGAGCATAATAATCCCTCTTCCTTTTGTACTCTATGTATCCTGTACTAGAATGACAAGTAGCTTCCTCTGCTACTATTATTCTATGTGTCCATCTACATTCACTCGATACCAAGATCCTCTATCTTGAAAAATTTCTTCTCGCACCCATTTGTGAGCTTGTCATCCTCTATAGGACTTCATCTTCAACCTTGTAGCAAAGGTTAATATCTTTATCACTCTAGGTGATATTCAAGTTTCTCACGTATGTGTTATCCCATGGGTGCTTTTTGAGCTCGTACAAGGCCTTCTTTCATTTGCACACATGATTCTACCTATCATGTGTCTTTGCAGATGTCTCTTTGTAGTCTATGCCTTCTTTCCATGAGAAGCCTCATGCTACGAATGTTGCCTTTTATCCCATAATGTTGTCATCTACTGCATGCTAGATCTTGTAAATCCATATGGAAGATACTATGGACTTCCCTTCAGGACTCGATTCCGCATCCTTTACATCATTCTTCTTGAACTGGTACTGTCCTTCCCTTTCTTCTTGGCTTCTTATTCATAGCTGGAAGGTTCTTCATCAATGATGTCACTCAACAGTGTTACATAATTGCATTGTGTCTGGGGCCTCTTTCTTTCTTTGAAAGTATCGTCATATTATTCTTCATCTTGGATTCTTTCTTGAACCGTCGTCACTTGTTATTCGGAACAAGTCTCATCCTTCTTTTCTTGTAGATGATTGTACGCAATCTTTCCTACAAGTCAAATGCACCAATGGTATTATTAGTAACATTTCATAATGCATATTCATAATGGTAAATTCTTATGCATAAATATATAATCATGCAACTATTTTAGCCAATACAACATTCATCCATATCTCACGAATTTTTTTCTAAATTCCTTCCATCTTTACTAAGATATCATTGAGTTTGTGCACTAATCCAATATGTCAGCAAAGAGGTTTCATTCTATATAAGTAGCAATGGATAGTTGTATAGCACCATGAGCTACTTACCCATCACATGCATATTAGTAGTATACTATCATCAATGCAAATATTCTATCATGCATAACACATCAACTGAATATAAACAAGTGCATAACAAAACAATATCATGAAATGACAATTGAATACTTATCTTTATTTGTTTCGTGGGTAAACTCCTTCTTTTAGCTTCATCATCTTCTTCATTCATAACATCAGCATTTCTTATCCAAATGCTTAATATGGATAAGAGGATCTTCAAGAATTGAGTTTTTTATATTCCTCATCGCTTGAGGTATCTTCTTTGAATCATGAAATATTGATCTTCATTTTCTCCCATCTTCTTTTCTCTTATTATGAGTCGAGCTTCTTCTTGTGTGTGCTCTTCCTAGAGTCTGCTGAAAGTAATCACTTCCTTCTAGAACACATTCCTAGAATGAATAAATCATCATGATCCTGATAGGCCATTCAAGGTGGTTATCACAACTTTTGCATTCTCCACTTCTTCTTCTACTTCTTCAAGTTGTTCTTTGATTTGAGAGACCCTTGTAAAGTATGACTATATGGTCTCAGCATTCTGGATCTTCACATTCTTCAACTGGTTTCTCAAAGTCATCTTTTGAATTATGTTCATCCCTTCGAATAGCTTGGTTAATGAATCAAACATCTCTTTATGTGTCTTTAGGGAAGACAATTATGGTATAAGATGATCCTTGATTGAATCAACAATGATATTCTTGTCCTTGACCAAGTTCTTCTTGTGTAAGACTTTTAGCCTCATCTCCCTCTGGAACTGGAACCTCTCCACTTATGTAGGTGTCCAATTCATTTTATTCAAGAACCAGTGATATCCAATACTTCCATGCTTGGAATTTGTCAGTTTCACCAATCCTATCATCAAGCTGGTGTGACTAGTCATTTAGAAATGAGAACCTCAAATGTAAATAGCAAAAGATTAGATCTTACCGATTTGAGGTGTTCGTCCTGGTTCCGGAATTGGCTGATTTAGGGTATTTCAGAGAAACCCTAATTTTCAAAACTTGGAATATTTTAGATCTGATTGGATAGAAAGATAGACCTCCTTAAGGAGAGCTATCCAATGTACTCCTTTTCTAAAAACAATGGAGGGAAGATCCGGGAACAGGAAGCCCTAGTTTTCCAATTTCTTCTACAGAAATTCCTGATACTGCTTCTCCAATATATCTAAAATTACTGCTGCTATGTGTGTAAAATTTCATACTAAGGTAACCTCGTCTGTCCTCTTTCCAACACTATAGGTTTTACTAGAATTGGTTTCACCAATTGAGGCTTATGAGAGGTTTCCCAAGGTGACTTATTTCAGGACTGTTCAGCATAGCAAACTTGTACGGACTGCCACATGTCACTGTTCACCTTCGGGGTTTGAAATTTTTACCACATAAATTATAGTTTGTGCCATATCTGGAACATCTTAAGAAATTTTATTTGGATATTTTTATCCAGAGATATTGAAATTATCCCTAGGTGTCCTGTTTAGGGATGAATTGTGGAAGAGGTGAGAACCCTGATTTGAAGGAAACATATCTCCTAGAATATAGAGAATTTGAGGCATAACGTTTTACACAGTGTACATCAGGAATTTATCATCGGACCGTGAAAGTTTTGGCCCCTGTGACTTATTCAATCCCTAGATATAGCGAATGTACAAAAACTTATTCGTTTTAGTATTTTATGGCTTTTCAGGCCCGAGGTCAAATTAGGGTTGACTTTCCCAGAGTTTTACCCTACCGAAAATATCTACCCAGGTCTCTAAAATTTTATTTTGATGAGGAGAGAAATCCTATGCTGGGATCACTCAAAAATTCATCTTCTGTAAAAAGCCCTAATTTCCTGCACCAAAAACTGAAAATGTCAGGAATCCAATTATGCTTTGACAAAAAGATGCGTCCTTCAATGGAGGTTTAGCCTAGCCTCATTTTGCTGATGGATTGTGGAGAGAGACCCAAAAATTAAGAATCCCTAGCTTCTGCAGCTGCATAGTGTCTTATTCTCAAGTTAGATCTGATACCATGTTAGATTTTTATCATTTAAGCAATATGATCTAGGATCTTATCTGAGAGAATAACATGCACATCAAAAATCAAAAGAGACAAGAGACACAAAGAATTTTTCTTAGGGAAACCATAAAGGAGAAAACCCCGCAACTTCCTCAGAGATAGAATCAACGCCAATAGAAGCAGTAAAACCCAAAGACAGAAAAAATGATATCCAACAGCTATTATCTTTGTCTCTCTCACTTCAGAGAGCTTCTCCTATCTCACTCATGTGCCCCAGTGAGTGATTATGTGTGTGATAAATAGAGAGGCTCACTCTCTATTTATATTCTGTTGTTCACTTAATGTCCACTCGAACAAGTCGGCCTCACTTAACAATTACTTACTAGGGCTGACATCTCTAGGAGAGTCTAATAACCTTAGTGCTTGACAAATATGGGGAATTTGCCCTCTGATCAACAAGGAGGGTTAATCTTGACTCAATTATGGGGACTATTGCCCTGACTTACAATGGAGGGTTAACCTCAATGACTTCACATGACTTATTTACATTATTGATTCTCTCGATAGGAACATCGGGGTATGACATGACTAAATTACATTACGGATACTCCTCGAAATAAACATCGGGGTACAATATATAAGATATACAAGTGAATACATTCTAAAGTTACAAATACATCAATATTTTTATAATATTTGGAGATATAAAATAGGTACCCATTTTAATTATTTTTACAGAGATAAGCATAAACAGGTGTACCTATTTTAATAGCTCCAAATAGGTACCTAAATCTCATAAAAATAAGTCTCCATGCTTATCTCTAAAATGGGTACCTATTTTTATATCTTCAAATCTAAAAAAAATAGGTGTCCATGAATACGTACCCATTTGAGAGATAAGCCTTAACACCTATTTTTATGAGTTCTGGAGGTATAAAAATAGGTACCCATTTTAGAGATAAGCATGGACACCTATTTTTATGAGATTTGGAGGTATAAAAATAGGTATCCCTTTGAGAGATAAGTATGGAAATATATTTTTATGAGATTTGGAACTATAAGAATAGGTACCCATTTTAGAGATAAGCATGGATACCTATGTTTATGAGATTTGGAGCTATAAAAATAGGTACCCATTTGATAGATAATCATGGGTACCTATTTTTATGAGATTTGGAGCTATAAAATTAGGTACCCATTTTTTATATAAGAATGGATACCTATTTTTTATGAGATTTGGAGCTATAAAAATAGGTACTTATTTGAGAAATAAGCATGAAAACCTATTTTTATGAGATTTGAAGCTACAAAAATAGATAAGCATGAACACCTATTTTTTTATGCTTCTCTCTCAAATGTGTACCTATTTTTATGATATTTGGTACCTATTTTTATGAGGTTTGTACCTAGAAAAATAGGTTCCCATTTGAAAGATAAGAATGTCGTAAAGTGCATATTTTCAATCTTGGATTGACCAACTTTGAATGAGGGCCAAAATAGTTCTGAAATATCATAAAAATAGGTGTCTATGCTTATCTCTAAAATGGGTACCTATTTTTATAGCTCCAAATCTCATAAAACTAGGTATCCATTTTGACCTCTAAAATGGGTACCTATTATTATAGCTCCAAATCTCATAAAAATAGATGTCCATGCTTATCTCTAAAATAGTTTTCCAAGCTTATATCTAAAACGGGTACCTATTTTTATAGCTCCAGATCTCATAAAAATAGGTGTTCATTCTTATATATAAAATGGGTGTCCAGTCTATCTCTCAAATGGGCCCCTATTTTCATAGCTCCAAATCTAATAAAAATAGGTGTCCATGCTTATATATAAAATTGGTACCTATTTTTCTCATTCCAAATCTCCTAAAAAAATGTGTCCATGCTTACATCTCATAAAAATTTGTACCTAATTTTAAAGCTCCAAATCTAATAAAAATAGGTACCGTTGCTTATCTCTTATATGGGTGCCTATTTTTATAGCTCCAAATCTCATAAAAAAATATATTCTTATCTCTAAAATGGGTACCTATTTTTATAGCTCCAAATTTCATAAAAATAAGTGCCCATGATTATCACTAAACTGAGTACCTATTTTTATAGCTCAAAATCTCATAAAAATAAGTACCATGTCCATGCTTATCTCTCAAATGGGTACCTATTTTTATAGCTACAAATCTCATAAAAATAGGTGGCCATGCTTATCTTTAAAACGTGTACCTATTTTTATAGCTCCAAATCTAATAAAGATATGTATCAATGTGCTTATCTCTAAAATGGATACCTATTTTTATATCTCCAAATCTCTAAAAATAGGTGTCCATGCTTATCCCCAAAATGGGTACCTATTTTATAGCCCCCAACGTCATAAAAATAGGTCTTCTTTCTTATATCTAAAATAGGTACCAATTTTAGAGATAAGCATGAACACCTATTTTTATGATATTTGGAGCTATACAAATAGGTACCCATTTTAGAGATAGGCATGGACACCTATTTTTATGAGATTTGGAGCTATAAAAATAGGTATCCATTTGAGAGATCAGCATGGAAACCATTTTTTATGAGATTTGGAGCTATAAAAATAGGTACCCATTTTAGAGATAAGCATGGTACCTATTTGTATGAGATTTGGAGCTATAAAAATAGGTACCCATTTTATATATAAGCATGGAGACTTATTTTTATCAGTTTTGGAGCAATAAAAATAACTCCCCATTTGAGAGATAAGCATGGACACCTATTTTTATGAGCTTTGGAGCTATAAAAATAGGCACCCATTTGAGAGATAAACATGGGTACTAGGTACCCATTTTAGAGATAAGCATGGACACCTATTTTTATGATATTTGGAGTTATAAAAATATGTGTCTATTTGAGAACTAAGCATGAACACTTATTTTTATGAGCTTTGGAGCTATATAAATAGGTACCCATTTGAGAGATTAGCTTGGACACCTAATTTTATGAGATTTGGAGCTATAAATATAGGTAGTCATTTGAGAGATAATCATGGAGAGATATTTTTATGAGATTCAAAGATATAAAAATAGCTACCAATTTTAAAGATAAGCATGGACACATAGTTTTATGATATTTTGAGCTTGTAAAAATAATTACCCATTTTAGAGATAAGCATGAACACCTACTTTAAAGTTTCAATTTCGAGAAAGTCGATGAAAGTGCTGATTTTTATAGCTTCAAATCTCATAAAAATAGGTTTCTGTGCTTCTCTCTAAAATGGTTACCTATTTTTATGATATTTGGAGCTATAAAAATAGGTACCCATTTTAGAGATATGCATGGACACCTATTTTTATTAGATTTGGAGTTATAAATATAGGTACCCATTTTAGAGATAAGCATGGACACATTTTTTTATGAGATTTGGAGCTATAAAAATAGGTACCCATTTTAGAAATAAGCATGGACACCTATTTTTAATGAGATTCAGAGCGACAAAAAAAGGTACCCATTTTAAAGATAAACATGCAAACCTATTTTTATGAGTTTTGAAGGTATACAATAGGTACCCGTTTGACAGATAAGAATGGACACCTATTTCTATGATATTTGAAGCTATAAAAATAGGTAGCCATTTTACAGATAAGCATGAACACCTATTTTTATGAGATTTGAACTATAAAAATAGGTACCCATTTTATGAGACTTGGAGCTATAAAACTAGGTCTCCATGCTTATCTTTAAAATGGGTACCTATTTCTATAGCTTTAGATCTCATAAAAATAGGTGTCAATGCTTATCTCTAAAATGTGTACCTATTTTTATATTTCCAAATCTCATAAAAATAGGTGTTCATAGTTATCTCTAAAATAGGTACCTATTTTTATAGCTCTAATTCTCATAAAAATATGTACCCATTTAGACATAAGAATGGATAGGGTACCTATTTTTAAAGCTCCAAATCTCATAAAAAATATCTCCAAAACTCATAAAAATAGGTGTTCATTCTTATCGCTCAAATGGTCCCTATTTTTATAGCACTAAATATCATAGAAATAGGTACCTAGTTTAGATATAAGCATGGGAACCTATTTTTATGAAATTTGGAGCTGTTTTTATGAGGTTTGTAGCTATAAAAATAAATCTCATAAAAATAGGTGTCCATTTTTATCTCTAAAATAGGTACCTATCTTTATATCTCCAAATATCATAAAAATAGGTGTCAATGCTTATCTCTCAAATGGAAACCTATTTTTATAGCTTCAAATCTCATAAAAATAGGTGTCCATCCTTATCTCTATGATGGATACCTATCTTTATAGCTCTATCCTCATCCATGCTTATATCACAAATGGGTACCTATTTTTATAACTCCAAATCTCATAAAAATAGGTGTGCATGTTTTTCTCTAAAATGGGTATCAAGTCTTATAGCTCTAAATCTCATAAAAATAGGTGTATATGCTTATTTCTAAAATGGGTACCTATTTGTAAAGCTCCAAATCTCATAAAAATAGGTGTGCATGCTTATGTTTAAAATGGGTACCGATTTTTATAGCTCCAAATCTCATAAAAATAGTTGTCCATTTTTATCTCTCAAATGGGTATCTATTTTTATAGCTCTAAATATCATAAAAATAGGTAACCATTCTTATCTCTCAAATGGGTATCCATTCATATCTCGCAAATGGGTACCTATTTTTATGATATTTGGAGCTATAAAAATAGGTATCTATTTTAGATATAGCCAGGGAAACCTACTTTTATTAGATTTGGAGCTATAAAAATAGGTACCCATTTTCGAGATAAGCATGGACACTTATTTTGGTGAGATTTAAAGCTATAGGCTTCCATGCTTATCTCTGCAATGGGTACCTATTTTTATACTTCCAAAACTCATAAAAATAGGTGTCCATGCATATCTCTAAAATGGGTACCTACTTTTATAGCTCCAAATCTCATAAAAATAGGTTTCCATGCTTATCTCTAAAATGATTACCTATTTTTATAGCTCTAAATATCATAAAAATAAATTTCCATGTTTATCTCTCAAATGGATACCTAGGTGTCCATGATTTCTTTTTGTAAGTTGAGAGCAATTCTATTAAAAAAAAAAGAAAATAATGGTACATGAGAGGTTACAGGAAGACCTTCTCATGTTGAGTAGATATAGAGTTTCATAATAAGTCTGGGCCCTCCCCCAGGAGAGAAAATAGGTTCACGAAACCCTCCCTCCAGAGGGAAAATAGACCATCAAAATAAGCTTAAACAAAAGCCTCCTTAGTTCTTGGAGGAAATAGACAAAGAGCCAACAAGTTAACAGTGTAACAAACAAAAAAAACCTGACAGTAATATGTTGAACAGCACGTGGCCAGGATGGAACTTGTACATAAACCATGCAGCATGTAAGCAGACTGTCACGTAGCCAATGAAGACTCAGTTCATGGTTTCTACCATGGTTATTCCACGACAGAGTAGCTATAGCCTAGAGAGGCTGGCTAAACAGGCTCATCTGATGTGGCCTCTGAATTTTTGCTAGATGTCTAGACGTCGCCATTTCTTCATCATTGGGGCTAGTTTCTTCTTCCATGGTTCCTGCAGGTGGATTTTTTTTTGGGAGCAGAGCAGTCTTTCTCGTAACAGCCGGGTTGGATGTAAACATGTGCGTAGAGCTGGTGGAAGGTCGACATTATAGAGCCGAAATGGAGCAAGGTGGAGAGGCAGAGGTGGCAAATGGGGCAGCAGAGGACCTTGGAGGAGTAGGTTGTGAAACAACTTGAGGAGAAAGTGGTGCAACAACTTGAGGAGCTGACAAAGGTCAAACTTGAGGTGCTGGTGGAGGAGGAGAAACGGAGTTAAATCTAAGGACCAGCTGAGTGAGTAAGTTATTAAAGACCGAATAATTATTTCTTCTCTCCACCATTCTTCCAGCTACACCAAGTTCTTCGTACAGTTCATCTTCCCAATCAGAGATAATTCATTGCACTTCCTCTGGAATCTCCAAATCAAAACCATTGCCACTGGCTTGATCTGAGAGATTTATATAGCCCTCATCCTGAGCATTGCGATCATGCTCTCTACGAGGAGTACCTCCCTATATTCTTGACATGGATGGATGGTGGCAGAGAGTGGAGGAGGATGATGGAAGATCAGGGCTAGGCGCTGGCGTGATGGTATAAAGCAATGGAAAGAAACTATAGTGCATAGAGCATAAATCAAGTGAATCCCAACACCCAACATCTTCCAAATTAAATGACGCTGGTGCGAGTTAAGGTTGCCAAGAAGGAGTTTAATGGAGATCAGACTGTGATAAGACAACCTGGTCCCTTCATCGTGTTAAAAAGCATCCACATATCCCATGGAATTGAAGGCCCATAATGGCAGCATTGAAGGCGAGGTTGCGCTTGGGTTGTGGAGCCCACGTCAGCCTCCCCCAAGTCCGCGTGGTCGTGATTAACACCCGCATTCGGGGACCTAGGTTCCCATGCTTATCTCTCAAATGGGTACTTATTTTTAGAGCTCCAAATATCATAAAAATAGATGTCCATTTGAGATATAAGCATGGAGACCTATTTTTATGAGATTTGAATCCATAACAATAGGTACCCATTTGAAATATAAGCACATACAACTATTTTTATGAGATTTGGAGCAATAAAAATAGGTAGCCATTTTAGAGATAAGCATAGAAAATTATTTATATGAGATTTGGAGCTATAAAAATAGGTACCCATTTTAGACAAAAGCATGGACACTTATTTTTATGATATTATGAGCTATACAAATAGATACACATTTGAGAGATAAGCATAGACACCTATTTTTATGATATTTGGAGCTATTTTCGGTACCTATTTTTATAGCACAAAATTTCATAAAAATAGGTGTCCATGCTGATCTCTTAAATGGGTACTTATTTTTATAGCTCTAAATCTCATAAAAATAAGTGTCTATGCTTATCTCTCAAATGGGTACCTATTTTTATAGCTCCACATCTCATAAAAATAGGTGTCCATATTTATCTCATAAATGGGTACCTATTTTTATAGATCCAAATTTAATAAAAATAGGTGTCTATGCTTATATATAAAATGGGTACATATTTTTATAGCTCAAAATCTCATAAAAATAGGTGTCCATACTTATCCATCAAATGGGTACCTATTTTTATAGCTTCAAATATCATAAAAATAGGTCTGCATGCTTATCTCTCAAATGGAGACCTATTTTTATGAGATTTGGAGCTACAAAAATAGGCACCCATTTGAGATATAAGCATAGACACCTTGGTACCCATTTGAAAGATAAGCATGGACACCTATTTTTATGAGATTTGGAGCTATAAAAATAGGTAACCATTTCAGAAACAAGCATGGACACCTATTTTTAAGAGATTTGGAGCGAAAAACATATGTACCCATTTTAGAGATAATCATGGACACCTTTTTTTGGGAGTTTTGGAGGTATAAAAATAGGTAGCCATTTGAGAGATAAGCATGGACACCTATATCTCTAAATCTCATAAAAATAAGTGTCCATTCTTATCTTTAAAATGGGTACCTATTTTTATAGCTCCAAATCTCATAAAAATAGGTGTCCATACTTAATCTCTAAAATGAGTACCTATTTTTATAACTCTAAATCGCATAAATATAGGTGTCCATTCTTATCTGTAAAATGGGTACCTATTTTTCTAACTCCAAATGTCATAAAAAATAGGTACCCATTTGAGAGATAAGCATGGATACCCAATTGAGAGATAAGAATGGATACCTATTTTTATGTGTTTTGGAGATATAAAAATAGGTACCCATTTGAGAGATAACATGGAGACCTATTTTTATGATATTTGGAGCTATAAAAATAAGTATCCATTTTATTTATAAGAATGGACACATATTTTTATGAGATTTGGAGTTATAAACATAGGTGCCCATTTTAGAGATAAGCATGGACCTCTATTTTTCTGAGATTCAGAGCTATGAAAATAAGTACCCATTTTAAACATGAGCATAGATACCTATATTTATGAGATTCGAAGCTATAAAAATAGATACCCATTTGAGTGATAAGCATGAATACCTATTTTTATTACTTTTGGAGGTATAAAAATAAGTACCCATTTGAGAGATAACCATGGAAATATATTTTTATGAGATTTGGAGCTATAACAATATGTGTCAATTTCAGTGATAAGCATGGACACCCATTTTTATGATATTTGTAGATATAAAAATAGGTACCAATTTTAAAGATAAGCATGGTCACCTATTTTTGTGAGATTTATTTTTATAGCTCCAAATCGCATAAAAATAAGTGTCCATGCTTATCTCTAAAATGGGTACCAATTTTTATAGCTCCAAATCTCATAAAAATAGGTGTCTATGCTTATCTCTAAAATGGGTACCTATTTTTATATCTGTAGATCTCATAAAAACATGTGTCCATGCTTATCTCTAAAATGGGTACCTATTTTTAATCCTACAAATCTCATAAAAATAGGTGTCTATACTTATTTCCAAAATGGGTACCTATTTTTATAGGTCGAAATATCATAAAAATAGGTGCCCATGTTTATCTCTCAAATGGGTACCTATTTTTATAGTTCCAAATCTCATAAAAATAGGTGTCTATGCTTACCTATTTTTATGAGATTTGGACAATTCTTTTTATCAGATTTAGAGATATAAAAATTGGTACCCATTTGAAAGATAAACATGGAAACCCATTTTTATGATATTTGGAGTGATAAACGTAGATACCCATTTGAAAGATAAGCATGGACGCCTATTTTTATGAGATTTGGAGTTATAAAAATAGGTACCCATTTGCGAGATAAGAAGGGACACCTATTTTTATGATATTTGGAGCTATAAAAATAGGTATGCATTTTAGAGATAAGGATGGACAACTATTTTTATGAGTTTTTGACCTATAAAAATAGGTACCCATTTTAGAGATAAGCATGGATAGTTACTTTAAAATTTCAATTCCGAGAAAGTCGATAAAAGTGCCTATTTTTATAGCTCCAAAGTTCATAAAAATAGGTGTCCCTTCTTATCTCTAAAATGCATACCTATTTTAATAGCTCCAAATCTCATAAAAATAAGTGTCCATGTTTATCTCTAAAATGGGTACCTATTTTTATAGGTCCAAATCCCATAAAAATAGGTTTCCATGCTTATATCTAAACTGGGTAACTATTTTTATAGCTCCAAAACTGATAAAAATAGATTTCCATGCTTATCTCTCAAATGGGTACCTATTTTTACAGCTCCAAATCTCTTAAAAATACGTTTCCATGCTTATGTTTAAAATGGGTACCTATTTTTATAGCTCGAAATCTCATAAAAATAAGTCTCCAGTCTTATCTCTCAAATTGGTACCTATTTTTATACCTCCAAATCTCATAAAAATTGGTGTCCATGCTTATCTCTAAAATGGTCTCATATTTTCAACCTTGGTTTGACCAACCTTGAATGAGGGAAAAAAAATAGGTGCCCATTTGAGAGATAAGCATGGAGACCTATTTTTATATCTCCAAATCTTGTAAAATATATATGTCCATGCTTATCTCTCAAATGGGTATTTATTTTTATAGCTCCAAATCTAATAAAAATAGGTATCCAAGATTATCTCTCAAATGATTACCTTTTTTTATAGCTCCAATTCTCACTAAAATAGGTGTCCATGCTTCTCTCTCAAATGGATACCTATTCTTATAGTTCCAAATCTCATATAAATAGGTTTCCATGCTTATGTCTAAAATAAAAACCTATTTTTATAACTCCAAATATTGTAAAAATAGGTGTCCATGCTTATCTCCTATATGGCTACCAATTTTTATAGCTACAAAGATCATAAAAATAGGTGTCCATGATTATTTATCAAATGGGTAACTATTTTTATAGCTCAAAATCTCATAAAAATAGGTGTCCATGCTTATCTCTCAAATGGGTACCTAGTTTTATACCTCCAAATCTCATAAGAATAAATGTCCATGTTTATATCTAAAATGGGTACATATTTTTATACCTCCAAATCTCATAAAATTAGGTGCCCATGCATATCTCTAAAATGGGTACCTATTTTTATAGTTGAAAATCACCTAAAAATAGTTACAAAATCTCATAAAAACAAGTACCCATTTGAGAGATAAGCCTAGAAACCCATTTTTATGAGATTTGGAGCTATTTTGGTCCTCGTTCAAGGTTTGTCAAACAAAGGTTGAAAATATTTACTTTTGTCCATGCTTATTATCTCTCAAATGGGTACCTACTTTTATAGCTCTAAATATTATAAAAATAGGTTTCCATGCTTATTTCTCAAACATGTACCTATTTTTATGATATTTGGTAACTATTTTTATGAGTTTCGGAGTTATAAAAATAAGTACCCATTTTAAAGAAAAACATGGACACTTATTTTTATGAGATTTGGAGCAATAAAAATAAGTACCCATTTTAGAGATAAGAATAAACAACTATTTTTATGAGATTTTGAGCTATAAAAAAAGGTACCCATTTTAAAGATAAGGATGGACAAAAGTGCATATTTTCAACCTTGGTTTGGCCAACCTTGAGCGGGGGAAAAAATAGGTGTCCATTCTTATATTTCAAATGGGTACCTATTTTTATAAGATTTGGTACCTATTTTTATAAGATTTGGATCTCTAAAAATAGGTACCCATTCAATAGATAAGTATGGATACCTATTTGTATGATATTTGAAGCTATAAAAATAGGTACCAATTCTAGAGATAAGCATGGAGACCAAAGTTTATGAGAATTTAGAGCTATAAAAATATGTACCCATTTTAGAGATAAGAATGGACACCTATTTTTATGAGTTTTGTAGCTATAAAAATAGGTACCCATTTGACATAAGCATGGACACCTACTTTTATGACATTTAGAGGTCTAAAAATAGGTACCCATTTGAGAGATAAGCATGGACACCTATTTGAGATATAAGAATGAACACCTTTGTTTTTATGACATTTAGAGCTATAAAAATAGGTACCCATTTGAGAGATAACCATGGACACCTATTTTTATGAGATTTGTAGATATTTTTATCAGATTTCGAGCCATAAAAATATGTACACATTTGAGAGATAAGCATGAACACCTATTTTTATGAGTTTGGTAGGTATAAAAATAGGTAACTATTGTAATCTCACAGATCACATAAGGTTACCAATAATACACACTAAAACATACATAAATATAAACAGAGACAAGAGATAAGAACAGATAGAATGGAACAGATTATATTATCACAATGAGTTCATACAAGGCACAAAACTGAACTGAGTTCTTTGCTTGGCTCAACAGCCTAATATATACAATTGGAAATAGTTACAACATAACTACCTATCGGTTCGGTGAACCGACATGACTATTATTTAGCCGACTTAATTAACTAGTTTAGTCGACCGTCCGACTTGGTCGGACCATCGACTTAGTCGGCTGATCGACTAAGTCGGTCTTCGTTCAAGTCGACTTCGTCGACTTGCTCCTTCTACATCTCCCCCATAAACAAAAGGTTTCTTCATCCCGAAGAAACAGGGAGGTACAAAAAAATGAACTTTTTGTCGAATCCTTCAACTTTGCTCTGTCTGTGGACTGTGCAGACGAATAGTCGGCCTCTTCTGGACGCATACCTCGACAATGGCTGGAGCTGTGATGGCCAGATGATGCTAGAAATCGGTCCATGCTTGCAATGCTTTCTGGATGTCGATCGTTAGAGTAGTTAGACTTGATAGTATCGACATCTTTTCTGCCATGGGCATTTCTGCAATGTGCTCCATGTTGGGACCCAACAGTTGGTTTTGTTCTTCTGCAGCATCGAGGAGCCGTTTCATCTACGGACAGATGTTGTCGACCTTCTCTAAGTTTGGAAGGGCTTGCTGAACCCACTGATGAGCCTCTCGTTCGAGCTTCTATAGTTTGGTGGTCTCCATCACAATCTGCTCTTCAATGGTCTGCCTCATTTCTGCTTCAGTCGACTTCCGGCCCTCCAAGACCTGAATGCCTTGTCGTGTCTTCCTGGTCTGATGATAGACCTGCCCATAATGGGTAGGCCAGTCTCTTAGTACTTCCTCAGTGACAATGGACTCCTCCATATGGTCCTGTAAGACCTTGTAAGCCTCCGAAAAGGCAGAGTGCTGTGTTAGGAGCAGTTGAACAGTCTCCTCCTTTTGTCCTTCTTTAGTCTCGTGCAGTCGGGTCTAGACGATCGATACCATTGCCTCGAAGAGCTGATATGATCTTTCAAGTGGTCGATCTGTGTCGACGTCGATAGGGCCTGGTATGACGGTCTGGACTAGAGCTATGGATCGGCCGAGAAACTCGACTTCTTCTACATTTTTGGCGACCAGCTCTTTAGTTTTCCGATCTGTCCTTTTCTTGGACTCTTTTGCCACTTTTTTCAGGAGTTGGCCGACCTCTGTGTCATCCAAGGAACTTGCATCCCTTAGGGTAATGCGGAGGCCGGATGGTCTATGGTGCTCTTTTGTTTTCTTCTGTTGTTCTGGCTGTTGTTCTTGCTTCTGGGTACCTGCAGTAGTGGAAGTTGGGTCTGTGGTTGGTGGATTGGAGGTCGAACGTTGTTCTGGTTGGTTAGGTGGTATAGAAGATGGCTATGTTTCTTTTTGAGGAGGGGGTATGGGGGACGGGGGTTTTTCTGTTTGGGGAGGTGGGATTTTGGCTTCTGGTTGTGAAGATAACGGTGGCTGTGCTGGGTTTGGCTGTAATTCTGGTGGTGGGGATTTCGACGATGGAGGTGGTGGGGAAGGAGGTTGGGATGATGGTGGTGTTGGGGACGGAGTGGGGGTATGGTCAGGGGTTGCGAGAGTGGCTTCAACATGGTCAAGATTGCCATCGGAAGAGATTGCTGCTTTGGACGGTGATGTGGGTGGTTCGTTCTATATCTCAGGATCGACCTGCTCGGTGACAGACTGACTGTGTCCTATGATGTCGCTCTCGTCATTGATCCTGGTAAAAGTTGTCGTTTCTTGTGCATAAACATGTTTGTGTATTTTGAGAGGAGTCGTTGTCTTTATTTTCTGGGACGACTTAAACAGTGAAGGAAGTGTTGCAAAGAAAGCTTTAAGCTCAGCATCCTGGCTGACCCTAGCTCTGAGTGCCTCTGGGATTGCACATTCATATTCTTCACTGGGGCTGCCCAACCCTTCTGCTGGTGCTTGTTCTTCGACTACGAGCGTCGGAGATGGGGGTGGGGGGGTCGAAGACATTTTTAGGCGTCGTTTGTGTTTTGGATTTCTTGGGCCGACCCTCCAGAGCTCCTGCTTCCAGATACTGTTGAAACTGAACTTCAACAGATACTTTATTGGCACGGGCATCCTCGACAATGTCGACGGCCGCAGCTGCTAGTTCCTCCTCATCGTCGGAGGAGTCCGCCAGAATAAGCTTACGCTTACCCCTCCCTTGTTGTTGTTTTTGGGTTTTGAGTTTCTTTCGGGCGACAGCTATCTCCTTAGCCAGCTTCTTGATGATGCTTCGGGATAAAGCATATTCAGGATCGGCTTCGTCGACTTCACCTGTGGGTATCTGAGCTGGGACAACTGTTACTGGAGCCAGTGGAGTTGTTTGTGGCACTGATGGCTGTTTTTGTACTGTCGTCTGGGGGTCGACTACCTTGGCAGTCGGAGGTTTGATTGTGAGGTGTACCCGACTAGTGGGCACGGTCGGGGTATCTTCTGACACGAATGTGCTGATGTATAGATTAAGTTCGTAGTCCTCCTCCTTCTCCTGGTCGGTAAGCGGCTCGATAATGGAGAATTCGACCTGTTTGGCAGCCTCTGGGACTAGTATCTTCGTCTTTTCCTGTCGGGTCAACTCGGGAAAAATCTGGTTGACCGTGGGGTAGTAGTCGAGGTCCTGTGCTTTGGGGTCTTGACCGCGCATATACCATACTGAGGTATGGTCCAGTTCCAACTGTATATGTGAGTCAGCAGGGAGGTTTCGTCGGATGTTCTGGGGCACCCTCCACCTCGTCGTATGGACCTTCAACTGCTGAAGCCAAGTGTCCAAGAAGACTTTCCCTTGGGCCAACTCATGTAGGGTTCCCTTTTGTGAGAAAGGTTTGAACCTGTGCATTTCAAACCTGGTCGGCTCCCGGAAGACTAGACTGCCTTCCAGACATATGTGATACATAACAATCCAGATGATAAGGGATGGGAATTTGATGATACCTCTGACCTCTTGGCAGCGCTCGCATATGGTTTTGACTAGGTTGGCAACATAGTCTCCCCATCGGTAGACTCGACCGTCTGTGGTGATCGTGTCTACAGCCTCCAGCATCTCCAGTTTAAGGTCGCTGCTTCGACCGGCCAATGTATAGTAACTGCGATGATTTTAGCCACAATTTGTGGCGTCCTTGTCGCAATTTGGCCTATCATCAAGCCCTTTGAGTTTTTTCCAGTGGGTGTGCCCGTAAGTTCCTGGACCAACCCTTCTTTGATGCCGATAGGTACTGGGCTGCCTTGGTTCGACAGACCTGTAAGCTTGGAGATAACATCCCTCATGATGTCCATCGGCTGGTCGAAATAAAACCGGCCGTTGTGGTAACGAATGATGATGAATTTAACCGCTGCCTCTTTCGTCCCACCGAAGCTTTCCATCAGTGGTGCGTTATGGTATTGGAAAATGCCGCTCTTCCGAACTTTCTCAACAGCTTGGGTCATTCGGTTGTCGACAAAGGCCCACTCTTGGATCTCTTGACAGAGTTTCTAAAATGGGCCCTCCTGGACCTTTGCATTTTTGATGTTCTTGAGTCTGTTGAGCAAGGGGGTGTCCTCGGCTTGCAACTCCTTTGCCTTGGCCGCAGCTATGGTTATTTTTGGTGCCATTGTGTCGGACTGGTCGGAGTTTGGATAGGGTTCTTGTGCTTTGGTCGACTGAGATGGCAGGTGCTCTGATGGAAATGGGTGTGGTGAATGAACCTTTGGCGGTCCATTATTTATAGGCGTGGATGGGGTTGAGTGTCAAAATGGGTGTATTAATGGCGGACTTGGCAGTCCAGCTGCAATACTCGAGTGCGACTTAATGGAGGATTTGTTTTGGCGCTCGAGGCCATCAATGCGTGATGGGACATTCGATGTCGATGGTCGGTGTCGTGGGTGAAAACGGTTGTCCTGACTGGACGACGAAGATGGTCGATGGTAGTGATGTCGGTGGTCGAGGTAGTGAGTTGCTGTCATGGTTTCTTGTTGGATGTATTATTTTGTTTTTGGAATTTTTCTGTCTTTTTATAGGTTTTGGTTGATGGTTAAGGTCGTTATTTGA